>JAJGRX010000922.1:0-600000 GCA_025461125.1 Carex kokanica
CCGTTATAGAATGACTGGAATCTCCACTTAAATGCAAACCACGCGCTCGTTTTCCTTTAAACATGTATATTTCTCGCAAATTCTTTCATTTTGATGAATTGAAAAAAAAATTAAAATTCGCTATTTAGAAACTCCGAGAAACCGCTTTATTGTGTGCGTAAGACAAAAACACACCGTATGCGACATGCCACGGTTTACGCTAAAACAAATGCAGGAGAAAAAAAAAACGAGGAAAAGGGAATGCAACACAGGGACTTCCCAGGAGGTCACCCATCCTAGTACTACTCCTGCCCAAGCACGCTTAACTGCGGAGTTCCGATGGGATCCGGTGCTTTAGTGCTGGTATGATCGCATCCGTTATAGAATGACTGGAATCTCCACTTAAATGCAAACCACGCGCTCGTTTTCCTTTAAACATGTATATTTCTCGCAAATTCATTCATTTTGATGAATTGAAAAAAATTAAAATTCGCTATTTAGAAACTCCGAGAAACCGCTTTATTGTGTGCGTAAGACAAAAACACACCGTATGCGACATGCCACGGTTTACGCTAAAACAAATGCAGGAGAAAAAAAAAAACGAGGAAAAGGGAATGCAACACAGGGACTTCCCAGGAGGTCACCCATCCTAGTACTACTCCTGCCCAAGCACGCTTAACTGCGGAGTTCCGATGGGATCCGGTGCTTTAGTGCTGGTATGATCGCATCCGTTATAGAATGACTGGAATCTCCACTTAAATGCAAACCACGCGCTCGTTTTCCTTTAAACATGTATATTTCTCGCAAATTCATTCATTTTGATGAATTGAAAAAAATTAAAATTCGCTATTTAGAAACTCCGAGAAACCGCTTTATTGTGTGCGTAAGACAAAAACACACCGTATGCGACATGCCACGGTTTACGCTAAAACAAATGCAGGAGAAAAAAAAAAACGAGGAAAAGGGAATGCAACACAGGGACTTCCCAGGAGGTCACCCATCCTAGTACTACTCCTGCCCAAGCACGCTTAACTGCGGAGTTCCGATGGGATCCGGTGCTTTAGTGCTGGTATGATCGCATCCGTTATAGAATGACTGGAATCTCCACTTAAATGCAAACCACGCGCTCGTTTTCCTTTAAACATGTATATTTCTCGCAAATTCATTCATTTTGATGAATTGAAAAAAATTAAAATTCGCTATTTAGAAACTCCGAGAAACCGCTTTATTGTGTGCGTAAGACAAAAACACACCGTATGCGACATGCCACGGTTTACGCTAAAACAAATGCAGGAGAAAAAAAAAAACGAGGAAAAGGGAATGCAACACAGGGACTTCCCAGGAGGTCACCCATCCTAGTACTACTCCTGCCCAAGCACGCTTAACTGCGGAGTTCCGATGGGATCCGGTGCTTTAGTGCTGGTATGATCGCATCCGTTATAGAATGACTGGAATCTCCACTTAAATGCAAACCACGCGCTCGTTTTCCTTTAAACATGTATATTTCTCGCAAATTCATTCATTTTGATGAATTGAAAAAAATTAAAATTCGCTATTTAGAAACTCCGAGAAACCGCTTTATTGTGTGCGTAAGACAAAAACACACCGTATGCGACATGCCACGGTTTACGCTAAAACAAATGCAGGAGAAAAAAAAAAACGAGGAAAAGGGAATGCAACACAGGGACTTCCCAGGAGGTCACCCATCCTAGTACTACTCCTGCCCAAGCACGCTTAACTGCGGAGTTCCGATGGGATCCGGTGCTTTAGTGCTGGTATGATCGCATCCGTTATAGAATGACTGGAATCTCCACTTAAATGCAAACCACGCGCTCGTTTTCCTTTAAACATGTATATTTCTCGCAAATTCATTCATTTTGATGAATTGAAAAAAATTAAAATTCGCTATTTAGAAACTCCGAGAAACCGCTTTATTGTGTGCGTAAGACAAAAACACACCGTATGCGACATGCCACGGTTTACGCTAAAACAAATGCAGGACAAAAAAAAAAACGAGGAAAAGGGAATGCAACACAGGGACTTCCCAGGAGGTCACCCATCCTAGTACTACTCCTGCCCAAGCACGCTTAACTGCGGAGTTCCGATGGGATCCGGTGCTTTAGTGCTGGTATGATCGCATCCGTTATAGAATGACTGGAATCTCCACTTAAATGCAAACCACGCGCTCGTTTTCCTTTAAACATGTATATTTCTCGCAAATTCATTCATTTTGATGAATTGAAAAAAATTAAAATTCGCTATTTAGAAACTCCGAGAAACCGCTTTATTGTGTGCGTAAGACAAAAACACACCGTATGCGACATGCCACGGTTTACGCTAAAACAAATGCAGGAGAAAAAAAAAAACGAGGAAAAGGGAATGCAACACAGGGACTTCCCAGGAGGTCACCCATCCTAGTACTACTCCTGCCCAAGCACGCTTAACTGCGGAGTTCCGATGGGATCCGGTGCTTTAGTGCTGGTATGATCGCATCCGTTATAGAATGACTGGAATCTCCACTTAAATGCAAACCACGCGCTCGTTTTCCTTTAAACATGTATATTTCTCGCAAATTCATTCATTTTGATGAATTGAAAAAAATTAAAATTCGCTATTTAGAAACTCCGAGAAACCGCTTTATTGTGTGCGTAAGACAAAAACACACCGTATGCGACATGCCACGGTTTACGCTAAAACAAATGCAGGAGAAAAAAAAAAACGAGGAAAAGGGAATGCAACACAGGGACTTCCCAGGAGGTCACCCATCCTAGTACTACTCCTGCCCAAGCACGCTTAACTGCGGAGTTCCGATGGGATCCGGTGCTTTAGTGCTGGTATGATCGCATCCGTTATAGAATGACTGGAATCTCCACTTAAATGCAAACCACGCGCTCGTTTTCCTTTAAACATGTATATTTCTCGCAAATTCATTCATTTTGATGAATTGAAAAAAATTAAAATTCGCTATTTAGAAACTCCGAGAAACCGCTTTATTGTGTGCGTAAGACAAAAACACACCGTATGCGACATGCCACGGTTTACGCTAAAACAAATGCAGGAGAAAAAAAAAACGAGGAAAAGGGAATGCAACACAGGGACTTCCCAGGAGGTCACCCATCCTAGTACTACTCCTGCCCAAGCACGCTTAACTGCGGAGTTCCGATGGGATCCGGTGCTTTAGTGCTGGTATGATCGCATCCGTTATAGAATGACTGGAATCTCCACTTAAATGCAAACCACGCGCTCGTTTTCCTTTAAACATGTATATTTCTCGCAAATTCATTCATTTTGATGAATTGAAAAAAATTAAAATTCGCTATTTAGAAACTCCGAGAAACCGCTTTATTGTGTGCGTAAGACAAAAACACACCGTATGCGACATGCCACGGTTTACGCTAAAACAAATGCAGGAGAAAAAAAAAAACGAGGAAAAGGGAATGCAACACAGGGACTTCCCAGGAGGTCACCCATCCTAGTACTACTCCTGCCCAAGCACGCTTAACTGCGGAGTTCCGATGGGATCCGGTGCTTTAGTGCTGGTATGATCGCATCCGTTATAGAATGACTGGAATCTCCACTTAAATGCAAACCACGCGCTCGTTTTCCTTTAAACATGTATATTTCTCGCAAATTCATTCATTTTGATGAATTGAAAAAAATTAAAATTCGCTATTTAGAAACTCCGAGAAACCGCTTTATTGTGTGCGTAAGACAAAAACACACCGTATGCGACATGCCACGGTTTACGCTAAAACAAATGCAGGAGAAAAAAAAAAACGAGGAAAAGGGAATGCAACACAGGGACTTCCCAGGAGGTCACCCATCCTAGTACTACTCCTGCCCAAGCACGCTTAACTGCGGAGTTCCGATGGGATCCGGTGCTTTAGTGCTGGTATGATCGCATCCGTTATAGAATGACTGGAATCTCCACTTAAATGCAAACCACGCGCTCGTTTTCCTTTAAACATGTATATTTCTCGCAAATTCATTCATTTTGATGAATTGAAAAAAATTAAAATTCGCTATTTAGAAACTCCGAGAAACCGCTTTATTGTGTGCGTAAGACAAAAACACACCGTATGCGACATGCCACGGTTTACGCTAAAACAAATGCAGGAGAAAAAAAAAAACGAGGAAAAGGGAATGCAACACAGGGACTTCCCAGGAGGTCACCCATCCTAGTACTACTCCTGCCCAAGCACGCTTAACTGCGGAGTTCCGATGGGATCCGGTGCTTTAGTGCTGGTATGATCGCATCCGTTATAGAATGACTGGAATCTCCACTTAAATGCAAACCACGCGCTCGTTTTCCTTTAAACATGTATATTTCTCGCAAATTCATTCATTTTGATGAATTGAAAAAAATTAAAATTCGCTATTTAGAAACTCCGAGAAACCGCTTTATTGTGTGCGTAAGACAAAAACACACCGTATGCGACATGCCACGGTTTACGCTAAAACAAATGCAGGAGAAAAAAAAAAACGAGGAAAAGGGAATGCAACACAGGGACTTCCCAGGAGGTCACCCATCCTAGTACTACTCCTGCCCAAGCACGCTTAACTGCGGAGTTCCGATGGGATCCGGTGCTTTAGTGCTGGTATGATCGCATCCGTTATAGAATGACTGGAATCTCCACTTAAATGCAAACCACGCGCTCGTTTTCCTTTAAACATGTATATTTCTCGCAAATTCATTCATTTTGATGAATTGAAAAAAATTAAAATTCGCTATTTAGAAACTCCGAGAAACCGCTTTATTGTGTGCGTAAGACAAAAACACACCGTATGCGACATGCCACGGTTTACGCTAAAACAAATGCAGGACAAAAAAAAAAACGAGGAAAAGGGAATGCAACACAGGGACTTCCCAGGAGGTCACCCATCCTAGTACTACTCCTGCCCAAGCACGCTTAACTGCGGAGTTCCGATGGGATCCGGTGCTTTAGTGCTGGTATGATCGCATCCGTTATAGAATGACTGGAATCTCCACTTAAATGCAAACCACGCGCTCGTTTTCCTTTAAACATGTATATTTCTCGCAAATTCATTCATTTTGATGAATTGAAAAAAATTAAAATTCGCTATTTAGAAACTCCGAGAAACCGCTTTATTGTGTGCGTAAGACAAAAACACACCGTATGCGACATGCCACGGTTTACGCTAAAACAAATGCAGGACAAAAAAAAAAACGAGGAAAAGGGAATGCAACACAGGGACTTCCCAGGAGGTCACCCATCCTAGTACTACTCCTGCCCAAGCACGCTTAACTGCGGAGTTCCGATGGGATCCGGTGCTTTAGTGCTGGTATGATCGCATCCGTTATAGAATGACTGGAATCTCCACTTAAATGCAAACCACGCGCTCGTTTTCCTTTAAACATGTATATTTCTCGCAAATTCATTCATTTTGATGAATTGAAAAAAAAATTAAAATTCGCTATTTAGAAACTCCGAGAAACCGCTTTATTGTGTGCGTAAGACAAAAACACACCGTATGCGACATGCCACGGTTTACGCTAAAACAAATGCAGGACAAAAAAAAAACGAGGAAAAGGGAATGCAACACAGGGACTTCCCAGGAGGTCACCCATCCTAGTACTACTCCTGCCCAAGCACGCTTAACTGCGGAGTTCCGATGGGATCCGGTGCTTTAGTGCTGGTATGATCGCATCCGTTATAGAATGACTGGAATCTCCACTTAAATGCAAACCACGCGCTCGTTTTCCTTTAAACATGTATATTTCTCGCAAATTCTTTCATTTTGATGAATTGAAAAAAATTAAAATTCGCTATTTAGAAACTCCGAGAAACCGCTTTATTGTGTGCGTAAGACAAAAACACACCGTATGCGACATGCCACGGTTTACGCTAAAACAAATGCAGGAGAAAAAAAAAAACGAGGAAAAGGGAATGCAACACAGGGACTTCCCAGGAGGTCACCCATCCTAGTACTACTCCTGCCCAAGCACGCTTAACTGCGGAGTTCCGATGGGATCCGGTGCTTTAGTGCTGGTATGATCGCATCCGTTATAGAATGACTGGAATCTCCACTTAAATGCAAACCACGCGCTCGTTTTCCTTTAAACATGTATATTTCTCGCAAATTCTTTCATTTTGATGAATTGAAAAAAATTAAAATTCGCTATTTAGAAACTCCGAGAAACCGCTTTATTGTGTGCGTAAGACAAAAACACACCGTATGCGACATGCCACGGTTTACGCTAAAACAAATGCAGGAGCAAAAAAAAAACGAGGAAAAGGGAATGCAACACAGGGACTTCCCAGGAGGTCACCCATCCTAGTACTACTCCTGCCCAAGCACGCTTAACTGCGGAGTTCCGATGGGATCCGGTGCTTTAGTGCTGGTATGATCGCATCCGTTATAGAATGACTGGAATCTCCACTTAAATGCAAACCACGCGCTCGTTTTCCTTTAAACATGTATATTTCTCGCAAATTCATTCATTTTGATGAATTGAAAAAAATTAAAATTCGCTATTTAGAAACTCCGAGAAACCGCTTTATTGTGTGCGTAAGACAAAAACACACCGTATGCGACATGCCACGGTTTACGCTAAAACAAATGCAGGAGAAAAAAAAAAACGAGGAAAAGGGAATGCAACACAGGGACTTCCCAGGAGGTCACCCATCCTAGTACTACTCCTGCCCAAGCACGCTTAACTGCGGAGTTCCGATGGGATCCGGTGCTTTAGTGCTGGTATGATCGCATCCGTTATAGAATGACTGGAATCTCCACTTAAATGCAAACCACGCGCTCGTTTTCCTTTAAACATGTATATTTCTCGCAAATTCATTCATTTTGATGAATTGAAAAAAATTAAAATTCGCTATTTAGAAACTCCGAGAAACCGCTTTATTGTGTGCGTAAGACAAAAACACACCGTATGCGACATGCCACGGTTTACGCTAAAACAAATGCAGGAGAAAAAAAAAAACGAGGAAAAGGGAATGCAACACAGGGACTTCCCAGGAGGTCACCCATCCTAGTACTACTCCTGCCCAAGCACGCTTAACTGCGGAGTTCCGATGGGATCCGGTGCTTTAGTGCTGGTATGATCGCATCCGTTATAGAATGACTGGAATCTCCACTTAAATGCAAACCACGCGCTCGTTTTCCTTTAAACATGTATATTTCTCGCAAATTCATTCATTTTGATGAATTGAAAAAAATTAAAATTCGCTATTTAGAAACTCCGAGAAACCGCTTTATTGTGTGCGTAAGACAAAAACACACCGTATGCGACATGCCACGGTTTACGCTAAAACAAATGCAGGAGAAAAAAAAAAACGAGGAAAAGGGAATGCAACACAGGGACTTCCCAGGAGGTCACCCATCCTAGTACTACTCCTGCCCAAGCACGCTTAACTGCGGAGTTCCGATGGGATCCGGTGCTTTAGTGCTGGTATGATCGCATCCGTTATAGAATGACTGGAATCTCCACTTAAATGCAAACCACGCGCTCGTTTTCCTTTAAACATGTATATTTCTCGCAAATTCATTCATTTTGATGAATTGAAAAAAATTAAAATTCGCTATTTAGAAACTCCGAGAAACCGCTTTATTGTGTGCGTAAGACAAAAACACACCGTATGCGACATGCCACGGTTTACGCTAAAACAAATGCAGGAGAAAAAAAAAAACGAGGAAAAGGGAATGCAACACAGGGACTTCCCAGGAGGTCACCCATCCTAGTACTACTCCTGCCCAAGCACGCTTAACTGCGGAGTTCCGATGGGATCCGGTGCTTTAGTGCTGGTATGATCGCATCCGTTATAGAATGACTGGAATCTCCACTTAAATGCAAACCACGCGCTCGTTTTCCTTTAAACATGTATATTTCTCGCAAATTCATTCATTTTGATGAATTGAAAAAAATTAAAATTCGCTATTTAGAAACTCCGAGAAACCGCTTTATTGTGTGCGTAAGACAAAAACACACCGTATGCGACATGCCACGGTTTACGCTAAAACAAATGCAGGAGAAAAAAAAAAACGAGGAAAAGGGAATGCAACACAGGGACTTCCCAGGAGGTCACCCATCCTAGTACTACTCCTGCCCAAGCACGCTTAACTGCGGAGTTCCGATGGGATCCGGTGCTTTAGTGCTGGTATGATCGCATCCGTTATAGAATGACTGGAATCTCCACTTAAATGCAAACCACGCGCTCGTTTTCCTTTAAACATGTATATTTCTCGCAAATTCATTCATTTTGATGAATTGAAAAAAATTAAAATTCGCTATTTAGAAACTCCGAGAAACCGCTTTATTGTGTGCGTAAGACAAAAACACACCGTATGCGACATGCCACGGTTTACGCTAAAACAAATGCAGGAGAAAAAAAAAAACGAGGAAAAGGGAATGCAACACAGGGACTTCCCAGGAGGTCACCCATCCTAGTACTACTCCTGCCCAAGCACGCTTAACTGCGGAGTTCCGATGGGATCCGGTGCTTTAGTGCTGGTATGATCGCATCCGTTATAGAATGACTGGAATCTCCACTTAAATGCAAACCACGCGCTCGTTTTCCTTTAAACATGTATATTTCTCGCAAATTCTTTCATTTTGATGAATTGAAAAAAAAATTAAAATTCGCTATTTAGAAACTCCGAGAAACCGCTTTATTGTGTGCGTAAGACAAAAACACACCGTATGCGACATGCCACGGTTTACGCTAAAACAAATGCAGGAGAAAAAAAAAAAACGAGGAAAAGGGAATGCAACACAGGGACTTCCCAGGAGGTCACCCATCCTAGTACTACTCCTGCCCAAGCACGCTTAACTGCGGAGTTCCGATGGGATCCGGTGCTTTAGTGCTGGTATGATCGCATCCGTTATAGAATGACTGGAATCTCCACTTAAATGCAAACCACGCGCTCGTTTTCCTTTAAACATGTATATTTCTCGCAAATTCATTCATTTTGATGAATTGAAAAAAATTAAAATTCGCTATTTAGAAACTCCGAGAAACCGCTTTATTGTGTGCGTAAGACAAAAACACACCGTATGCGACATGCCACGGTTTACGCTAAAACAAATGCAGGAGAAAAAAAAAACGAGGAAAAGGGAATGCAACACAGGGACTTCCCAGGAGGTCACCCATCCTAGTACTACTCCTGCCCAAGCACGCTTAACTGCGGAGTTCCGATGGGATCCGGTGCTTTAGTGCTGGTATGATCGCATCCGTTATAGAATGACTGGAATCTCCACTTAAATGCAAACCACGCGCTCGTTTTCCTTTAAACATGTATATTTCTCGCAAATTCTTTCATTTTGATGAATTGAAAAAAATTAAAATTCGCTATTTAGAAACTCCGAGAAACCGCTTTATTGTGTGCGTAAGACAAAAACACACCGTATGCGACATGCCACGGTTTACGCTAAAACAAATGCAGGACAAAAAAAAAAACGAGGAAAAGGGAATGCAACACAGGGACTTCCCAGGAGGTCACCCATCCTAGTACTACTCCTGCCCAAGCACGCTTAACTGCGGAGTTCCGATGGGATCCGGTGCTTTAGTGCTGGTATGATCGCATCCGTTATAGAATGACTGGAATCTCCACTTAAATGCAAACCACGCGCTCGTTTTCCTTTAAACATGTATATTTCTCGCAAATTCTTTCATTTTGATGAATTGAAAAAAATTAAAATTCGCTATTTAGAAACTCCGAGAAACCGCTTTATTGTGTGCGTAAGACAAAAACACACCGTATGCGACATGCCACGGTTTACGCTAAAACAAATGCAGGAGAAAAAAAAAAACGAGGAAAAGGGAATGCAACACAGGGACTTCCCAGGAGGTCACCCATCCTAGTACTACTCCTGCCCAAGCACGCTTAACTGCGGAGTTCCGATGGGATCCGGTGCTTTAGTGCTGGTATGATCGCATCCGTTATAGAATGACTGGAATCTCCACTTAAATGCAAACCACGCGCTCGTTTTCCTTTAAACATGTATATTTCTCGCAAATTCATTCATTTTGATGAATTGAAAAAAATTAAAATTCGCTATTTAGAAACTCCGAGAAACCGCTTTATTGTGTGCGTAAGACAAAAACACACCGTATGCGACATGCCACGGTTTACGCTAAAACAAATGCAGGAGAAAAAAAAAAACGAGGAAAAGGGAATGCAACACAGGGACTTCCCAGGAGGTCACCCATCCTAGTACTACTCCTGCCCAAGCACGCTTAACTGCGGAGTTCCGATGGGATCCGGTGCTTTAGTGCTGGTATGATCGCATCCGTTATAGAATGACTGGAATCTCCACTTAAATGCAAACCACGCGCTCGTTTTCCTTTAAACATGTATATTTCTCGCAAATTCATTCATTTTGATGAATTGAAAAAAATTAAAATTCGCTATTTAGAAACTCCGAGAAACCGCTTTATTGTGTGCGTAAGACAAAAACACACCGTATGCGACATGCCACGGTTTACGCTAAAACAAATGCAGGACAAAAAAAAAAACGAGGAAAAGGGAATGCAACACAGGGACTTCCCAGGAGGTCACCCATCCTAGTACTACTCCTGCCCAAGCACGCTTAACTGCGGAGTTCCGATGGGATCCGGTGCTTTAGTGCTGGTATGATCGCATCCGTTATAGAATGACTGGAATCTCCACTTAAATGCAAACCACGCGCTCGTTTTCCTTTAAACATGTATATTTCTCGCAAATTCATTCATTTTGATGAATTGAAAAAAATTAAAATTCGCTATTTAGAAACTCCGAGAAACCGCTTTATTGTGTGCGTAAGACAAAAACACACCGTATGCGACATGCCACGGTTTACGCTAAAACAAATGCAGGAGAAAAAAAAAACGAGGAAAAGGGAATGCAACACAGGGACTTCCCAGGAGGTCACCCATCCTAGTACTACTCCTGCCCAAGCACGCTTAACTGCGGAGTTCCGATGGGATCCGGTGCTTTAGTGCTGGTATGATCGCATCCGTTATAGAATGACTGGAATCTCCACTTAAATGCAAACCACGCGCTCGTTTTCCTTTAAACATGTATATTTCTCGCAAATTCATTCATTTTGATGAATTGAAAAAAATTAAAATTCGCTATTTAGAAACTCCGAGAAACCGCTTTATTGTGTGCGTAAGACAAAAACACACCGTATGCGACATGCCACGGTTTACGCTAAAACAAATGCAGGAGAAAAAAAAAAACGAGGAAAAGGGAATGCAACACAGGGACTTCCCAGGAGGTCACCCATCCTAGTACTACTCCTGCCCAAGCACGCTTAACTGCGGAGTTCCGATGGGATCCGGTGCTTTAGTGCTGGTATGATCGCATCCGTTATAGAATGACTGGAATCTCCACTTAAATGCAAACCACGCGCTCGTTTTCCTTTAAACATGTATATTTCTCGCAAATTCATTCATTTTGATGAATTGAAAAAAATTAAAATTCGCTATTTAGAAACTCCGAGAAACCGCTTTATTGTGTGCGTAAGACAAAAACACACCGTATGCGACATGCCACGGTTTACGCTAAAACAAATGCAGGAGAAAAAAAAAACGAGGAAAAGGGAATGCAACACAGGGACTTCCCAGGAGGTCACCCATCCTAGTACTACTCCTGCCCAAGCACGCTTAACTGCGGAGTTCCGATGGGATCCGGTGCTTTAGTGCTGGTATGATCGCATCCGTTATAGAATGACTGGAATCTCCACTTAAATGCAAACCACGCGCTCGTTTTCCTTTAAACATGTATATTTCTCGCAAATTCTTTCATTTTGATGAATTGAAAAAAAAATTAAAATTCGCTATTTAGAAACTCCGAGAAACCGCTTTATTGTGTGCGTAAGACAAAAACACACCGTATGCGACATGCCACGGTTTACGCTAAAACAAATGCAGGACAAAAAAAAAAACGAGGAAAAGGGAATGCAACACAGGGACTTCCCAGGAGGTCACCCATCCTAGTACTACTCCTGCCCAAGCACGCTTAACTGCGGAGTTCCGATGGGATCCGGTGCTTTAGTGCTGGTATGATCGCATCCGTTATAGAATGACTGGAATCTCCACTTAAATGCAAACCACGCGCTCGTTTTCCTTTAAACATGTATATTTCTCGCAAATTCATTCATTTTGATGAATTGAAAAAAATTAAAATTCGCTATTTAGAAACTCCGAGAAACCGCTTTATTGTGTGCGTAAGACAAAAACACACCGTATGCGACATGCCACGGTTTACGCTAAAACAAATGCAGGACAAAAAAAAAAACGAGGAAAAGGGAATGCAACACAGGGACTTCCCAGGAGGTCACCCATCCTAGTACTACTCCTGCCCAAGCACGCTTAACTGCGGAGTTCCGATGGGATCCGGTGCTTTAGTGCTGGTATGATCGCATCCGTTATAGAATGACTGGAATCTCCACTTAAATGCAAACCACGCGCTCGTTTTCCTTTAAACATGTATATTTCTCGCAAATTCTTTCATTTTGATGAATTGAAAAAAATTAAAATTCGCTATTTAGAAACTCCGAGAAACCGCTTTATTGTGTGCGTAAGACAAAAACACACCGTATGCGACATGCCACGGTTTACGCTAAAACAAATGCAGGAGAAAAAAAAAAACGAGGAAAAGGGAATGCAACACAGGGACTTCCCAGGAGGTCACCCATCCTAGTACTACTCCTGCCCAAGCACGCTTAACTGCGGAGTTCCGATGGGATCCGGTGCTTTAGTGCTGGTATGATCGCATCCGTTATAGAATGACTGAATCTCCACTTAAATGCTGAAAATATAACACTAAAAAATCGAATTTATTTTTAAATATTTGCTAGATTACATTTTTTATATATAATTAGCATATTGAGATGGACTTAGTTAAGCCATGGTGTAAAACGACTTGGTACTCCACGTCATATTTTCATTTTGAAAATCCAAACTAGCGATCCGAACCGCTGAAGTTGTTCTCCATATTGAAATGTGCTTGGATACCAAATTTTACATTTTTTGAATTTTTTACTATTTATTAAGCCACTTTGAAAATCGCTGATCCGGATGAACAGTAGCAAAACAGTAAAAAATTATGGACCAATGGATCTGCGATTTTCAATGTGGCTTAATAAATAGTATAAAAATTCCAAAAAATGTAAAATTTGGTCTCCAAGCACATTTCAATATGGAGAACAACTTGAGCGGTTGTGATCGGTAGTTTGGATTTTTAAAATGGAAATAATGAGGCGTGGAGCACCAAGTCGTTTTACACCATGGCTTAGCTAAGCCCACCACTTAGCATATTTATACTAAAACACGCTAAATTACTTGATTTATGCTGAAATATAGTAAATTACACTAAATTACAATAATTATGTAGAATTATGCTACAATACGGTAAAGTACGCTAAATTACATACGAATAGAGATGATATCTTCACTGAAGGCGAAAAACGACGACAAAACTTCAAACGGCCATAAAACGGCGCTCGAGTGTCCGATTTCAGCCAATGACCACTTTTCGGAAAGCTTGCGAAAATGCGCATGCATCCGAACTAGCTTTGCCAGATTTCCAAATTTAGAATCGCCAAAAAACAAACGGAAGAGCCTCAAAACTTCAGTTGAAGTTTCCAATTAAGATTTTAATTTCTATTCTCCAATCTATGTAGCTCAGTAAATTAGTTATATAATGAACTTGTAGAATACCAATTTTTATTATTTTTGGAATTTTTTTACTATTTTTTATGATTTATGAAAAATGGCACAAAATCGGTCCTATTCATACGTAATTTAGCGTAATTTACCGTATTTTAGCATAACTCTACATAATTATTGTAATTTCAAGTAATTTAGTGTAAATCACCATAAATTAACATAATTTGAAGTAATTTAGCATATTTTAGCACAAAATCGGCCCTATTCATAGTGTATTTTAGTATAAATATGCTATGAAAAAAGTAATCTAACAAATATTTAACAAAACAATTTGATTTTTTAGTGTTAGATTTAAGTATTTTAGCTATTTTTCTCTTAAAAAAAAAAACAGGACCGGCCATTAAATGGCCGGTCGGGATTTTTAATCGGAACCAGCCATTAAATGACCGGTTTGGGCATATTTAAAATTTCGGATCAACCGTGGGCAAATTTATTAATCCCTAATTAACTGAGGGTATTATTAAAAATGTCGGCAATAAACGAACTAGAGGACGTAGGAGCTCCACGTGGCTTAAAAATGACCGCCTAAATTTAATAATTCTCCGTATTTATTTTAGTAAAAGAATAATGCGTTTGTCCCGAAATCATGGAAGCAGAGTAGGTCCGATGCCCATCGGACCTACCTTGGTTCGATGGGTGTGATAACCATTGAATCTCATCAAGATTCGTGTAATCCGCATCAAAATACGTGCAAATATGTATCAATTTTCGTGCGCAAAGATCTTAATGCTAATCGTACGGTTATAGAGCTAATTGAACCTAAATGTAGGTCCGATGCCCATCGGACCTACACCTCTCTCCGAAATCATCCCTTCTCCTTCTATAAATAAAAATATTCTCGACTTTCCTTATTCTGCATCTATCGCTTATCGGCCGAGGTTCGTTACTTGCCTTTCGTAGAAATATTAATTCCAGTCTGAGAAATGGAAATTGCACTAAATTAATATAATCAGGAAGCTTTGAAATGGTTGGATTTCACTATCTAAAGAGGTTAGTAGCTGATCTTTAAGTTCTCTAGTTTAATGGTCGTACTTGTGCTTTTTTAATGTACGCTTTCGCTAAGATTGATTGATTGATTGCGGGGCATGACAAACAGGGTTTTTATCGGGCACCTTTAAAAAGAAATTTGGATAAAATGAAACTGAAAGTACTAACTATTGTATGGGCAGATCAGCTCGGAATATTCTCACCATAATTTATTTCTATCCACTATGATTTTTTACTCGTTCTTGCTTTACTCGTAATAGCCTATAAATCACATTATTTTTTGTAATTTTTATTTCCTCTTGTTTATTTCAAAGAATTAAGCATTCTATAGCGGGGCATTCTCTCTCATTATTATCGATATACTTTAGCCCACTAAATATTTTTTTGTCCTTTGTGTATCACTATGCATGCATCTTTTATCCTGCTTTGTTAATCTCAACATTTGTTTAGTATATCCAGTAAAATTCCTTTTTTTTTTCTTTTAGGAGTTTTGCTATGATGATCCTGTTTTAGCAAATATAGAAACTAATAAGCATTATTTGTAATATTTACTAATGGATAATTAAAGGGTACATTAGTCATTTCCTTTTTGTTAAGCTATTATGTTCTGATTATTTTGTCCTTGATCAAATCATTGATTCAGATTTCAGATATGAACAATGAACGGCTATGATGTGGAATATCATAACAAAATTTACAAGGGGAACACCATAGCAGGACTCTGTCAAGTATAATCTGCAAAACTTGTTGGTATTGTATCGATAAACCAATTGGGCATTTTTTAAGGTTTCTAATCCCAAATTTGTGTATATACCAGTTATTTATTGCACCAACTATGTCCAGCCAAAAGTTTGGTCAAGACTTCCAACTAAGTGTTTTACACTTTTACCTACATATATGTACCATTAACAGATGTAATATAACTCTCTAGAGAAACCAAAAACTGAGATAGGAGTCCTAGACCCACATTTCTTCGAGTCCTAAACCCACATTTATCCATAATGTAACACATAAAGCTACCACAGGTGCAGGTGCAAATGCATCCCAACCCTCCGAAATGGTGCTCTTTCCATATAGCCCCATGTCAGAGCTTGTTTGGTCTCAAACTGAAGGATTAGGTATAAGATACACTTCAGGGTCAGAATTGGGAAAGGTGTCACCTTTTTGGAGTACTGAATCATTCAACATAGTCATCCCCTCAACAGATAATCCAATTAAAGAGGATAGGATGCACTCGCATATAAGTTCAGAAATGGCAAGCGGGAGAAAGGTTACGGGTTTGTTCAGTGCACATAGGAGCTTGTCAGATGTGTTGCCTGTTTCTCCTGTGAGGAAGCATGCAAGGGATTCAAGTAAGTGAAAAGTTACAGATTTGTATAATAAATGCCATGACAAATATCCTCAAAGCATATGATGGCCAAAGACCAATGGATGTGCAAAATAACATCTAGATGATGCTTACTTTTGGTACTTTGTTATAATTGCTTAAATTCATCCTTGTACGACTACTATTTCAAGTAGTTTTGGTTTTCGCACCACATTCCCTGCAACTTTCCTTCACATCAGTTCAGTCTCTTTGTTTTAATGAAATGCTGTACAGAGTTGGACTATTTTTTCCCATCAATTCAGTCTCATATCATTATAAAAAATTATGGAGTTAGGTGTTGCACATGAAATCCAATGATAAGCCAGGGTAACCAAGTTTTATATTGTGTACGGAAATTATATATATTCAGGTGCTGTGTAAAGATAATTGATATATCCTTTGGGTGCTCTATGATTGCATAAAATTCTATACAACTGTCAAATATCTTTGTTGTAAGTCTCATCTAAGGATTTTGTAGGATCATGCGGTCAAATTAACTTGACAAACCAACTGAACCCGGTGCACACACAAGTTAGAATGTCCACTGAGAACTTTGAAAAAGATGAGCAATCGACAAACTCTTCTGTGAAAAAAAGTTCCAAAGTTAGCCACGAAAAAGGTTAGTCTAAGTCCAGTGTTACTGACAGTCTCCTACCTGGACAGAGTGACTAAAATAATTTTTCTAATTTGTAGGACCTGCAAATGATGGTGTGTCCATCTCCACCTTTCAGCCTTTTTGCTCATATCAAGAAAATTTCAAGGAAAAGGTCCAAATTGCAAATTCTTCTAGCTCCAAGTTTCTCTATGAAAATTTACAATATGCTCCTAAACTTATTATGAAGGGTAAAGAGAAAATGGTTTGCAAAAAGGAACTCTCAGCTAAAGAGAGTGATGACAGCAATGAGAGTGTAGAGAGCACTGGTAGAATTATGTCAAAAAGAAAGAGGCCGTGGCTTTTCTCTAATAGTTCGAAGAATTCAGGAAAAAACAAAAGACTCAAAGCTGAAGGGAATCAGAGCTCTTTTATGAATTGGATGTCTACCATTGTGAATGGAATTGAAAGTTGTTGCCAACCCGCTCCGGTAACTCCTTTAGCAGTTGCTAAACAGCAGCAGACTGATGAAAAAGGGCCCTCCTCTTCTTCTCATATGTCATTTGAGAATCATGCAAATGGAAAGATGCTTATGCCCTTTAAACCCATGGGTTTTACATCTTTCTTCCATGCCCTTTATCGGAAAAACATCACAATAAGCTCATGTGGGTTTACTTCTCTGGATAAATCAGATAATTATGGTCTTAATGCAAACTCTACCAATCCATCTCAAGATGAAGATCCCAGTAACCAGAACGAAGGAAGGGCTTGTGTATTACAAACTACAGTTCAATTAAATTCAACTCCTAACAATGAAACTAGGTCGAGTGAAGAAAAGAGAAATAGGGATACAAATTGTGGGTATTTACAGAACCTCTGGATCACCCGGCTGTTGCCGAAGGAGGCTTCAAGCTCTCAGCCTCCAATTGAAAATGATACAATTGATATAAATAAGGAGGCTAATGATCGTTTTCATGACAAAGGGGACCAGATACTCAAATCAAATTTCAATCTGATTCTACCTTCTAGTAAGAATAAAGAGTCTGAGGCTATAGTTTCTGTTTTTGCAAGGCGACTAGGTGCAACAAAACATGCCAAACCCTTGAATTTTTCTAACTGCAAAAATCAAGGTGATGTAGAAGAGAAAATGGAAGGCTCTAGTTCTCCTAACAAGGATAGGAGAATGGTTCTCTGGCTGGGTGATGAAGATACAAATACAAATGCCAATGAGGCCAATGAAGAGAGAAACATTGGGTTGATGGAAGTCAGATCCAGTTCAGCAGAGAATTGTGGTACTAATGGAAATAGTGCTATGCCAAACCCAAATTTCTGGGCTCAGGGAGCAACTGATGAAACAACCGCTATCCTTGAAGCTGTGAGGAGGCTTCGTTTGTCTCGAACCGATGTTGTGAGGTCTGTCCTCTATGCATCTGTGTGTAATTACAAAATGAACTCAACAAATGTAAATATGCAAAAGTCTAGCCCACAGAAACCTCAAGTTGTTTTATCATGCTTGTTTAATATACAAGAGACAAATAAGCTCTAATTGATTGGTTTATGATTTGGTCAGATTTCAGTTTTGGCCATTTCGGATTCAGGCCAATCAAAGGTCAGACTGTTGTGTTAGGTCTTTCTTTCTCGAGTCATTGGGGTTTGGTATCAAGTTCAGCTCTGTGGTCAGCCAATAGGTGGTGATTATGATTCAGGTCATTTTGGGTTACTATCCTGACAATTTTGTACAGTGTTGCGACAAAATTTTGTCTAGGATTTTATCCTTGCAATTTTTTTCATGAAATCAGGCCTTTGTCTGGTTTGATTGGTATGGATTTGGGTTTCAGTCATGACATTATTGGGTTTAATTGGGTCGGTTCCTTAGTTCACGTCATTTTTTTTTTTTTTTGAGATAAGACTAGTTCAGACCTTCTGATCAAATGGGTTTTGGTCAGGCTAGTGTGGGATGCTTTGGATTTTATGGGGTTTGTAGGTTTAATTGTTGGGCAGGTTTTGCCATCTCTCCTCCATCATATGAATTACTAAAACAGTATAATTCTTGCATTTTGATTTTGCTTTGTTATTTTGGTAATTTTACAGTTTTGATTGTTTGTACTTTTTCTTAAATTAGACAGCTGAAGTCGCAGATTCAGCATGCAACCCTTGACGGTTTTTTCTTACGACTGAGGCTAGGCAAGCTGAATGAAGCAGTTGGTAGATCAGGATATTATGTAGCCCGTATTAATGGTAAGTACTTCGACTTTCTAATGCAACCTTTTCAATTAAAAGTCTCTCTGTCAGGGTTGATGTTAGATCATTTGGAGCCCTTCAAATATAATGTTGTTGACATGAAAAAAATCATATCAAATAAAAAATCTCTAAATTAAAAAGAAAAGAGAAAAAAAAGGAATTGAATACAAGACTGATGAGCCACAAATAAGTGCTTGCTAGAAATTCAAGAATACTCCATTTATTATCCGTGTTGAAGGATGCCCACAATTGTAGTATCCATTGGTATGAATGCAAAATCATTCATTGCTTTCAACTCAAGGAAACCTGCACCCGCCGTCAAAGTCTATACCAAAAAAGTATTAGAATTAAATTAAGACCACAGCACAACAAATTCAAACAATTTAATCATCACATCGTGCCTTCAAATATGGCCCATAGAGAGAGAAGAGAGAGGCTGTAGGAGGACCACGAGACAGAGGCCTCTCCAACCATTTGATTGGGGGGGGGGGGGGGGGAGAGAGGGGGGATGATTTCAAAAAGAAGATAGAGAAAGAAAGGATGCTGGCTATGTTTGTTGCTATGAGATGATGGATTCAATCTCTTAATATATATAAAATTCAGACAGCCGTTGCCAAGCATTTTAAAAAGAAGAGAGAAGACCATCACATAATATGTGATACTTTTAAAAAGGTTCATACTTGGCCCTAAAAAAATATGAAAATTGCTACATTGTTGACTTCCATAGTAATTTGTAATGTCTTTTGTATAATCATTACATTGATATCAACATTCAGATCTATTCAATGTTTCACCCTTTTAGACTCCACATCACCTACAAAATTTTGATCTATCATAGATGATTTCAGAGAGCACAAGCCAGTCCATCGGCCAACCTTTCCGACCTAATGTTAACAGCGATACTTAGCATTAACACTACTGTCTGACCTAGCCTTCATGCTAGCCGCAGTGTCCAACACTGATTCAGTCCATATTGCTTGTCTTCACTCTATAACAATATATTCACAAATTTTTATGGAGTTCAAATATGAGTTCTTCAAGAAAATAGATGCACCACACTAAAAATAATGTATATATGTGTAAGATTAGATTAAATAACTAGAGGACATTAACTGCCAGCAACAGCCTCCCCCTCAGGGCAACAAAATTGAAATTGGTGACCGACTTATTCCAACTCTTTTTATTGTCAATTTTGGGCGCATGCTATTTTCTCTACTGTTTGCTATTTGATATATTGAGCCATTTTGAAGGTCTGAGTGGTGAGAAGTGCCTATCTGTCACCATAGGGAATTTCACATGCTTGGTCGAATGCCATTGTATATCCAACCAAGACTTCCTCGAGGTAAATCTATGAATAATTGAATATTCATCCTAACAAATGCTCAAGCCAATTGATTAACGTTGTTAAATGCTCTTCTTATTTTAGGTTTTTGTTCTTTGTCCTTGAATAAATCTCCACCTTCATTTCTAACATTTTGTAGGATGAGCTGAAGGCTTGGTTTACTGCTGCTCTAAAAGGTGATTTCAGATTGCCTTCAAGGGAGGAATTAGACAGAAAATTGAAAGAGAGATATTTAGTTATTTAAAACTAGATATGCATTTAAGATCTCACATTGAATTTGGTATTAGAGCTTAGGCGGTTCTCATGGCAGAAAAAGCACGTCAAAAGACGATATTTTCATACAAGTATCGGGAATATACTATCCCTGGTGTAATGGATAATAAATCTGCTATATTTTTTTACTTGCTGGAGATTATAGCGTGTTTACATATGGAAACTAATAACTGTTATGTTGTGATTTAATTTATTTTTGGACAATTTGGTCATATGGAGCTTGATAATTGTCTCTCAAACAAATTTTCGAGCGTGTCTCCAAGTATTTAAGAGAATCACAGTTAATTAAGAGAATTAGTGACTATACAACTATTGTCATTTGTTGGAAACATATCTTGAGAGTCAGAGAAGGCAATATCGCTGGATCAGGTGACAGAGAAGGGAAGAAAGAAAGTACGAAGGAGAAATTGAAAATGAAGAGTCTGGGAGAGAAAGAAGAAGAGGGAAAGAAAACACAAAAAAGGGAAAATATGGTAATAGAAGGAGAAGGCAATATCGCTGGATCAGGTGACAGAGAAGGGAAGAAAGAAAGTACGAAGGAGAAATTGAAAATGAAGAGTCTGGGAGAGAAAGAAGAAGAGGGAAAGAAAACACAAAAAAGGGAAAATATGGTAATAGAATGGTATCTCTAAATTGTATCTAAATAAAATGATTTAATAATTTTTGAAAATGATGAGTTCGACGTCCACGTCAGATCCGTTAACTTTTTGAATGGAAAAGGTGACGGAATGACTTAATCATAACAAATACGAAATTCAGTGACTTTCAGGAGACAAATAAAAAATAAGTGATCAATTCGTGACAAAGAGCAAAGTTGAGTGACCTCTGACGAAATTTACACAAAAACTTTGTTTTAGGGTGTGTTCTCGGGAGGGGAATAGAAAGGTCGAATAGGAAAAAATAAAGACAACTTGATTGAAGTTATAATTTTGAGAGATAAATAAAGGTGAATTAAAAAACTAGAGAGAATTCTTTAATTTATTTTAAAAGAAAGTCAAACAAACTCGAACTCGAATTCTTTAATGTATTTCTCCAGAACACATTACAGGTGTAATAATTAGTAAAAAGGTTTTCACACCATTTTATCGACCGTGCTTGCAACTTTTTATTATCTATATTACACAATTGAAACCAATTTAATAACACAAATATTATATTTACCTTCCAAGACCCATTGTTTTAAGCCATTTTTTCGTAAATAATGAGCAGTACAATCTACAATAAATAAATTATGTAATAGTCAAATGTGTATTTTAGGGCGGTTTGAAGAATGGGTTTAAATGTCCAAAATTGTAGGTTTCTTTTGCAATTTCAAGTGTATATTCTAAATAGTCTAACGTGAGTTTTACAATAAACAAATGTGCATTTTTTGAAGTTCGAAGAATGATTCTAGAAGATCAAGATATTGTTGTTGACAACTATCAACACATCTTTTCTATTTGAACAAAACGGTTGATAAATGTCAATATTTGCATCTAAAATGAATATACAAGTGTAAATTATGCAATAAATATGCATGATATAATACGCAAGTACATATATTATACAATAGGGGCATATTAAAGCAAATGCATATTAAACGCCAACGTTGAAGAAATGAAACAAGGCAGGAATCAAATTCAGAGGAAGAGGGTATGGGTAGAGAAAACCTGTTTGTAAATAACCTGCTAAGCTACGATTATGATCCGATGGTACGGTAAAAAAAAACAAAAAAAAGCTACAACTGAACCTTGAAAAAAAAAAGGCTACACCTGATAAAAACATAAATTGCCACAACTGCCCAGCTAATTTCAACAGGCTTTCCAGGAACTGTGACCATGTAGTTCTCACTCCCTTTTAAAGCCTACTATCTAAATTGCTATAATTCATTGCTACTAGCTCACAAGATATCACAAGAACAGACAGCAAAAAATGAAACAAAAAACTCAAAACATCAAAAACATAAATTCTAAGGTCAAAATTCCCAAGATAAAACAAAACCATTGTTCAAACAGAATATTTAAACTCCTAAAACATCCACCACTTTTCAAGAAATGATAAGTACCCTAAAACAGATATTAAAACAAAATGGTGAAGGCCAACAGGACCAAAACCCATATATTTGCTCTTTGGTTTGATCTTTTCACTTGAGAGGGATGAAACGGGAGGAGTGAGTAGCACCAATACCGGGACGTCCATGCTTAACAGGCTTGTAGGAAATTGAGAATTCAGCAAGGTAGTGGCCAATCATCTCAGGCTTTATCTCAACCTGGTTGAAGGTCTTGCCGTTGTAGACACCAATGATGCTACCGATCATCTCTGGCACAATAATCATGTTCCTCAGATGAGTCCTAACCCCCTCTGGTTTCTCACCTGCCGGTGCATCCTTTTTCTGAAATATTTCAATGAAGAAAATGGATACAACTCATAAGAAATATTACGCAGTTTGAACTTGTAAAGCTTAAAGGCTTCCAGATAACAAGCATTTTGTAATCAAGCTGCCGGTATATTATCTTAGACACACCAACGAAAATAAATTTAAACTGAGGTTTGAATGCATAAACAACTTAGATATTTGCATATGTTAATTAACAATCTTGTATGCATCTTACATAGGTAACACAGGGCAAACTATGATCAATAAGATGTGCTCATAGTTAATACGTTTTTGTTTAATAAGAGAAAGTGCATGATGTTAGGACATGTTGGACAACTACATGTCTACATGAGGTCCAATTTTAGTAGCAATCCTGGCATTTGGCTCACTGCCTTCTATGTACAAATGGAACAAAACAGTCAGCAGCAAAATTGGCCTAAAACATACAGTATATTGCTTAAACTAATAAGAGAAACCATTAGTATTAATTTATTCTAATCAAATACACATCCAACATGTAGAGAGTAAAGACTAGTGTAAAGACTAAAGAGCTATAAGCAAATGAAGAAATATAGATAAGGTTAAGAGGTGTCTAGACTTACCGCCTTGCGGAGCTTCTTAATCAGAGCCATAGGCTTCCTCTTAAGACCCCTCTGGAACCTAAAATATGCAAAACAAACAAATCAGTAAATCTACCCTATTAATTAGCTAGTTGAATCAAGATATAATTTCATAATACAAAGCATCATAAGGCGTAAGCGCCATATATGTCCTTTTTAACTTTAAAAATCAACCTTGCAGACCAAACGAACGAACTAATGGATTTTTGAAGCGATCTAATCTTAAATTGAAGTCCGCATCTTGCAATTTCTAATAAACGACGCATCAAACAAACATCTACACATCTAAACTAAGCAGGGTCTTACTAATTACCTTCTACGGGCGCGGGCAGGGAAGAGCTTGACGAGTTCATCAGTGGACATGTCTAGGAGTTGATCGAGGTCTACTCCCCTGTAACTGTACTTCCTGAACGTTCTCTTCTTCGGCGCAGCTCCGGTAACTCCAGCCTCAACCTCAACATCCTCCTGAAATTGCAATTCAAAAGCAAGAAATCATTATAAAAATTGGTTAATCAGACGGATTCAATGAAGAATAGAAGAAGCATATCTAAAAGAGCTGTAGGATAAAAGAAATTCGATGGAGACCAACCATTTTTTCGCGCTTGGGAGATACGGCAACAAGAGCAGAAAAACCTAGATCGGAACGGAGGCGCGGCTCGTGAAGACGGATAGCGGAGGCTTTTAGGGTTTTTGGTTGGTCCATCTTTATATAGCGCTGGCTCTGAGTGCGTATCCTCTGAGATACCTCATATTTTGCGTGACCGACGTGTCCGATGCCTATTCGGGGATAGCGCGGGGCCAGCATTATTTGAGCATTGAGATTCGTGTAGAACGTATTTGAACGGTTGTGATTTTCCAGAAAGTCACGCAAAATATGAGATATCTCAGAGGATACGAATTGTCCAAATGGGCTGTAAAATTAGAAATTGATTGCCGTACAGTATAATTGTTTGGGAGAAAATGCTTCGAATAGTTAACCCAACCATATGCAGGCCAAATGGGCCAATATTGATTTCTACCATCTTTGTAATATGGCCCATTCTGGAAAAAACTTTTAGATCTTTCAAAGCTCGGGCCTATGACAATAAATTACATGGAAGTTCGGTTCACAAGTACTATGGAAGACGTATTTCTGTATCTCCATTTCATTATTAAGCATGTTGATGTTTCTATCTGTCAACTGGCTACTAATTGAAAAATAAAATTTCAGATTTAATATTAGCTCTTCAATCAAATAATCTGTCTTCTTTTGATTAAATATATCTTTTTTATATGTAGAAGTCTAAATTTAATTAAAAACATACTCGCTACATATATAACCACACGATATCCGAACCGATCAACAGCCTGCACCCTCCTCGCAGAAATCAAAATCAAAATTAAAATAAACTCAAATAAAAAACATTGAGAAATGGCAAGTCGACATCCTCGACGACGAATCCTCTCCTCCTCCAAAACCCCTATCGGCACCAATGCCACAGACAAGAAGCGCTGCACCGCCTTCTCCGATTCTTCTCCTAGACGACGGTGAACCCACTCCAACCAAGCCCGAGCCACCAAAACCACCACGTCTTCTCTCATCGCACTGTCTCCTCTTGGTTCCTGCCCGGATGTGCCTCCTCTGGTAAGTTCGCTGGTTAGTAACAGTAGCGCTTCTACTTCTTGGAATTTTTGAACATTATTTCCATTCCATTAGCATATTTTGTATCACATGTATCTTTTGTTATTTTCTGATGTTTTGTAATGTCTTTTTATAAATTGTACCCTTTCAGGATTTTGCAATTCCATTTTGAAAAATATGTAAATCGTAATTTCTGCCTATAATAATTAGATTTGGTTTGCACTTAATTTTTTAGGCTTATCAACTTCTCTCTTATTGATTATCAAAATCTTTTGATAAAATCCCTTCAATTCCAGGTTAAATTTCAGTTTAATTGCCAAGGGCAACACGGGAGAAGCATAATTCGTTTTCATCGGAAAACAAGCCGAGTACTTGCTCGGCTGTTCAGCACATGACCTTCTAAACCAACCCAAAAAAAAACGAGGAATACTTACCACCACATTTAATGAACTCATCGACAAAAAATATCTATTCACATGTACAATGGGGGAGAAACAAATTTAGAGAAAATTGCATCAACTACCAAGTGATGAACTCCGCACCTATACCAGCCACAATTACATAACAGCCCCTATTACCATCAACAAAAAAACCAATATCACTTGACCTATCGACAACACCCACATCGCCATATGAGAAAAACATGTACTAAAAATAAAATACAATGTTTTCACAGTTTTCAATCAAATCTTAAACAATTGTTGCAAAATCATAGCACAACTACAACATATACAGCTTAAAAAATATTACAGACTACACAACTTTTTAACAATTTAAAAGCACATCACCACATATTTCATATTTGATCAAGTAACCTCAAAATAAATAAAACACACAGCATGTCATTTCTTAATATGCTTCATACTAAAAAATATCCATACCGCTTCCTATATTTGTTTTACTTTATCACTACTTATTCTTTTAATCACTCTCTAATCCACTTTTACAACTAATTTGCTCTTTCAGTTTTGAGTCACGATCGAAACTTCCTGCAACTTTAGACACAATGAGACAACTATTTGTAGAAGAACAATCAAAGAGGCCACGAATAAGGTATTGAAATCCTATATTCATATAATATTCAACAATATACAAAACTTCATGTAACATAATCAATAAAACTGTTATCTACTATTTACTGTCATTTTTCAAATCAAGCCTTTCCTAATTATGCAAAATACAATATTAGCATCACCTTCTATACTTATACAAAATTTCCTCCCTCCTGACAACAAAACTATTCTACATCCCAACATCAACCTCATATTCTCTACAACCCTAAACCCTAAACCCTAAACCTTAAAAAAAATTATCATATCATATACAAAAAATATAGTACTCTCTCAATTTCACACACGCCTACAACAACACTATCAATTGCAACTTCAGCTTCTAGAGCATGAACCCTAAGCCTTTCTTGCAACCCTGCACTCCAAAGCATCAACCCTAAACCGTTCTTGAAACTTCCTATTTTCCTATAAGTTACAATATGCCACTAACCTCATTATAAAAAAAAGACAATTTCACAAACCCTTCCACACCAACATAAAAGAAAAACATAAATCAAAACAGAATGATAGGATCATACCAAGTCTCAAATTCCATGTATACCATTTTTAAAACTTCTTATTTCCTTGCCATACGAAATCCAAATGACAAATATGATACAAGCACAAATACCCTTTGCAAAATATGTCACATCAAAAATACATTCTCATTCCAATTTCACATGCACAACCCATCTATTAAAAATGCTATAAGTCATAATATAAGGCCAACTCCCAATTTATTTTCCTTTTTTTACACTGCCTAGAAAATAACCTGCTTAATTGACAAAAATTACACTTGGGTTGATTGGCATGACACAACAACAGTTTTGTATCGGTTCTCACATATTCACTTTTTCACCTCAATAACAAACTGAACAGGCTTCAAAAAACGACAAAATAACACTCTTTCTTTCTATGCAGTGAGGACATCAGCAAAGCAAAAGCCAAGGAAGAATAATGAAATCGTACCTATACAAAAACGTTTACATATTTTGTTAGTTATAAATCATATTTTGTGTTGGTACGTCCAAGAACAAAACCCTTGCTCTCATTTTGTATAGCCAAAATACTGTGTTTGGAGGATTTGTAACAAAGAGATAACATGCTTTCATAAAACGGTTATCCCTCTTCCAAACATAGATAATAGGCCAATACTAAATGGTCTCGACTGTACAGTTTTTGTTATGTCTGGGCATAACTACAATACCTTTCTACGAAGTTTTTGTAATATACCTGTCAAAACTCTCTAATTTCATATGTACAAAACTTTTGTATATGAACTTTCTGTGTGCTATTCTCCATGCCTCAAAAGAAATTGCCGAGTGTTTGGAGGATTTGTGACAAAGAGATAACATGCTTTCATAAAACGGTTATCTCTCTACCAAATATAGATAATAGGCCAATACTAAATGGTCTCGACTATACAGTTTTTGTTATGTCAAGGCGTAACTACAATACCTTTCTGCGAAGTTTTTGTACTCTCTAATTTCAGATGTACAAAACTTTTGTATATGAACTTTCTGTGTGCTATTCTCCATGTCTCAAAAGAAATTGCCGAAGCAACACGAGGCCTGTGGCTAGTTTTTTTTTTTTCTGATCTGAGATGCGATCTGTCCGAATTTTGAAGTAAATCTAACGGACAGAAAACGTAGAGTAAAATTCTGTTTTACTCTGTAACTCGCATATATCATCTCATATATAAACGTATATACAAATAGTCCAAGTTTCTGATCCGTAGAAAACATTTATTAGAGTGTAAATGTACAATTGTACATAGATTACTCGATGTTATTGACCACGACTATTAAGAAATTAAAAAAAATCTTATAATACGAAATTTTTGTATGTAGTTTAAACACGCATCGATCGATACAAGCTACGAACTCCAAATGCATTATTGTGATGGGGATTGAGACTCGATAACCTCAATCACGGCTTTGAGTTCCTGTTGTACCAATGCTCGGGAAGGGCATATGACCAAATTGTTCCAAACCGATGTCGAACCGCACACTGTGCTGCCATCGGGATAGAGCTCATGGACTGAGTTGGCGTCTTCGTTGAGAGCGGATACTTTCTCAAGGCAACCAATCTCTTTTGGGTCTACAAGCAATTCACTGCCTTCGCATTTCACACCTATTAGCTGTAATAAGAAACTTATATTAGGGACTCGTACAAAACACTTGCAATTAATTGCTCTGGCAACATATATAGAAGGTGAGAAACAGAGACAAATTTGGTGGATCTCTCTCAGCCTAAAATGCGTACTAGCACATTAATTGCACTTTTATTTAATTAATAACCATATTCTAGGCTAACATTTTACACATCTTAAAATTTACACTTGTTTATTGTGTAGATTTACACTTATTTATTTCAGTTAATATATAAACGTTGACAACTGTCATGTGGTATTGACTAATTTTGATCTTCCTGATTTGTTTTCCAAACCCTTTAAATGCATACTGGATTATTGCTCAATACACGTTTAAGTAATACACCAATACACACAATTATTTCACTGTCACTAAAAAAGGTAAAAAAAAGAAGGAAGCACAAAATATGAGAAGTTTGAAAACATTGGAATGTTTTGGACCAAAGTGGGACCGTGTAAAACTTAGGAAATAAGAAGAGGAAACAAAGCGATTCTTTAGGGGCCATTATGTAAGAAGTTTACTCTTTTTTTTTTTTGGCAAAAATTCAGGATTTAGAACTTGAATTATTTCAAAAGGATAAATTGGTCCTTAAACTTTCATTATACCATTTTAGTCCTTGAACTTTCAAGATGAAACCAAATAGTCCCTTTACTTTACAAAAGGGACTAAATTAATCCTTCCATAAAATTTTTTGCTAACGTGAATTGTTTTATTTACCACATACACATTTGATCAGCCACTTGGATTTTAACCAAGTGCAAAAAAAAAAGAAAAATTAAATCAGAGTAATTTTTTCAAACTCAGCTCTGCAAAAGGGAGAAAGTTGGGTACTTTAGCGAAAAATTTAGTGTTGTTGACATGCAAGAAAAAATCTAGATTGAAATGGGTTGAATTTGGTATAAATATCATCCAAATTTGATTTATATATCAATGTAGTGAAGTGTAAATCTTGATGGCAATTCAGAAATCTGCGTGTCATATAAAATAATTCATGTCAGCAGAAAAATCTGTTGGAAGGACTTAATAGTTAGTTCCTTTAAGAATATAAAGAGATTACTTAATTTGATCTTTTTGATTTTTTAAAGTTTAAGGACAAAGTTGA
Source organism: Carex kokanica (assembly GCA_025461125.1). Classification (NCBI taxonomy): domain Eukaryota; kingdom Viridiplantae; phylum Streptophyta; class Magnoliopsida; order Poales; family Cyperaceae; genus Carex; species Carex kokanica. The sequence continues at coordinate 29,367 of JAJGRX010000922.1, forward strand.
TGTAAATGAAGTTTGAAAATTAACTTTTTTTTTCATAAAAATAATTAAGGACCAAAATCTAAAATTTTCTTTTTCTTTTTATGCATGTTTGATGTAAATCTATGCACACAATATATATGCGATATATTTTACCTTGGCAGAGCCATTAGTGTTTGTGCAATACAGTCTTGCACCGTCAACAAGCTGACAATATCTTGGGAATGCATCAGCAAAGCTCTTGTGAGATCTCAATTGAGATTTTACCCTCACTGCTCTTCCTGTTGTTATCGCTCTCCTGCCATGTTTTTATATACCGTCAGATTTGTTAAATTGTCATATATGTTAGATAAAGAAATGTCAATTTGTTAGGAAAATAGATGCAATGTCCTAAATATTAGAAATTAGATTGTGGTTTGACATCTCATTTATAGTTGTGCTAGGTTTGTATGAACTGAACTGAAATCCATCAGTACATATTGAACTATGATGTAATGAATTGCGTAGGATCGAAATTGACTTGTGGTTTTCTCATGATCTCCTCAACTCTTAAACTGATATTTATATGCCCAGACAGCATATCAATTCAAGTAATCAGCAGAACTAGTCACCTAGCACATTTAAAATTAAAAAATAACTCTCTTGTCAGAATTCAATGGCAAGGACATTTACCTGATGCCACGTACAACTGCAAGATATGCATCTGACACAACCCCAACAAGCTCGACCCGGTAAGGCTTTCTTGTTCTCGAGCTGGCGGCATTCTCCTCATCTTCATCTTCTTCAACTGGTTCCCAGTAATTCTCGGTAATAGAGCCATCCTCTTTAACCTTGTACCCAACTCCCATGCGGTATCGCTGCTTGTGAATGGTTCGGGCCATCTCTATTGTTTGTTGAACAAATGGCTCCCACGAGAGTGTCCCGTCCATGATCACATCTCGACCTTCATTCAGAGCTGTCACGAGCAGGGAGGATGCCGCATCAGTTGATGATTGATGAACCTGTTATGGGCAGGGGCGGAGCCACGATATGAGATAGAATAGGATAAAATTTTGGAATGAGACATTTTTATAATTATTTTGAATTATAAGCATATTTGTATTATTTTAGAAATAACAAGGTTACATAAGGCCTTCTTAGCGAAGTGTTTTTGTTTGCATTATCAACTATCTTGAGTCCTAAATATGAACTTTGATAACATTTATGACATTGAAAGAAGTAAAATGAAGTTTTAAAATGAATAATACTAGTTCGGCAGTCTGTAGCATGTCATTGTGGTGGCCTCTAGAGCTGATAGCCCTGTAAAACACATCTGTCTCTTTGAATGCATCTGCCTCCACCAACACTGCATTTGCACCTGCCTCCGACCAGAATGCACTGTAAATAAACTTTTCTTCAATTAAAATCGTGTCATACATGAATCATGACTCAGTAGAAGTAAAAATAAAAATAAAAATGAAGCACATACTCCTTTAGCATATCTTTTAAGACGGTGCTCTTGCCAGCGCCCATGCCTCCTCCCATCAGCAGCAAGACGGGGCTGCGGTTGCCAAGTGCTGCCGGAACCATCACGTCAGTGCACTTTGACTCATTTTTTGTCACCCCGATTGCTCTCAACTCCTCTAAAATTGTTGAGAATATCCTAGTCACTTTCAATTCTCTAAGCACTCTCTCAAATCTCAATTTCCTATTTCAATAAGGAAAAAGATACAAAAAAGAGTAAAATTGTTTGTTCATTTTTATATACAGTAATGAGAAAATAATATTTTCTGCCTTGTACCTTTCTCGCTCTGTTGTACCTGATTCAAAAATGTACCATTACATCCTTTAATCAAATTATGCGTAAACTAGACACACGGATTTCGGAGCTGACTGAAATTGATTAACATATGAAATCACAGATTCTAGACACAAATTAAAAGGGTAATTAATTGGGTCAGCACCAGGCTAGATGAGTTCTCCCCTACACTCGACGTGCCAAGAATTGAAATCCTACTAGACTTTGTGTTCTTTTATTTCTTCTATATAAACAAGTTATAGAAGAAAATATTCCTTAAGATTATGAATTAAAGAATAATTAAACCATCTCTGCTATAGTTTTTTAATTAACTTTTTTTATCAAAATAAATTCCTGTGATGGTTCGAAAGAGCATTCCTGGTGTGATAATTCATGGAGCAGATTGCAAATTTGTTGAATTACATGTAAGTTTCATAGCCCAACTAGTTCAAGGGCACTGATTCTTAGAACCACTTCCAATAAATTGCAAGACTCTGAGTAGCTTACAAGACATCTGCGTTCAGAGTACAATGTTTTTGGCCTGGATATTATTGGCCAATAATATCCAGGGGAAATTTTCCAAAACTCAGTCAATAGAACAAGATAGAGTGATTTCTATTTATAGTTACAATATTTAAAAAATAGGAAAATATTTTATATAATGTTCAACCTCGATTTGATAGTCAAATATACATATTTGCCAAGTTTTACTTTTACCAGTAAACTAATTAAGTGTATGCTAAATAACTCAATCAGGTAAGTTACTGAACTTACCCGAAGCCAGAACAGAGGAATACAAAACAGGAAAGCAACAAAAACATAAAAATGCCGGAATTTACTAATAATCCCACTATAAGGTACATGATTGTGTACTGTAGTTTTACATTTAATATTTGACATACCATGTACATGTATCAGAAACAAATTACACGAGTGTATGCCACAGTAGAAAGAGAAAGGAGATTTGTACCTGGTGGCCTCCAAAACCATGCTTCTTAGTTTTCTTTTAGGTTCACAATCATCATGATTCAAAATCTACGTGGTGTAAAATAGAAAAAGTTACTAATGCAAGATTCGAGATTTACTGACTTAACAAGAGTAAGCACTTGTACATTCACACCAATATTAATTTGCAAAGATTCACTTTGTAAATTAGTTAAAACTTTGTTTTGTTACGAGAGAGTTTGTAGGTAAGCACACAAATAGCTTTTATCAGTGTAGATGTCAATGCAAAACTCTCGAGAAAACTTGGTAATTCAAGAGCCAATTTATTAATAACATATTACTGTACCTCAGTAACCATTGCAGTGGCATGGTTCCAGTGGAATGCAAAATAGCCCATTATGCATTTATCAATCTCCTCTATAAATTTTACAGTTAAGTGCTCGGCATTTGGTTCATTTGCAAAGTATGAAAACATACTCTCCTCATGACCCTTAGTCTTTCTCAGGTGGTTGTTAGCTAATTTGCAGATGTCCAAGCAATCATGCGTATCCTCAAATCCCATCTGTCTAGCTATAGAGACGAGGGTCAGAAAAACGGGAACATAAGCACTTAAGCGGAAATAAAAAAAAAGTCAATTATGTAAATAAATAAATATATAGGCTAAATTGTGAAAAGTTAATTCTGAAAAATTTCCGTTGCAATTGTTTTGGAGATCGTAAAAGATATACATGTCAAACTAAAAAAATGTGGGGACCAAAAATGAGCAATTGGACATTCTCTTCTACATGAGGACTAATTATTAAAATACATAAAAAAAGGAGGGATTATCTAAATTAGCCACGTAATCTCTGATTAGTGTTTGTAACTTTCAAAGACATCACAAAGTTTTGCCTACTAGTTAAAAAAAACAAGGATCAGAAAGCAACCCCTCATCAAAACAATAGATTGGTAGTTATTCATGACCAGAAAAACATTACAAAAGTAGAGAATAGGAATTTAGCATAAAGCGCTATACCTAGCTCTACCAAGTTGAGGATTCTAGCTAGTCTTTAGAAAACTAAATAAACAAGTGGCTTCTTTTTAAAAAAAAAGAATGACAATCAGAGTCCACCAGAAAAGAAAGCAGCACAAAAAGGGATAAAGGCCAGAGATTGATGAGACATAATCCACTCATGCGCAAGTAATTAAGCTAATGATATCCTTGCCTACCTCTCAAAATTGGATTAAGTAACCAGCAAAGCAATTTGAAGTTGATAATCTCATTCAAATTGTTTAATTCATGACAAAAGGATGGTTTCCATACTCGAATTAAGTATGAATTAATGCCGACAAAATATGCACATACAACAAAAAAATACTGAAAACTACAAAATTATTCAGGGGCATCCAGTTCGGTAATGTAGCAATATGCCAGCATGAAAAAAAAAAATTAGAGAATCCTAACCAATTAAACTCATATTAGTACTAATTGTAAGTTGTGTTAGCTAAAAAAGGGGAAAAACAAAACAATTTTATCCACCACCATTCACCAATCAGGAATTTATTGGACAAAATACTAATGAAATAAGCATGATATTTACCAACATAACAGTGAAAATTTTTCAATCTCCAAACCCCGTCCCTGACTTGCATTCCGAGAGTCGCGGCATGGGGCCCACTTTCTCTCTCATCTTTGCCTTCTGTCTCTGATGGATTTAAATTGTTGTGGGGACTCCTAACCGGCGCTGATCGCACAATTACATTTAGAACTATGAATTTGTTCATGCCATTGGTCCCATCTTAATATTGAAACCTAAGCTAAAGAGCAGAGGTAAAATTACGAGTGGCGTATAAAAACAAATGGAGCTGAAAATAAGATTGCGAGAGAAATTTGGAAAATTAAAAAAGAGGGCTCAAGGATTGAAAGAGAAATGGAGAAAGAGGTATCTTTACTTTCGCTTGATTTGTGCATTCATGATTGTTTTACGTTTTTGGCGGTCTAGAGAGAGGGAGAATTAGAGGACTCAGAGGACTCAGAGGAGGCAGTAAATGCCATGCAGGAGGTTGACTATTTAAAGAGGGGAAAAAAAGCAGAGATAATTCGGATTACATGTGGCTCTAAAGAAATAATTCATTATGTGGTAAGTCTCTGACGACAGATCCTGTAGTAATTTTGGACGGGTTTGGCAACAAAAGTTGGGTTACTATTTTAATTTATACTAGGATGTAATGTTAAAAGAATCCAATAAAGCTTCCGATTAGCGATTCATTATTTAAAAAACAGTTCTAAAATGCTAGAAATCTCAAATTATACACATTTTTTTTTTAAAGAATAGAGGTGAATAGTATAAAATTTCACAAAAAAATATGGGAGTCAATTTTTTGTACATATAGCATTTTACTATAATTTACAAAAGTCTACTTCATTACTAGTTTTTGAAAAAAAAAATAGGAGTCCCCCTATTCTATCCTAATGCCTCCGCTCTTAATTATTTATGAAAACTATATAGAGAGAGTAGAACTAAGAGTATAGTTAAGTTCATCAAATATCTTTATGAAATAGATTGATAAGCGGATCGAAGAGGACCAATGAAAGTTAGTGAATTTACTACTGGCGCGCACAAGTATTGATGCATATGCGTGCAAGTATTAATATACAACATATCAAGTGTTTATATCTGACATACTAAATATTTCTAAAAAAATTGGACATATCAACTCTTTTCTTTTATCTCTCTCATCACCCATCCATATTTTACAAGTTTTTAGAGGTGGATTTTTTTCTCCGTTCAATCTCGCCCATATTTCTCATGATATGTGAGAAATTTTGCGAAACTAAAACCACGAACGTCTTCTACTCGATTTTCTCTTTCAAATAAGATTCATGATGAAGTACTTTCGGGTTCATCGTTACACAAATATTTATATCTCGTCGTGCAAGTATTTTACCTCATCATGTAAGTGTAAATAGTTCATGTGTCAAATGTTTGTACCTAACATATTCTATCAAATTTATACAATTTTTTTTTCCATATGACTACTGGATGACATCTAAATATAAATATCAAGTATTGCAAATATTTATACCTCATTATGCAAGTGTAAATAATTCATATGTCAAGTGTTTGTACCTAATAAATTATATCAAATTTTATTTTCTTTATCCATATAGGACTCGATGGCGTCTGAAAGTATTAATATCAAATGTTGCAACTATTTATACTTTGTTATGCAAGTGTAAGTAGTTCACGTGTTAAGTATCTGTACCTAACATATTCTATTTTTTTTTTCATATGACACTCGATGACGTCTGAAAGTATTAATATCAAATATTGTAAGTATTTATACCTTGGCATGCAAGTGTAAATATATCATGTGTCAAGTGTTTGTACCTAACATATTCTATCAAATTTTTAAATAGCGCTGAAAGTATTAATATAAATTATTGCAAGTATTTATATCTCATCATGCATTTAAGTATTATATTTTTTTTTTCCATATGGCATTGGTTGAATCTACAAGTATTAATTGACATTTGCAAGTATTTATACTACAATAAATAATACTAAATAGTATTTGTTACAATTGCTTATAACTAAAAATTTTTAACAAAGAAAACTTCATGCCTTATTCAAATTAACAAAAAAAAAAGCAGCATGCACACACTAAATAGTCACAATGTTGAATATCATTGGTCCTTTTCAATAGAGATTGAAATTTAACAGAAATCAAGACCACGAAAAATAGACATAAATTTAAGACAATGAACACCATAGGAACCAACACAAAAGGTTAAATTAAGAATCGAGAAGATATTCAGATTATGCAGGAGAATTCAGCCATGAAGAAAATAAATTGACTACCTAAAACCTAAAATCCTATATATCGCAACCACAGATGCTATAGCCTCGCGAAATAACTAAATTGGCAATTAGCTGCCACAGCCAATCCAAAAGCAACAGGTGCCATGACAACATGGCTAATTACTAAATGAGTTATGGTATCAGCCGCCACAGCCAATCCAAAAGCGACAAGATCAAACAAAAAGACTAGCACTAGAACAAGTACAGTGGCTAGCTGATGCCATGACTCTCTCTGTCTCTCTCTCTCTCTCCTTCGTTTTGTGGAGGAACCTATGTGCTTTGTCGGTCTAATAAATGAGAGGAGAAGAAAGTCTGTTGTGTCGTAAGTAGATCTGAGAAAGAATGGAAAAACAAATCGAAAGAATTGTGAAACTGTGAGAGAGACGCACTAACGACAATCTGGTGTGAGTGTTAATCTAGTGGGTTCGGTTTGATGCCAGTATTGAAATAGGGAACGGACTCTGCTGCTTTATTTAGAAAAAAATAAGGTTTTGTTTTTCCGATTTCAACTATTTAAATTTGTTGAAATTTGTGCATAATTTTTTTTTTTATCGAGATACGAGAATGAAATTTTTTAAATAGTTGGGATCGGAAAAACAAAATTCTGCTTTTCTCTAAGAAAAGTAGCAGAGTCGAATCCTTGAAATAGGTCTCCTAAATTCAGGAAAGAGGTCGAGAGGAGATCTGAGAGAGATACAAAGTATTAACTGGGTTCGCTTTTATACGATTGATTCTTATAGTTTGAAAGTCTGGTTCTATCTATGAGTAAATAATTAGTTTCAATGAATTTGATTCGAAATTTGAAATATATTTGATATGTTACTATATCATTAATTATTAATTAAGTGTACGAGATATAAAATGTAGTTGTCCAATCAATACACCAAATTAAAAGTTCAACATTTTTTATGACTAAGATATAAGCAAACGACATGATTGAAATTTGAAATGCTTAGAAATTCATGCATAAACTAAGATAAATAACAGTTGCAATTGAGCCCGATATTTTTATTAATAACCTCCAAAAAAGAAAAATATCACATATAACCTCGGGTTCGATTTTTTTTAAAATATAACCTAACCGCCCAGGGGCGGGACGGTCCACTGCCTAAAAAAGAAAAAGAAATAGTGGACCGCCCACTGTGGGGCGGTCCACTATTTTTTTTTTTTTTTATAGATTTCTAAATTTTGAGAAAGATATTAATAAAAAAACAGTCACGCCATGCTCTTTTTAATCTAGTCTTTTATAGACTTTTGTATTTGGTTTGTATTCACTATAGGATATTTTACTTAAAAGTATGTTAGTTGGAGGTTTCAAAGTGTAATCATAAAAATGAAGTTTATGAGAAAGTTGTGCGCAAAAACAACTTAATTAATCTTCATCCTTTTTCCTGTCCTTTCTACAATTTGATTTTCACAAAACAGTCTAAAAATCAACATATGTATCAAGGACATAGTCAGGATAATTAGCATTGTGGGACATAATTTTGAATATTAATTATATTTTTATAATTTTTTCTAAGAAAAACATTGAAATAAAAACATCTTTGGAAGAGAAAATTCAGTGATAGGCACAGTATTATAGTTTTTTTAAACTTACATATATTTTTATAATTTTTTGGGTAAATTTCGCTCGAGGTTACCAAACTTTGTCTTTTGTCACGAATTGGTCACTCAACTTTGGTTTGTTCCTCCATAGCCACTGATTTTTTTATTTGTTCTAATCAAATCACTCTATAACTTTGCCATCCAAAAATATAATAAAATATAATTTTTTCGTTAGCATTTTGGACAAAATGAGCATATTCCGTTAAATTTTTGATAAAAAAGTTATAAGGTGATTTGATTGGGACAAATTAAAAATTCAGTGGCTATGGAGGAACAAATCAAACTTGAGTGACCAATTCGTGACAAAGAACAAAGTTTAGTGACCTCCAGCAAATTTTTTTTTTAAAATGCACAAAAATAAAAAAAATATTTTTGAAATTTTTGCTTCAGAAATTAGACAATTTTAAAATCCGTGCTAATTTATAATTAAGTTCAATTTTTGAGTTGAAGGCCGCTGAAAAGTTTGACCGTGAGGTCCTTGAGTCAATTTTAGTCTGGATAAGGATAGAGAATATGATGGATAAGGTCCCACTGCTGAGAGTTTCAACCTTCAACCAGCCAATCATCCATTTTCTTATAAAAACCATGAATATTGCATAGAAGTTAGATGTATACTAAGAAGCACACCATATGCCGTGACTGTTTTTTTATTAATATCTTTTTCAAAAAAAAAAAATAGTGGACCGCTCCACAGTAGTGCGGTTTGGTGAATTTTTTTTTTTTAGGCAGTGAACCGCCCTACGGGCGGGCGATTCTTTGGAAAAGCTGACCGCCCCGCCCCTGGATGGTTAGATTATATTTGAAAAAAAATCGAACCCGAGGTTATATGTAATATTTTTCTTTTTTTTGAAGGTTATTAATAAAAATATCGGCAATTGAGCGAAGTGTCACTCACTGAAGACATTAACTTAAAACTATATATAACAAAAATAAAACGTGTATGTGCATTCTCAAATAAACTACCACCACCGAAATATTTGCCTACCCACTTGTGTGATCACATAAAAATTTTATATGGTTTTTCATTTTTTCTCTTATATACATTAAAAAAACACGGCTTTTTGCTATTTCTTTTATATCGGTTTTGTCCACTAACACTCACAAAAGTCCTAAAATTCACAAAAATTTGAAAATAATTATCCCTCACAAAAGTATGAATTTTTATCCACTCAACCTCACAAAAGCCCTTCTATGATTGACAAATTTTCTGAATTTTTTTTATCCCTAATGATTCACAATATATGAATCATAAGTGTCATTCGCCTAAATCAATGAAAATTTTAATGCATCTAGAAATGTAAACCTTTATTGAGATTCAAATTTATACATGATTCACACCGAATAAAAAAAAATCGTACATAATTCATGTTTAATAAACGTCAATCATGCATTGAATATTTAAATACAAGTGTCAACATTATGCGTATATTCAAATATATACATGATTCGCATTTAACTAAAAATATATACAATATTTACACTTAATTGATCAATCAAATTGTATTAGGACTTCTATGTACCCTCTACAAAATTTTAACTTATATAGGGCTTACATTTTTTTGGTGTGTTAAGTGTATCAAAATTGTGCTGGTTGGATTTTCTTTTTTGAAAAAAATGCGGCGACACTCATGCCCACGAAATGTATTCGCGGGAGATTTAAAGAAGTGGCCGTGATACCTGTTTAATCCTAATAACTAGCTTTTATTTTATTTACTGGCGGAAACAGGGACGTTTAGTGGTATTATAAAACCTTAATTGGCAATGGGGTTGTACTGTAGAAACAACAGTGCCACTCCTGCTCTGTGTCGTCCGATGCGAGATGGAGGGATCCTCTTCTTTTGAGCTGCCGTCAGCTGGCGTCATCCCACAAAACTGAGCTTTCGTCTCTTGAATTCCTTCTCTGTTTTCTGCAGTAGCACCCCTTCTCTGTACCGTCCGATCAGAAACGAAGGGCTCCAGATGTGCTTCTCTGACGTCAGCTGATGTCATCCCAATTTTGACGCCTTCGTCCCCTCACGGCGACATCTGTTCGTTTTCTCCTCCTCTCTGCCTTCCACCGACTAAACCCTCAGTCCCTCACCACCTCTTTTCCCAGTTCCTTTCCACACCGTTCCAAACTTCTCGCCCTCTCCTCCTCGCCTGACAATGTTTGCTTCGCTCCGTCGGCTGCCGCTCTCTTCCCAGCTGGACGACACGTGGCTCTCCGATTGAACGCCGCGTGCCCCCACTGTGACTCCTTACTCAACTTCTCCACTGTCAATAGAAGCTGCAAATCACTCTCCTCCTTGCTACGTGTTGCTCCTCGCGAAGTCTTTGTCGCGGGCCTCCTTCGTTGGTTGCATCTCTCTTCCATTTACTCTCTCCGAAATTTGAAGACGATGAAGTTCTTGCGCAGGAAATAGAAAAGCGAAATCGCAAGCTGTGTGTGATTGGGGAATCGTAAGCTGTGTTGACATTTACGCTATTCCATTCCTTAGGGACCTCCGCAGAGAGAGAGAGAGAGAAATAATGAACCCTCTTCCCCTTCAGGTACTAATTAAACTGATATCTTCTCATTAAATGTCCCCTCTTCGATCGATTTACATACCTAAGCACCGTCTCCTGATGCCCAAATATTTGATCTGAGAAATTTTCTTTTCTGTGCTTGTAATTTTTGCTAATTACGTTCATAAATTCAAGAGATTTTGTCATATACTTCTTACATAATCGTCTTTTGTGAATTTTGATTATTTCTCCTCTTTTGCTTACTTTGTGAGAGCAAGTTTAGAACGATTTGTTTGTGGAAGCAACCCGGGTTTTGACAAGGCATTCAGCGACACTGCTCTAGAACTCGGCCAAGAAATGGTGTGTTCTTAACCCAATCTCTTCTGTGGGTTTTTATAAAATCCATTCAAGAATTTAATTTTGTTGAAGATTTCATTCGGTCCGATTGGAATGGATCCATGTAGGTGAAGATATTAATTTTTAAGTTTTTTAGCAAAGCAATATCAAAGCCTATTAACCTCTTAGAACTGCATAAATGGTGAAAACAATGTATATTGTAATAGATAATGAGAGTATAGTCGGTATACTAAAATAACATGCTACAAGGGTACGTTGGTAGGGAGGTTTGTGCCTTCTCAAAGAATGTCATGATGTCAATGAAAGGGCTTCTAAATTGTTAAAACAAAAATTAAGAATTACCGTTGACCGTTTAGTTTGGTTCGATCAATCTGAATTTTAATCAAAACATTGATGTCTTGAAGGGAATAGGGGCAGAACTGGAAAAGTAATACCATGCATTTCCCATCAGCATTAGAAACCAATGTCTTGAAATTAATGTCTTAAACAGGTGTAAGAGCAGTCACTTTATTGCAAATTGGTTTTAGTGTGCTCACATATTGTGAGAGCTGCAGCCTTGCTGCCAGGACAGCGCCAAATTGTAATGGTAGATTGTGTGACATTTAATTTGTTATTTCTACAAAATTTATTTTTTATATCGATCGTATGTACCAAGAGGTCAATTTGTTATTTTTACAAACTGAATCATAACAAAAGATAGTCTTACAATTATGTTGTGCAAAGCTACCTAGCCAATTGGATTCAGGTACTTTCCAACTTCTTGCATTTAATACTATATTCTTTCTTAGAAATCTGAATGTTATTAAAAGTGGGCCACTGGAAGTCACAATATCCATGGAGAACCTCTTTGATTTTGTTTAAATAATTTCGAACATATTGTTTGATAAGATAGAGAACTTGCGAAATACATAATTAAGGTACATTTTAAATGTTATGGGATTCGAAAGTGTAATTCAGTACTGTAACAACTTAGAGATCCGGACTCCAAGAAAAGAGAAAATACAACAAAGATGAAAAGAAATAATGAATGTGGATTTAGTAATTTTATGCAGAAGAGATACAAAAGTGCCCCATCCAGAGTTATATGTGCCTTCTGTCATTTTGTTTTATTATTTTTTTCTCAATATTCACTATTCTTTTATGGTGATTATTGGAAATCAGTGTCTGATAACTAGCACTTTGAAGCAGGTTTCTGGAGAGAGAGTTCACTATTTGAATGGTGTGCTGACTGATGCTGAGGGTAATTGCCATTGGTGTAGACCTAGCAAAGAGATTAAAGCCCATTTGAAATGAAGTTTCTTGCGACTACAAGAAAATGGCCTCATGTCTGAACGTGAAATGCTCAAAGGTTGAGTAATTAGTGAGGTGAAATTCTATTCTACTGGGAATTTACAGTTCAGTAGAGGCTTCCTTCAAACTTGATTATTTTAGGGAAATTTGAAGACTCCATGTCGAAAAAAAAACTACAGATTGTTCATTACTGAAACTGACAATTAATTCTTACTATTTAATTAGTATTTATTTCAGTCAGACCATTAAGTTCATACAAAAGTACCAAAACGTGACAGTGTATACAGCAGTAGTACCAGTTTAATAAGCGATTGAGCTTTGGTATCATGTTACTTATCAGTACTTAATTAAGCGTAAGAGCTTATCGATTGGAAGGTAACATTATATATCTTTAGATCACCTTCGTACATTTATCAAAGAGGATGTCAACCATTTCCATATAGTGCTTTTTAAGTGCTTTCTCACGAATCTGGAGCCTGCAATTGTCATCATCTTACTCTTATTTGTGACTTTAGTTGGTCATTCTAAAACACAAGTCCGATAGAGTAATATTTTATTTTCATCTTATTCATGCAGATTTAGAAGAAAGCTTTCTAGCCTATAAGTTTGTCCCCACTTTTTAGCCAAAATTCAAGAATGGTGTGGTGATTATTTCTGTATCAAGGTATGCAGTATACTTTCTTTTTACTTTTTCCTTGCCCTATGATTAGATAAGAAAATATTAGTTAGATTACTTTTTTGTTACTATGATATTTTATCTATTATACATCACCATGGCAGGAGACATTGACTCGGTGGCATATTCTTCGATGACATGAATTACTATGCCTAAGAAATGTTGTTTTTTTTCCAAAGGTGCTTCTAATTTATTTATGTTATATTTCCATGTAAATTTTCAAAAGATATGCATCGATGCCTTGATGGATGTGTAGAGAAGTCCATTTGAAATTTCAATCACTGCATAATTGAAAATTTGAATAAATTTGCGAAATAAAATGATTTCTCTTTTTCCTGCAGTTTTGGAAAACCCCACCTCAAAAGTAAAAAATTGAGGTACCTCAGGTGATATAAATTACTGCGCACATGCTGGCATGCACACAAAAAGCTGCGGATGATTAGAGGAGAAGAGGAGACGATGAGAAGAGGAATAAATATAGGTTAAAACCCTAAAACCAAAAATTATGTACATTCTTATCGGGCTTCAACAGAGAACATGTATAAATGCAATACGATGATACATATGGTTTTATATACATGTTTACTTATTATGTCATATATATTTCATTCGGAATCCAAATTTGAAAGGAATATAGCTTGTAGAAGTTAATTGAGATAGAATTGCTGTAAATTTCAAAAAATTCCATGCTGCACCAAAAGAAAAATGAGGAAAAAAATGTTCATGTACGTCGGTATACACCAAAAAACGGTTGCGGCGTAGCCGCAACGACGCAACTAGTTGGATCAAAATCTGATGTCATGATATCAGATTGTAGCTGTCTGATTTGAGTTAAAATTCACACAAATTTGAAGTGGTACGCGCAATTGAACAGCTCCCACCGGACATATAAAACTGAATTTGATCCATGCCCATCAAATACCCCTTATTACTTGCTGGCGGGCTAGGGCTGTAAACGGATATGGATATCTGTCCGGATATCTGCTCCGAATCCGCTTATTATCCGAATCCGGATTTAAACGGATACAGATATTCCGGATACGGATACAGATATTTTTTGCATAGGAAAATTTGATACGGATACGGATACGGATAATTCTTTGAAAGTATAAACAGAGCGGATATCCGCACTATCCGGATCCGAAATTTCAACTTCTCCGCTTCGCTGTAACTTGATTTTCAGCGGTTAATATTCCCTAACTCCTCTCAATTCCTATATCTTCTCTATTTCTTTACCTTTTTTTAATTATTTTTGTTTTTCTTAATTGTTTTTATTTTTTTTAATTTAGTATTTGTACTTAAAGTTCATATGACTCAATTATCCGACAATTATTCGTTTCGTAACCGTATTTGAATCCGTGGATTATCCGCTCCGTATTCGTATCCGTTTAAGACGGATTTGGTTTTGAATTTTGATATCCGTTTACTATCCGTATCCGTATCCGCTCATTGAAAAACGGATACAGATTTGGTATCATCATTATCTGCTCCGAATCCACTCCGTTTACACTAGGGCTGCAAACGAGCCGAGTTAGCTCGAGTTCAGGGTAACTCGAATTCAACTCGGAAAAATAGCCAGTCGAGTTGACTCGAGTTGAGAATCCGAGCCGAGCTGGCTCGCTGACTCGAATTCAACTCGTGAGTAACTCGAGTTGACTCGTGACTCGTTAATCAACTCGTGATAAGTGATCCTAATTACCTACTAGCAGTCTAGCACTTTGAATTTTAAGATGTTGAACTGCTGTTATATAATAATCTATTTCCAAGAAGTTCATTTGTTCAAAAAGCAACAGCCTTAGTAGAAATTCTTGTATATATTCATGTATATCAAAGTTATTTTTGCTTACAGGTAAGAATGGGCATCCCTTGAAACACTATTTATTTGTTCAAAAAGTCGAAATATGGGATGCAGGTACTGAACTCAACCGAGTCCGAGTTGAAATGAGCGAGCTGAGTCCAACTCGAACTCAACTCGTGAGTCAAACGAGTTACTCAACTCGAGTCAGAATAACTCGAGTTTTTAGCGAACGAATTGTTAACGAGTTCGTTACCGAGCTGAGTTCGAGTAACTCACGAGTCACGAGCTTTTTGTATAGCCCTAGTTTACACCCCTATGGCGGGCCCATGATATTGCTTAATTCTTATTTATTTACGAAGACTATAGTAAATTCTTCCTGCTATTAATTAATGAAAAATAAGACAATATTATTATTATTTATTCAACTACATAACAATCTGTACATTTTTGGATTTCAAACACTCAAATGTACGTACACTTGTTTAATTTCAAGTGTATACACGAAGTATCAAATGCATACTTAATTTTTTCTGTGTCAATTTTTTTTTATCAAAGTTCTTTGATTAATAGATAGATCACTTGAAATAGTTATCTTGATAATCTTTACAATATATTTAGATTCAATTCATATAAATTTGAAAATTAAAAGGTAAAATGATAGTTATGTTATTAAACATACAAATATGCATGATAATCAAGTTCATACAAATTGAGTATCGTTCTATGATGCATCAAAAACGGTTAATTTTGGACCGTTGAAATTTCAAACCGTCAATCGTACTTGTGATGTTCGAGTTCAAGTTTTTAACTTGATTTGAAGTTTAACAATATTGTCGAATAAATTATTTTTAAGTAATATTTCTTCTTTCGAATATTTGTCTTTTAACAATTATCATGCTGGTTAATTGTACTGATACATTTTACACACAGCTTATTAGTATATTGACACATATTTGGAACCTCCATGTTTGATAGTATTCAGTGGCTTGCTTGAGTACCAGGGGTAGATTCACATGTATCCAATAGAGATTAATTGATTTTATTTATTTTTGTATATATATTAATTTTTATATAGTTTATAGTAAAATTAACTTTCAGATATAATATGAAGGTTTTATACAACTGATTTTAATTCATTGATATGAAGGTTCTAATAATAATTTCATTGATAAAAAAAATTATTTATAACGATTTAAGTGATTTAATTCTACTTAATTCTAATTTCTAGATCTATTTATTTATTTTTACAAAATCATCTAAATTATTCAAAATTACTCTAATCATTCTTAATCACTTTTTAAATTTCTAGATCTACTCTTTTGATCTACTTATATACATTCATAATCACTCCAATACCTTAATCTCCATCTCATTCGACGGCTGGATCCGTTCTTTCAACCGTTACCATACTTCGACAATCAAATTTACTCATCATCGCTCTCCAATCAATATAAGGATTCTATACTCTGAGTTCTGACGATACCGCATTTTCTGCTCCAGTCAGCTCTACTTTCTCCCCTCTCTCATTTTCTTCTGGAGATAATGACGAGAGAGAGGAGAGGATATCACTTGTTTGAAGTGAAACCGAAAATAGCTGGGAGCGCTAATTTTGAAATATATTCAAGTATATATATGTTATCTGAATGCTAACTTATTATCCATGTATAAAATACATATCAATCAAGAAATGCATGTGCATCAGCTAGTTGGGACAAATAAAATATAGGAAAAAAAATTATGTACTCTTTCAAAATTATATATTTTTCTCAATAAAATTCATAATATCATATTTATCCTTATAAATTTCAAAAATTCACAAATTTACCTAATTTATTAACTTATTCATGAAAACTCATTTAAAATTTATAAAGTACCCATTTTACCCTTTATTAATAAAAATAAAAATATGTAGTTTGTGTAAGAAAAATATTTCATCTTGTAGCAGATCGGTTTCTAATGATAAATGATTTTGTTTCTCTACTTGTGACGCATACACAGTGACATTTAAGCATATGCTCGCATGTTCATTACAAATAAAACGAATATACTATTTGCTCTCAAAACCAACTAATTAGAAGAATAAATATTTCTCTTAAATATGCTATATAATTTTATTTTTTAATACATGATAAAATGGATATTTTATAAATTTTAAATGAGTCTTAATAGAAAAGTCAATAAATTGGATGAATTTGTGAATTTTTAAATTTAGAAGGGTAAATATAATATTATGAATTTTAGAGGGAGCAAATATAATTTTGAGGTTTTTGAGGGGTATACATGAAATTCGTATTCTTCTTTCTCAAATGTATATGATATCAGAATAACGGCAGGAGCAGAACTCGACTTTGAGTATAAGGAGGGTTAACTGACTAAATATTATATATTTAAAAAAATAATAAAAAACAAAATCTATGGAACACAAGATAATATGATTCTTCACTATTTAATTTTATAGAAGTTACAATAAATAACAAACACCAATAAATGACATGTTTATCAAAATAAAATAAAAAACATATCATATTCATATTCATATTCATATATTTTCATTTGAGCTGATCTTATTAGCAATTTTCTTCTCAATATGAACAAGCATGTAATCTTTCTCTTAGACATAAATTTATTTGTGTACAAATTATACAAAAAAACATCTTCTATTATTCCCAGTGTTCTAAATAGCGCGCTATAGCGCGCTATAGCGTTTTTGGACCCCAAACGCTACGCTACGACATCAAAATGCGCTATTTGCACTACGGCCGCTATAGCGGCCGCTACAGCGCTATAGCGGTCCGCTACGGCGCTATTTGTGCTATACAATATGGGTTTTTTTTTTTTTATTTTTTTTTTAAGCAATTTATATGGGTTTTAAATAAAGATAAAAAAAATCTCAAACCGAAATTGAATTTGTTGCTACTTGCTACAAATAAATCAATTTGAAATTGGGAATAGAAATTGAAATTTGAATAGAAAAAAAGTTCAAACCGGAATTAAAATTTGAATAGAAAAAAAAAATAGATTATGTCATGAATCATGATACTTAAGATATTTTTAATAGGAAAAATCGATAGTTTATGATATTACTATGGATATTTTGAACCGCAATTTGGACTTTGTACGGGTTCAATATGAATATTATAATTTCTTAATTACTTTGGTGTTATTTATTGTTCTATGAGACCTTAGATAATGTTGATATTTAGTACAAATATTGAATATACGAAATGTAAAAAAAAAACGCTATTTGGAATAGCTTCCGCTATAGCGACGCTATTCGCTATAGCTTTTTTTTTAACCTTCCCGCTACGACGCTATAAACGCTATTTAGAACCTTGATTATTCCATACACTAATCATTTTTGACATGATTTAAATTTTTATGCAAAAAATTAAAAATTTAACAGACATATGTGAATACAAAAAAAAATATCATATTAGCGTTTTAATATGAAAGTAAAATACTACAATTAACCTTCATCACAAATCAATTAGTGACAAGTTAAATAATGCGGCCTGGGTAATTAAATCAAACTCCAGAATATTGAAAAAATTAATCCAATACTTATAATTTTTCCTTTTCTGCAAAAGAAGAAAAAAGGGGTGAGAAATTAAGTAATTAAAGAATAAATAAATTTGATATATTATACATAAGAAATATTAATGAAGCACGTGTTTTGTTCTTTATTAGTTGAACAAAAGCTTGAGATTGAGTCTTCTGGCTCTAAAGAAAGATTAATTAATTAAGTTCTGGTGAAGAAGCAGAGATAGACACGTCAAAATATATGAAAAAATTGTCAACGGAGCGCTAATTTTACGCTTTTTTTAATCACTTTTCTTTTTTGCTTTCCAACTTCTATTCTAGTTAATTGTGCGGCTATGCCTTCCAAAATTTCAATAACTTCTATTTTTTCAATAACCGTGATGGTCCATTGCTATTCTTTTCGAATTCATATCACCTAAGGTAACAAAATATTTATGTTTAGATCTGGATAGTCCAATCAGAATCTACACAACTATGAAAGCGGCCACATGCGCTCTACTTCAGACTGGATTGGTACGAATTTCAATCGGACGGTCGTGATCCAAACATAAATATTTTGTTGCCTCGGAAGATATGAATTCGTGTGTGCTATTCAATCACACGAGGTGTTGTCCCGGATGTCACGACATCTTTAATTTTGTAAAGGTATGTTTGGTTGTAAAACAAGAATAGCTCTTTTGTCATTTGTCTTATTATAATAGTCAAATCTAACTTTTTATAAGAATAGACTATTCTAATAAGACAAAAGACTTGAATTTTCTATTCTAGCTATTCAACCCCAACCAAACATAAAACAAGCTATTCCGATTAGCCTTGTTCCAAAAATAATCTATTCTCACTCCAACCAAACATATATACCCTAATTGGTCATGCGACGTGCAGATAAACACTTAGTTTTCAACGTTGTATGTATGTCTTCAAAGTAACGACCACATAACAATCCACCTGAGCACTGTTGATCATTTATTCATGAAAAAAAGTATAATTTCGAGAACGTAACATTTATCAAGATTCAAGAATTGTAAAGCATTTATTAGGATTTGCATAAACACTATATGTCTAACAAGTAAGATCTCCCTTTAAATAGTTGTCACACGATTATGCATTCCTGTTATTCAGGGGTGAAGGTAGTAGAGTGCATAATTTGTATCCTCTGCATTAACGGAACGTGCGTTAATAGATCTGGACTGTTCGATTGAGATCCGCACTAATATTAAAGGGTCCCGTGCGTCATAGGTGTGGACTGGATTAGCTTTGATTGAGACGGTCGAAAAGCATTAAACTCAAAATATGTTATTTTGAGTTAATGCAACGTGGACTCGTAGAGTGCAAGGGTGGCTAAGTAAACTCCATGATTTTCATAATTTATTATCATATACAAAGAATAAGATGCTGCTAATCCGAGTGTACTATTCACTATTTTTTTTTTTTTTTTGAAATATGAATTGGAGATCAAGCCACTCTCAACACATTTCAAACCCCTATATATTAATATAGAAGATTTTCTCATTTTTTGAGTTTCGAACTCATGACCTCTCACATAAGAATCATGTGCCTTTGTCACTGTACCAAAGACAAATTCTTTACTTTTCACTAATTAATCTGCCACACTTTTGATTTCAGAGCTCGGGAGACAGAAAATCCAGATAAAAGTTGGAAACGTTGTAAAAAATATCTGAGAGGTATAATTAATAGCGTGCATGTTTGTCCAAATTACATGCGGTGGAGGATTTTTGTAACGTGTGTTTATCTGCACGCCGCACGAACAATTAAACAAAATGCGTGTTAGAAACTTAAACATAACTAGATCTGAGGCCACGCAACTTATTATTGACTATATTTGTAAATATTTATTTTATAGAAGGGCTTGTGAAGTCTAATATGTAATGATAGTAATTGGAATTTCATTTTCATTATATTTGAGTTGTATGTTGAAATCTCGTTGAATTTATAACGGAAAATAAATTGTGTTTAGGAGATAAACTAGACAGCTTATATAATAAACCAATATTCATATCGTATTTTAAATCTTTCAATGTCTATTTAATTAGGTTTTTCTCTTCCAATTTGAATTGGAGTCTAATCCTAATATGGGCCCCATTTTAAGTTATTAATCTTGGTAATATTAAAATTAGGCATTTGCTTCGGTGCACATAAGGACCTATTTGTAAAATGAACATATTTTCATTTTCAAAGTTCAAACAGTCGATCCGACCGTTCAACATTATCTCCATATTAAAATGTTCTTGGAGGTCAAATTTTACATTTTTTTTAATTTTTTTACTATTTATTAAGATGGTTACAAAATCGTTGTTTTCAGACCATTGAAAAACAGCGATTTTGTAACCATCTTAATAAATAGTAAAAAAATTCAAAAAAATGTAAAATTTGACCTCCAAGTACATTTTAATATGGAGATAATGTTGAACGGTCGGATCGACTGTTTGAACTTTGAAAATGAAAATATGTTTATTTTACAAATAGGTCCTTATGTCCACATAAGCATCCGGCCCTCTTAAAATTAACATATATAAATGATAGCAGATATATATATTGTTGGATTAGTTATATATTACAATATATATCTTGGTTCCTGTACGTGTGTGTTTCATAGCCCAAATCCATTAGTAACTAGTCACACCAAGATAGGTGTGATCTAAGTATTGGTTTTAAGGCGCATGTTAATGCCTAAATAGCAGATCCTTAGTCCACGTGGAGCACGCCCATTGGTTTTAAGAGGATCACGCATGAGTGGAAGCCTATCCACTATCTATCCAAACTGGCTTTCTCAGGAAATTCTGGTACCACAAATATTGGGATAAATTGCTTATAACATTACAAAGACTTTAATACCCTTGGAAGCTCATTCATAGGACCTTCACACCCAGAACCCCAAAATTAATATCTCTACTAGCTTAGAGATTGTTTAAACATGGCTAGCATCAGTGCCGCAGCTACCACCTCGACTTTTGTTCGGCCCGCCGTGCCAAGACCAGCTGGGATCTCTGCATCACCAGTCCTTGGTAAAGTTTATGTTCTTACACACACACACACACACTCTTGACTCTTAAGTTTAGGTTATAGGCTTTGTAATCTTGCTTAATGATAGATAACTCAAGTAGTAGCCCTGTTAAGGTGTTGAAATTTTTATATATATCGTCCTTTGTTCTTATGTTCATTATGCCTTTCATGAGTGTGTACAACAAATTCATTTGGTATTTTACTTAATTCGGTTGGAATTTCCCCCGTCACCAAAGTTGATCACTTTTAAAATTTGATGGTACATAAAGTCAGCAATCACAATCAATTTGAATTTGTTTCTACAAAACTTGATCTAATTTGGCATTTACTCAGGCAATCTAGCACATGTTCTCCATCTATGAACATAAACAAAATGTATAAGCTAGATATTGTGTGCATGCAAATTTAGTTGCGCAATTTCAAATATAGTTTCTACAAAAAAAAAAATTAAATAATCTTAAGGAAATTCATGACATCAATTGCTTTATTATCAGGACTACCCCAGTTCAGAGTTAAGAATGGAAATGTAAGATGCTCAGCCTCGAAAAATGACAAGACCTCAACTGGTGTGACCTATGGTGCCGCCGCGTCCCTATTGGCCGCAGCAAGCATGTCAGCAGGCCCCGCACTCGCATTGGTTGATGAAAGAATGTCAACTGAGGGGACTGGGCTGAGTCTTGGAATAAGCAACAACCTCTTGGGCTGGATTATACTCGGTGTATTTGGTCTCATCTGGTCACTTTACATTGTGTATACCTCGGGACTTGACGAGGATGAAGAATCTGAAGGCCTCTCCCTTTGAATGAATGATGTGTTCATCGAATTATTGGTTGTAACTAAACTGTAATATGAATGCTAGCATCTTTTGCTAATTTGAAACGAATCACTGGTTGAAATTGTGTTTAGTCTTGGATGGGTATCTTGTCGATTCAAATATGCTGTTACTTTTTTCTTGGCTGGTTTATAGTTCTTATGACTACCCGCCACGATTTGTTAATGTAGTTAATGTGGTGATCACTCCTTTTATTCTTTTTTCTTTACTTTTCCAATAAATTGAAGTGTAATAAATGATGGCGGATTCATAACTTGCATCATTTGCAAATACTGATATCCTCACAGCATATCCATATAATATACCAGACAAACCAGAGTGCTCATACCCCCACGTGTCACGAATCGTTGAACTGGATGCGTATCAACCGCTAGATCAGTTGAACGCACGACAGGACTGCTTGGAAACCGCTAGATCGTTGGATATTTTCACATTTTGAACAATGTTGAACAAAGATCAACATATCACAGTAATCATTTGCAATATGAACTTTGAATTGTTACTGCCACAAAAATAATGAGAGAATGATGGGTCGCCAAAATGGTGGGCATGTAATCCCTTCTCTCCACAGTTATAAATGTTTTCATTAAACAAAAGAAAGAGAAAGAAATTAGTAAATTTCTTGTTTAGTCCTACGAAAGAATTGACTTTGGCTAATCAACAGTTTCAGCAGCAAAAAACAACTGAATATGATATCATAAAATTCCTCGAAGATCCTTAATTGAACAAAAGAAAATTCTCACAAAAACAACTTAAAATATTATCTAACATCATGTATTGTTTGAGCTTTTTGATTAGCATTCTTGTTATCTTCTTCAATTACAGATTGAAAAACTTTAAGCAATTCCTTGTTTTCTTTTTCTTCTTCTTCTTCTGCTTGTGTTTTGCTCGTCTCACCATTTGTAGAGCTTGTCTCAAGATCCTCATTTTCAACTTTGTTGTCATCTTCCATCTCACTTATTTCTACTTCAGTCCTTGGTTCTTTCCTTGCAACAGTAGACTCATCCTCTTTTTCCTCAAAATAGGATATACCGAATTTCTGTGCATGAGTTAACCCTGCACAATCACCCTACAAAAGTAATTAGTTAAATGTTATGCCGTCAAATCAGGAAATAAACCAACTAACTTGCCAAAAACATGAAAACTATACCAAAGAAGATTGTCACACCTTGATGAAACCTCTTGCACCTACCAAATCAAGAGATTTGGTGATGATGGGGGCATCCAATACAACTTTCTGGGTCCCATTTCTATCTTTACTCTCACGAGTGTTACTTAAAATCCCATAGGAACATCTATCATCACCTTTGCAAAATGATCCAAAATAAGAGCAGTGCTCACTTGCTAAAGCAATTTCTGGTGTTGCTGGTAAAAGGTGGCCTTCTGTGCTAAATATATACCTAATTTTTTAATAAGAACCAAAAAGTGTTCAGTATCGGATCTTCTTCTAGATAAGTTCTTGATATTTTTTGGTTTGTGATACTTACCTGTAGGGCCCACTTTCAACAATATTATCCGAGTCCACTGCTAAATCAAATAGAAGCCAGAGGTACTTGACCTGAAAACAAAATGATGCCACATCACATCATTCAACCAAGACAATTTTCTATACAAAAACAAAAGGTAGCTTAACTTGGATGCTGTACCCATTTGCACTTGTGTTTCCACGGGACCAGTGAAGGTTTACACAAGACCAGTACCATTATCTTTGTAATTGGGGTCAATCAAGGCAAAATTGACACCAGATTACACAATCGAGGATTACAAAAGGCATGGATCCGACTGCGAGATAACTGAGACTAATTTGCACAAATATACTAGAAATCAGAATCAACAGAAAACAGTTTCAATGGAGACTTAACTATACCATCTCAACAGAGGCATAATCACACACATGAGGGTTAATCAAGGAAGGATAGTGAAACAATTAACACCCAATTACACTATTGAAGAGCATAATCAAGGGAAATTTGGGTAGAAATGATGCTCAATGACACTAATGGAGCTTAATAGAGACTTAATGGCCCAAAAAAAAAAAAACAAGATCAAGAGGATTTTTTTTTTAAATATTTGGAAATGTTACCGTCTCCGCAAGAAAGAAACTCTCCATATGGTCATCTTGTTTGTGAGACTCTACATCTGATATGTGGCAATATCCACAAGGGCATTTAGCACCATATTGAAGACTCGCTAGCATATCCCTTCCCACCTCGAGGTACCTAACTACCATTATAACATTTCAAGAGCTTGAAGAATAATATGTAAGAAGTGTACTTTTTCTTGCTTGCAAATCAGATTAAGTAGTACTTTGTTTTCTTGAAAGAAGTACCAACTTCTTGGGTTGTATTGCAGTTTGGGTTTAATTGAGAACCCAAAGGATAGACCAATTAAAGGGGCCAAATTTACAATATAGTTTTGCAAATAAAATTAATAGAGTTGGGTGCAACTTGCAGAATTCCAAAAGAAATCAATACTTAAAACCTATGAATAAAGCTTTAAGAGGCACACAATGACATAAAGCAGACATGCTTATAGTTCAGGAAAAAAAAATGACATAAAGAAATAAAAACAGACCTCCAATCTCTCGTGGCTTTGTATAGCCAATATGTGCTTTCAATCAACTCAGGCCGAAGAGGGTAGCTCCTTTGACCATTCTGCCAAAGTAGAATCAAAGCAGAGACAAACATAACTAAATACAGTTAGCAACAAGCAATGTAAGGTATTTCCTGTATAAAGAGACCTTTGCAAATATGAAATCCATCCATTTGAATCAAAGAAGTAAATATCTCAATATCCTTCCCTTCCTAGTCGTTGAAGAAAAAGCAATATAGTGATAGTTTGGAAGTTGGGGAAAGGGAATGGAGGATACTTTTCACCTACTAAGGGCATGGATGATTTTCCTTACGCAAGGTGCATAATAATACAAACTTTGCAAAAGCATACATGATAGTTTTCCTTAAAAGAATAGTCAAACAAAAAAAAAAAATTAATCAGGTACCTGGACGCTTAATGTAGCTAAGTTAAACCCCTCAGGGGTATAACCATACTTTTTCCAAACACTAAAGAAGGCAGCATGGGTACGAATAGCTGGGTCAATATCTCCTGCAAGAACCTTCCATCTGACAACATAAGTTAGTCCAATAAATACAAGGGAATGCTTACAGGAGTAAGTGCAAATTTCAAACCTGAAGTCCTGGCCAAAATGCCTGAAGACTATTAAATAACGGCCATACAGTAGCAGCCGAATTCATGTTCACCTCCACATACCTAAAAGAGTTGTTTGCAATATTCAAATAAGGTAAATTCTCCTATTTGTCCTAAAACCTTACAATATACATCAGCTCAGGAAAACAACTTCACATTTAACCCTTAATAAACATGGAGTAATGCCTGTACCATTCTTTCCTTATCTTCAGAACATACTGAAATTACCTTTCATACTCTCTAATTTTATATGATGAAACACAATGAGGATGGATAGTATAGTTCAGGTGTATTTCAAGAGAAGAGGGTTTCAATGCCCACGGTCATTAGTGCCACATCAGTTCCAATAATATTAAACCTCAAATAACTATAATTTAAAGTCCTAAATAACAAAACTAATTAATTGGATATTTTATATATATCATGCTATATGAGTAAACAAAAAGTTACATCCTTACAATTTTACATTGATATGAATCAAGAGATAACAAATTCAATGGACCGAATTTGACGATTAACCCCTCTCTTGATGGCTATCAAAATGAAGTCAAAATCCCACAACTTTTTATATGCATGTAATTGAGATAATTTAAAATAAATCTAAACAGTTTACATTTGTTAATTTAAGCCGAATCAAAAAGTTGACTCAATTGGCATTGGATCCCTCCTCATTTCAAGAAGGTAATAATTGGAGGAAAAAAATAACTTTTCTCCACAATTCATAAGAATATAATGTAAGATTCACTATTTTTTAGTAGGGACATGTGTAGGTCTGTGTGATTTTTTTGGGTGCTTTTTCAAGGTATATATTTTAAAAGATAGTAGTATAAAACATGACACAAAAGATTCATTACCAAGGGTCATGATGCAAATAACGCATTGCAGCTTTATAAGCTTCTTGAAACATAAATAAGTACTCTTCATCTCCAAATAGTAAATATGCCTGTTGTAGTTAAAAAAAGGGTTCAAAAGTAGAAAAATAAATATGAAACTTTACATCAGAAATAATACAGACCCTTCACTTTATAAAATGTAGAAACATGCCTTCAAAAGGTACTCATAAAATGAATCAATGCTAGTTCCAATCCCAGCATCCTGCCACAATGGAATAATTTAGTGCAGCTGGGAATAAAAGGTTAGAAGAAAGCTAGATAGAAAAACATTTGTGAAGTTGCATCATATCAAGTTGGGCATGTTTCATCTACTTTTACAAAATCCAGGCTTCGATCCCTTAAGTTAACCAAAAGGACCAAATTGGTCTCTGCACTATATTGTAAATTCAGTTGGTTGTTATCTTTATAACATGAAAAGAAAAGAAAAAACATCAGGCTCTCTGCTTGTTTACATCATGAAATTCATGAACATAACCTCTACAGCTCCCCAGCTCCCGTTGTTCTCAATTCTTGTCATCAGAGGAACATTATCTTTCTTTGTTCTCCTGCCCCCACACACCAAAAAGAAGGATCTCCCTCCCCACAAGGACTCCACATCACATCTCACCGGCAAACAGGCTCAGAACAGGTTATCACAAAGGCCCATATTGCATATTTTCAAAGAGGCATGCTTATCCTCTGCTGCGATGCAGCATAGTGTACTTACATTGTTAGATTTATCGGCAAGTTTTTTGGGTGTGAATCCAAGCAGCTTTACATGAATCTAGATAAGATATTGTACGTCAGATTCTGTGCTGCACAGTGCAGAATGGGGAGCATGATGTGAGACCAGATTAGGCAAATATGATGAATAGCTTGGTGGGATGATTTAACATGAGTCCCTTCAAACGACACAACATGGATTGTGACGAGGCACTCCAGGTCCCAGCCACACAACGCCATGAATGAACTGCCTAGATGATATGGCAAGGGCCTGGCAAGAAAATTTGATGTGGTGTCTGGAAAGAGATGAGAGATCTGGAGAGATACTAATAAGCTAAAGAGATAAGAGATGATGTGGAGAGATCTCAAAAGAAGAGACACTGGAGTATGAAGAGAAATTAGAGTAAGAGTTGGAGACTGGCACCGTTGAAACAAGAGAAGAGAGAGAGAGAAACTTCCTTTAGTGAGAAAATTGGAATTAGTGACACAGGAGGGAAGTCATAAAAAAGATGGAGAAACAGAAGCCTTGTGTAAGTTGCCTGAAGGAAACAAACGAACTGACAGTTTTTTTTTCTTTTTCTTTTCTTTAGTTATTCTTGGAGCTTCAGCGGACCAATTGGGTTTGGAGTTTGGACTAAACCTCTACAGATCTATTAGGCTACTTGAGAAAATTTGGACCAAATCCATGACTTCTTTTTGCATTTTGCACCTATTTTGTAAATCTCTTTGACAAGCAAATCCTAGAATTAGCATAATCAGAAAATAAATTACCTTCTGTGTCCATTCACCGCTAAAGACATTGATGTGAGCACCGACCAGGTCAATCTGCGACCGACGGGCCCATATCCCGCGCACAGCATTCTTACTTACTCTCTCAAAAACTGCATATTTTGCCAAAAGGAGGTCATGTAGTTTAGTTCAATTTTTACTGAAAGCTTGTTAAAATGCCAAAACAGTTTGAATGCCCTTACTGGTATTGTTAGTCAGACGACTGAGCACACCAAATTCCAAAGTCAAGGTTCCACCACCGGCTGTTGACGTTATCTGGAAATATTATTTTTTCAACAGTATCAGAATAAGCTCAGAACATCGTTAAATGTGAAATTTCCAAATAAATTTAAGATTAATTAATTAAAGCACTATTAGTAAGCAAAGACATAAACTATCATGCCTTGCTCTCATTTTCATCCACTCCATGCCTCAGGTTAACAGACCCAAATGGAATTCCTGCAAAAGAAATGCCATTAAAAAACTCGATATTGAAAAGGTAAAGTAAATTAAATAGAAAGCTTAGTTGCACATCCTAAACTATGCTGTTGCAGTTTACCCCTATTACTTTGCCACATGCATTTAATCCCCTAAACAATGCTTTTGTAAGAAAAGAGTAAAAATTGTGTAAAATTAATCTGATGATAGATCACCTTATGTCTATTAGGATTTTAACTGAAGCACATTGTTTAACTTGTTGTTAAGGGTATTTAAGGCATCTTTTTGTTTCCTTTTTAAGGGTTCAAATGAGAAAACTGGAAAGTGGATGAGAATACTGTGCAAGTCAAATAAATAATAATAATAACTAACAGTGTTCGAAGAATCAAACCTGTAGGAGTATCAAATGCAGGAAGCATCCTCAATGCCAGATCCTCAGCTAAATGAAGTAATTCATTGTTATAATTCTGTACTTTCATACCCTGATATAAGAGATCCGCTAAGTTTGAGATACCCTGTAGCAACAATATATTATAAATAGGAAAAGAAAAACCAGAGAACATGTCATACCGTAGCATAGTCACTGGCTATGAGATGAGCTGACAACAAACCCCCGAGAATACGAATTGTAGTCTCAAATACCGAGACAGTTTTATCCTGGATTACATATGCTACCATTAATAAGTACAATAAGGGAACAAATTGCTATAATGGAACCGAATTTTAACTCTTAAAATGTCAAACTAATCCATCTGTAAACTTATTACTAATAACTTCACCAATTTGAATAATACCTCGCAGTTCTGAAATCTTAAGACTTACAATGTTAAATTGAACATTTCTACTGACCCACTCGACACCTGATGAAAATCTCTCTCGATCCCCTAGCAAGGCCAGAGTATCCAAGGAGTCAATCTGATAAAAGCGAAAAGGGAAAAAAAAAAAAAAAAAGACCAAAGGAAGTTATACAGGCTAATGACCTTTTGTCTAATGTTTTTTTTTTTTTTTGATAAAAAGGCTAAAGCCCATTTTCATTAAAGAAAATTTAACTTACAGCAACCTTTTGTCTAATGTATTATTAGAAATTGCTTACAAGAGCTCAGTGAAATACCAGAGTCAAAGCATAGCCGCCGAGAGAATCTTCTCCTTTGCAGGATAAAGGTCTCAGCTCATCAAGAGGAAATGCGTGCTTCATGTACCCATTAAACGCGTGATAAAACATATCTCGCACCTAACTCAGAAATAAATACAAAATTAACACGAATCTCTCTTTTACTGGGCTCTCCCCTCTCCAATTTCCACAAAATTAAAAGCAGAGAACGAATTCTCGATTCACTAAAGAATCCCATGAATTCGAGTTCCAATACCGCATGTGAGTAAAAGGAACTGTGAAATCTCAAGAAAAATTGCAGGTGAACGCACCTCGTCTCGAAGCTGCATCGCTTCTTGAGGAGAAACGCCATCAGATAGTGTTGTTGTCCCAGTATAGACGGCGACAAATACAAAATACAATAGCCATGGTCTCATCTCTCTTAGATTTGCATCTAGCAAGAAAGCGCGCTAGAAGTGGGCACTGGAAAGGATTTGGGGAAAGGGATCATCTCCAGTTGACTGAAACCGTAGATTTCTTTTCAACGCCACGAGGCGTTGAGTTTAGATCCGGACCGTCTGATCAGTATTCGGGTCAATCCGGCCCGGAATTAACAGGCCTCTTTAATATTCGTGCTAAAGCAGATGGACGGTCCAGTTCTAAACTACAAATTCTGTTACCTCAGGTGATTTTGGTTTTGACAGGTAAATTATAATTAAAATATAATTTAGAGATGGAGATTGTTTAAATTATTCATGTGATAAAAAAATTTATTTTTGTAAGAATGAATGATGATGTTCTTAAATAAAAGAAAAAAATCGGCTTCTTAATGTGAGTACATTTACAGCATTTGATGTGAGTACAAAAATTTTATATTATCCATAACATTTTACTCTGAACTATATAGAAAATTGTGCATAAGTACAAAAATTTTGAAAATAAATGAGGGTCAATTTTGTAATTATCTAATTATAATAAATATATTTATATAATTTTTATGAGAAAAAACATAAAAAAAGAACATACTTTGGTAAAATAATTTTTGAGTGAGGCATAATTTTATAACCCTATTAATGTTAAGTATATATTTATATTTTTTTTTGAGAAAATATATAGAAATAGAAACATATTTTTGTAATTTTTTTTGAGACAGGAATAGATAGTACCTCTGACCAGTGTATTAAAATTCGGTTCATTCGGCCAAATATTCGTAGTCGGTTGAAATCCGAATAGAAAATCAGTATTCGGTTCAATATACGGTTTCGTATATTTGACCTCATATTTTTTTCCGCATATAATCTATTCGGCCGTATATTGTTTTCCGCAATCCGCATGTAATATATTCGGCCGTATATTTTCGCTGATATACAAAGATGGGTGGACTTAGTTCACTGACTCAAAGCTTTATGGGCCAAGCTGTTAATCAAATGGCTCACCATGCACCAAACACACCCAAACCCAAAGCCAATTTAAAACCAGTGCCCCAGCGCAAATGACCCCTTTAATTTCCATGCACTTGGAGCTCACTAGATCAATACAATCTCATACATGGTCTACAACAAAACGAGTGCACCCAAGATAAAGATACAAACCGAGAACAGTCTTCGACTCTGTGAGAGACTGACTAAGCGGGCCCCGTGTTGTCAAACCTCAACACCAAGCACAAAATTGAGAAGACAGGCATATGTTTATCATGTTTCATATGCGAATTCTATTTATCCCAAAACAGCAGGATATTGATTTGCATAACTATTAATATTAATTCTTATTTGAAAATCTGAATATATAAATCCGAATAAAAATCCATATATTCGGCCGAATACCGTATATACGGTATGCAGTAGCCTTCTGCATACCGAATGAGAACCAAATATTAATACACTGCCTCTGACTCTACGTGGCTCTGCCATTGAGTTCAAAATAATGTCAAAATCAAAGACTTGTTTTACAACAACAACGCAATTTCATGGAGCTTGAAAGTAAACCATCTCAACCTTCGGTGTACCGCAATAACGGCCTGTGTGTAGACATTTTTCTGACAAGATAATTTCAGGAATTCTTGGTGGTGGCTTGCAAATTTCCAAAATATAATTTCTTTTGGGTTTTTGTTTATTTTCTGTTTATTTTTTTGGGTTATTTTTTGTTTATTCTTTTCTCAATTTACTCTAATTTTTTGTAAGTTACCTCTTCTCCTCCCTTAAAAATTCTAATATATTCCTCTTGATTAACTAAAAATTGAAAAAGATGCTACACCTGTAAAACAAACATCATGTTCTCATTTTTTTAATCCCACATTTTTGCATAGAAAAGTAGTGTCTCGCTTCATTAAACGGCGGAAAAAAAATGCTCAAACTTAGTTTTTTTTTACAATACGTAACGTATTTTTATAAGAGAAATTCAAAAAGTTCCATTAAATTGACAAATTATAAGTAAAATTTGGAATCGGTACAAAGATCTGGAACCCAAAACTGTATTAAGTGAAAATTTTAATCACTTTCAAACAAAATGCAATTTTCTAAGAACCACCGTAAAATTTGTAATTCAAAAATACAATTCTATTGTAATTTTTGTAAATTCTGGAACAAAAAAACAAATATTACGATAGAACGTGGTGCTTATTTTACGAGTGTAGCATCTTCTTAGTTCAATTAAGAGGAAGAGATTAGAATTTTGAAGGGAGGAGAAGATATAACTTAAAAAAAATAAGAGTGAATTGGGAGGGAAAGTTGTATATGGGTGGGTTCTAGAGAGTTATTTTGTCAAAAAAAATTTGAGATGAGGTATTTTATTTGAATTTTTTTAGGAAAAGGTTATTTTATCAATTTCCTAGCGAGAAACAGTGTTTTATCAATAAAAAAAAAATGTTAATCATGAAAATCTATGGACATCAGAACTAGTTTGCTTACAATATACTGTACAATATTATCTAGAGGAGGGTTCAAATGTCTCCATTTTTTGTGTCTCCACTATGCCTCCATTTTTAAAAACTTTAATATCTCAAAATTTAAAACTTAAAAGTCAAAATAAAACCGTTAAATATGATCTATATCATTTTATCTATGTGCTCATAAAAAATTATCACATTTTGATTTTGTTTTTATGTGAATCAATAAGTTGAAAATTCAACGTCTAGAAATTATCTACATTAGCATTTTTTACAAGCATTTGATGATAACCAAAACAAAATTGAAATGTCATAATTTTTTACACGTGCATAGATAAAATGATGTAGATCATATCCAACGGTTTTATTTTGACTTTTAAGTTCTAAATTTTGAGTTATTAAAGTTTTTATAAATGGAGGCATGAAAAATAGAGGCATTTGAACCCTCCTCTATTATCTAAGACGTGTTATATATTATAATTTGACATTTGAATTGATTTGGTGTTTCAATAAAAATAAAAAATACCTCGAGTCTAATTTCTTTTTTTTTTTAGAACAATATGTAGGTACACACACAAAACCCCAGACCCCATTCCTGTCCCTCTGCAGAATCGAACCCATGTTCTCCTCTGGGAGAACTAACGCCTTAACCGTCTGCACTAGGTAGCGGTGGCATCGAGTCTAATTTCATTATTCTGATGGCGCAGGTGTGTCACTGATCAATCCAAAAGGTAGATCAAGATCACTATTAAGGCGCTACAATAATGAGACAGTATCCGCGAGAGATAATGTCAGTATACCCTCGCGGATACTTCCGTATACTCTCACCGCTAATAGAAAAAAACACATTTTTGTCGGTATATCCTCGCGGATAGTCACTTTTTACCTTTGCGGATACTGTTCCATTCTTATAGTCTGATCGGATAATTCTAACTGTTACCCATGTCTTTGCTCAAAGCCACAATTTTCAAAGAAATCACAGACATTTAAAGAATTCTGGATATTTGTGTTTAGCAAGTTTTCAGCTTTTGTTATTTGTTAACCAAAGTCCTTGTTTGTTTACTGTGTCCATATTAAAGAAAGAAAATAACTCATTACCCAAAAAGGAAAAATAGAACTCGGGTCATATATAGTCCCATGTGAAGGAAAATAGGAAATTAGTTGTGTTGTTATTTGTTCGGTCATGGCACGCACGTCATGTCATATGGGGTGGTCACGTGACGTGACTTACGTGTTACATGACGTGTTCATTCACGTGTCTTTTTTCAAGTGAAAATTGTACGTCAAGGCACACTACAAAAACTAATCCGATTATGTCACGTCACGTTACACAATACGTGCTCAATTTTTCCAATAGTATTTTCTTATTTTAATTTATTTGCCAATTTTTCTTATTTTTTAACATCTTTTATTTTATTTTATTTTTATATGAACTAACTTAAAATTTGAATAAATTAATTAAATTCGAGTTGTCACGTCATGTTTCATCACGTGTAATCATAACCACATATTGTTCTTCATTATTTTAATTACGTAACATTACTCACATAATAAATATTTTTAACCATGTACCGTGACGTGATCAAACTACAACATGTAATTACTCTCGTCAAGTCACGTTTGTTTTTCAGCCCCCTCCAGGCCCAAAAAATAATTTCCACCTTAAAAAGCAAGAAAGACAAGATGGAGGAGAAGATAATTTTATATTATGCGAATGTTATCTGATTACAGAGAGTACACTGCCTTATATAGGCCAATAATATGAAATACAATCATCTAATCTCAATCTAACTGAATCGGTTACAAGTGACAGTTATGCTAAGATGGTTGCTATCTCCAGTGCTGTACTCTAATAGGCCCCTTCAAGCCGATGTAGGTGAAACCACATTGAGCTTGGATCGCATCAGTAAATAACGAGGTGCCGGCAGTGGTTTAGTCATAGCATCTGCTAGTTGATCTTTTGAACACAAAAACCGAACACATAGCTCATTGGATGCAATTCGTTCGCGAACATAAGAAGGTGGTGCCGAGGTTGTCACACATAGCTCATAGGATTCGCCGCAAGGAAGGTGGCGCCGAGGTTGTCACACCATAAGACCGGGGTTGTGGAGAGAGTGACATGGAGCTCATTGAGGAGGTATCGAACCCACAATAATTATGCACAAGTAATGGCTAGGCTGCGGTATTCCGCTTCCGTGCTAGAACGAGAAACCATCGCTTGCTTTTTGGCACTCCAAGAGATGATGTTACGGCCTAAGAATATGCAAAAGCCCGATGTGGAGCGACGATCATCAATGCTACCGGCCCAATCGGCATCGCTATATGCGTGTAGGGAGGGTTGGGAGGCCGAATGAATGCTCAATCCATGGTCGATCGTGCCTTTGAGGTAGCGCAAGATTCTTTTAACCACACTCCAATGGTTGATTGTAGGTTGGTGCATAAACTGCGAGACTTTGTTGACAAAATAAGAAAGATCGGGTCGAGTAATTGTGGCGTATTGGAGAGCCCCGACAACACTACGATACAAGTGGCCATCATCAAAGAGAGCACTATCATTCAAGAAAAGGGAAGTATTGGCAGCCATGGGAGTGTTGCACGGCTTAGCATTGTGCATATTGGTCCGAACAAGTAAGTCAGTAATGTACTTAGCTTGTGAGAGGTGCAACCCATTTGAATCCGACTGAACCTTGATGCCTAGAAAATAGTGCAAAGGACCAAGGTCCTTAAGTGCAAACCGGCTCCGTAGGTGAGAGATGCAGCTGTGGATATGAGAGGGGCAGCTCCCAGTGATCACTATGTCGTCAACATAGATAAGAAGTACGGTGGTGTGAGTTCGGCCATGTGAGATGAATAGAGAAGGATTGTATTGAGAGGCATGGAAACCAAACTCAGGTAAAACGGCACTAAGTTTTTGAAACCACGCACGAGAGGATTGCTTGAGGCCGTAGAGAGATTTAGACAAGAGGCAAACATGATTGGGATGGTCCAGATCAACAAAACCCGGTGGTTGAGCCATGTAGACTTGTTCGTTGAGATCCCCATGTAAGAAGGTATTTTGAACGTCGAGTTGTCGAATGGGTCAATTAGAAGTTGTGGCAAGAGAGAGAACAAGCCAATCGAGGTAGGGCGCACAACGGGGCTGAAAGTATCAAAATAATCGACACCTTCGGCTTAATGAAATCCTTTGGCAACTAGACGAACTTTGTACCATTTGATGGAACCGTCGGCGTGTCTCTTTATCTTAAAAACTCATTTACACCCGATAACCCGTTTGTCAACTGGGAATGGCACTAAGGTTCAGGTTTGGTTGGAAGCGAGAGCATCAAATTCGGTAGCCATGGCCTCTCTCCATTATATTTAAAACAGGATGTGTCCTGGCAAATCTACATCGTTTATATCTCTAGCTACATATTATACATACAGCAAAGAGGATTAGTGGACTCTATTGTCTTTCTGTAATTGAAGAGCATTAGTAGGGTTTGACACATGGCGCCTAAGGCAGTGAGTTGTCCAGTGAAAAGAATAACGGCTCTGTCATTATTGACTGTATCACTATCCGATATGCTCAAATTGCAAAACCTCTTCTTCACAATATATACAAGAGAAAAATAATACATACATGTATACTACTCCCGTTCTCCTTGAGACCACCTTCCTCCATCTTTATCCAAGCTAAGGTAAACCCTAAATATCTGTTTTCATTAAATTTTTCCTTTTTAATTAAGCTCACAATTTTCGTCCATGATCTATTAATTGCATTGCAGGAGGCAAAGTTTATTTAGGACTTTTGCCTGACACCCAAAAATTACTTCCGATTTAAAAAAAAAGGTGTTATGGTCAATTTTAATTAGCTCGATAACCCAAAAGCAACTGATCACGATCCATATTTTGTCTGATAATTTTTTTTCCATTACCAATTTGTGTTAGATGTGCAAAGTCGATTTATGTTAAGCAATAAAAAAAATTGACAATACAACTAAAGCTAAATGCCACAATTATATTTTACCAATTATTGATATATTCTAGCTAATCATCGAAACTAATGGTGGTAAATAAAAACAAGAAAGATTTTAGATTACCCGCAAAATTTGCTTGCGGCACGACAGATTTGAGATTTTAGATGCCCCGCAAAATTTGTTTGCGGCACGACAAATTGTAGTTTTATGTAGTATCAGTTAACAAGTTGTAAATGAGATGGTATTTTAACAAGAATAAAGTAGAAGCAATTCAAAATTGTCTTGTTATTAAAAAAAAAAACTTTTTATCTTGTCTTGTCAGATTTTGAGCAGAATAATATTTATGTTACAACATGTATATATCATTTATTTTCTGGCTCAGTGAGAACAATAAAATCTTGATAGATCGCAAAACACACGAGAAAATGAAGAGAAAATTTGATGCAGGTGCATCCTCCAGCAGCAGTACTCCATGTTCAAAGCAAGCACAGTAAGAATTTTTTTTTTTTTCAATACCTGAACATTTTTCAGAAGCAAAAGCTTTCTACTGTGTAATTCTTGCAAGTTTACTAGAGTCAAGTATACGCTTTCCTCTTTTATGTATAGAGATGCTAAACATCCATTTGGATTGTACAGGAATTAATCACAGTTTAATTATAGGCTACATATCTGGGTCATTATCGTGTTGGAGTTCTTGTTATATTGAGAACGACTTTCAGGCTTTCGGTCATTGGACTTACTGTTGCTTTATATCTCATGACGGTTTCATAGCTTTAAATTCGGGTTTCACATCAATTGGGGGTTTTCTTTTTCATGTATCGCGTTGAGCTGTATTCTAGCTATAGCTCAATTCTGGAATAGTTCAATATCAATATATTATGAGGCTTTGATTAACTATTTTTCAAATATACCAGTTTACATGAAGTGCAAGTCAGATCCAACATGGGCTGAATGTCAATCAAGCTTTAGGTTTAGTTTCGAACAATGGTGGTTCAACTACGGTCAGGTTTAAATCAGATATTGGTTGAAGTTAAGATTAGTTGCTCCAACCAAGTTTGGTTTCATTTCATGCATTCATTTTTTTCTGAAAATATTTAGGTGGTCGGTTTCTGATTCAAGTGTGATGAGGATAGTATGGGTTTTGAAAGAAAAGACTCTAGCAGCTTAACATATTTTGACAATGGAAGAAACAGACAATACAAAACATGTATTGATAATTAATGAGCTTTACTAGACATATCCAAATTTCTTATTTTAGTTATTCAGAGGTCAGAAGTAGAAATGTATATTTCTTTAAATAGTCATCGTGAAAACCACTTGTTACAATACTCTAATGTATAAGGCTCCAGAATATTATGACTGGTACCTCACATATCAGCTCCTCTATCCAACAACAATCTGCTCTTTGTCAACATATATAATAAGGTCCTACTCCTACACCCAATTACTGATCCTCAAGTTAATAATTTCTACATGGTACCATATCATCACTTGACCTGAACACTAGCATACTGCATACAGAATACCAGTCCTTGAAAACAACCTCTGTCATGGAGTCTGGATTTTTATATGTCAATAGTGTAATAAAAAAAAACTAATTTCTAAAGTCATTGCTCTTGATTGCAGAGGAACACCCTGGGAAATCCAGATGCTAAAAACAATCCTTGATCAAGCAGCTGATATTCACAAAGAATCCACCTTAAAAATCCAGGGGTTAATACAGCAAGCTGAAAATGAAATAAATAAGGTGATCCAGGCAATGCAATTGTCAGAAGCTGGCACTGACTACACCTCCATTATCAACAGCCTAAAGGAGCACATCAACAATTTGGCCCCACAGTCTCATATGGAGCGTGTCAACAATATGCTTGAAGAACCTTTCGACAAATTCCTGATGGTTCTGAATTGCGTCTTCCATAGTGACATATCGAAGGCCTTCATGCAGACAAAACGAGCCGAGCCAGAGATTGTTAACCAAATTGTGGCTAACTATCTGTATCGACACAATCATTTTGAGGCTGGAGATGTGTTCATTCGTGAGGCTGGCGTGACAGAGGCTTGCACATTCAGATCTCATTACAAAGAGATGCACGAGATTTTAAGATCCTTGGGGGAGCGCAATGTGGCTCCCGCAATAGACTGGATAAATAAAAATAAAGGTCACCCAGAACTAACTGAACCGCTCCTTAAATTCAAGCTTTGTCGTCAGCACTACATGGAGATGCTAAGATCTGATGTAGACCCCCTAGAGGCTGTAAAATTCATGAGAACACACCTGACCCCGTTTGATTCGTTCTACCTGAAGGAGATCAAGAATCTAGCCGGTTGTGTGTTATGGATAGGCCGGCTTGATGAGTCCCCTTATGCCGATCTTCTATCATCAGCTAAATGGGACAAGTTGGCTGAGGACTTCACTGAAAAGTTCCTTGGCCTGCTTGGGCAGTCGACTAAGTGTCCTCTCACCACTGTGTGCAATGTGGGTGCACGAAATCTTCCCTTGCTAAGCTCCCTTCGGAGAATAGTAGGAGATAAGGAGGAATGGGAGTCCATCGAGAGCTTACCATTGTACAACGAGACAGATGCCGGTGAGGAGTGCAACTTCCATTCTGTTTTTGTGTGTAAAGAATGCAGGGAGATGACGACAGATGTGAACCCCCCGATTTTACTACCCTGCCACCATACTCTCTGCTGGAATACTGTCACACGGCTGTCGCGGGGTGGTGCGCACCTCTTTATGTGCCCTTTCTGTTGTCATGAGATCCATTTGAACCAGTGTTTGCAGCTGCATGTATGACACACCAGTGTGGACAGCTTTAATTTCTCAAGACTAAAAAATAATAGTACTATATTAAGATAGAAGATAAATATATTTCAAAAAGATAGAAGATAAATGCAGGATCTTCAAAAACAATTTGATGCTGTTTGTTTCTTTAAGTTTGTTTTGCCAGAATATATATGAAGTTATATATTAATATTATGCTTTGTACTTTAGCCTATAAATACAGGTAATTGGATTTCTTCCGTTGTCCGCTGGACAGGATAAACTATCACGTCCAGCTAATCTCGTTCCTAATTAAGCAAACTCGTTAATTAAAAAAAAATTCCTAGACGGAATAGTCCATCCCATCTAGTACTGTTCATTGTTTTTTTTGTTAGAAGAACAACAAAAGAAAAATAAATTATGAACTATACGGATGGATTATCCCATTCAGGAATTTTTTATTAAATTAGCCAGTTTGCGTGGTTAGAGACGAGATTAGCTGCACGTGATGGTTTATTCCTTCCAGCGGACCGGATAAACCATCTCGTTCTTCCTATATTTCGAAATTTCACCAAATCCTATCTTTATTTCGATATTTTATTTATTTATTTTTGTTAATTTTGTAAGATAAGAAGAGAAGAGATTTAAGAAAACAAATTATATTGCAATCTTATTTTTCAGCTTTACATGTGTCCCTATTTATACTAAAAGGCATTCAAAAACTAGCCGTTACACTATTCCCTATTCTATTTAATTACAAGACACTATTTCCTAGCTAGTTTATTAATGACAACACTATTTCCTACAAACTAACCGTTATCTTTCTATAATACAAAATAAATTTGAATCTATTTCTATATTTTAACACTCCCCCTCAAGCTAGGAATGTATATATCGTACAATCCTAGCTTGTTTGTAATTTTCTCAAATGGACTCGGATCCAAGCCTTTGGTGAAGATATCCGCGAGTTGATCTTCACTTTTTACGTATGGTGTTTCAATCTCCTTTACTTGAACCTTTCTCTAATAAAATGACAATCCACTTCTATATGTTTTGTTCGCTCATGAATAAGCAGGATTTGATGTTATATGTCGTGCCAAATTGTTGTCGCAATACATTTTCATCGGTTCTCGAGTTTTAAATCCCATGTCTAATAGGAGTTGCTATATCTATGTTAGTTCGTTTGCGGTTGATGTCATTGCACGATATTCGGCTTCAGCGCTTGATCATGCTACAATATTTTGTTTCTTGCTTTTCCATGTGACTAGATTTTCGCCTACAAATGTGCAAAAACCGGTTGTTGATTTTCTATCAAAGCTTCCGGCCCAATCTGCATCGGAATAGCCACATATATCATTAGATTTATTATTTTTCAACCAAATGCCCTTACCAGTATTACTTTTTAAGTACCTCAAGATTCTATTTACGGCTTCTAAATGTGGTGTTCTTGGTGAGTGCATGAACTTACTAATTTGGCTTACGAAAAAAGAAATATCCGGATGAGTAACTGTTAGATAGATCAATTTTCCTACAAGTCTTTGAAATTGATTTATGTCTTTTAAATGTTCACCATCTTCACTATTTAATTTGCACTTGTTGTCAATTGGAGTAGAGGTCGGTTTACATCATAACTTACCGATTTCTTTTAATAAATCGTGTATATTTTTGTTGAAAAATAAAGAGTCATTTATCCGAAAAAACTACTTCTATTCCTAAAAAATATTTAAGATATCCTAACTCTTTTATGTCAAATTTTTCTTTTAGTTGTTTCTTAATTTTTTTGAATTTGTTCGAAATTATTTTCGGTAATTATGATGTCATCTACATACACTAAAATGAGAGTTATATTGGCAACAATTAGTAAATAAAGAATGATCGGCATTGCTAATTTTAAAATTACAAAAAATTAAATAAGAGCTAAGTTTGACATACCATGCCTGTGGAGATTGCTTTAATACGTAAATTGATTTATTAAGCCTACAAGCCAAGTTAGAGTTGGTTTCCAATTTATAACGAGGTGGTAATGTCATATATACATCT
Source organism: Carex kokanica (assembly GCA_025461125.1). Classification (NCBI taxonomy): domain Eukaryota; kingdom Viridiplantae; phylum Streptophyta; class Magnoliopsida; order Poales; family Cyperaceae; genus Carex; species Carex kokanica. The sequence continues at coordinate 70,249 of JAJGRX010000922.1, forward strand.
TCTTCAAATGTTCCTTGAAAAAAAGTATTTTTAACATCTATTTGGTAAAGGTCCCAACCATTATTTACGGCAATGAAAAATAAAATTATTACGATATTCATTTTTGAAACCAATACAAAGGTTTCATTATAGTCTATGTCACAGTGTTGTAAAAAACGGTCTTAACGGCCGATTAATCGGCCGTTTAATCGTTAACGGCGGCCAAACCGTTACGAATACACTTAACGGATGCATGTTTGCGGATGAAAACGATTAATCGGCCGTTTTACCGTTTAATCGTCCATTTATTCCCGTTTATTCCCGTTTTTTCAGTGAATATTTATTTTTAAATTTTTTTTTCTGTGATAGCGTGTGATAATAAGATTTATAAATTCTGTATTGTAGTTTTATTTGTGCTTAGATATACATCTAATATTTTTTTTATATATTTTTTCTTCAAACTTACTTTGAAATTGATTAATTCATCTATTATTTATATACAATATATTTTTCTTACTTACTGATGTAATTTTTTCAATTAATATAACGTGTTCATTTATGAAATTAAGTTGTTATCATAAATTAAATTTAGTGATTTTATGTTGAAATGTTTCATTTCTTTCAAATAATATGTTATTAGTATTTGAAAAAAGCTTAATTCTCAAATTTATTTTTTGATTAAATAAATGTGTTTACCCATGTAAAATTCTTATGTGTTAAGAAGAAATAAATTATTTTTAATAAATTATGATATATATATACATAAATTTAATAAAAACGTTAAATTGTCCGCATAATTCCGATTAATCGGCCGTATACTGATTAATCGCTTGGCGGTACCATGTCCGTCGACGACCGCATACCGTTATTTACAACACTGCTATGTCATAAGTTTGGGTAAATCATTTAGCTACAAGTCTTGCTTTATACCTTTCTATGGTACCATCACTATTATATTTGGTTTTATATACCCATTTACAACCAAAAGGTTTTTATTTTTTGGTAGTGAAACAATTTTCCATGTTTCATTTTGTTCTAAAGTTTTTAGTTCATCATTCATGGCCTTACACCATATTGGACTTTTAATTGCTTCTTGGTAAATTTTTTGGTCCTAATTTTTTTTCAATATTAGTGAGAAACGTATGGTATTCGATTGAAATATTGTCATATGAAACAAAATTTTCTATTGGATATTGTACCGAATAGGTCACATAATCTCTAAGTCTAGTTGATGGTTGTTGTTTCCTAAATGATCTTTTAACCGTTGAATTTTCTTTCGTTTCATTTTCATTTGTGTCATTAATAGTCTCATTTTTTTTATTATTAATCTCAATTTGATGGTTATTTCTAGGAATAAAATTCAAACCATCTAAGTAAGGCATTACTATATTATCATTTTGATTATTTGTATATGTTTGGTGAATTGCTTCTTTTCGTTTAAAATATGGTTCATCTTCAAAAAATGTAACATTTCTAGAAATGTACAATTTTTTATTAATTGGATCATAGCATTTATAACCCTTTTTATAGAAAGAGTACCCTAAAAAAATAGTTTTTTGTTATACAAAATCAAGTTTGTCTTTTCTTTTGATATGTACGAAACTTGTACAACCAAAGACTCTCATATGGTCATAAGTGATTTTTTGTTGATAAAGAATTTCTAATGGACTTTTGTTTTTTTTTTCAAATAACACTAGGCAATCTATTTATTAAATGTGTGGCACAAAGTACAGCATCCGACCAATAAATTTTAGGAATATTATTTTGAAATAATAAAGATCGTGTCATTTCTAATAAGTGTCTATTTTTTTCTTTCCGATACTCCATTTTGTTCCGGAGTATTTATACAAGTCGTTTGATGTATAATATATTTTTCTCTAAAGAGACTTTAAAAAAAATTATTTATAAATTCTGTTCCATTATCCAATCTAAAAATTTTCAGTTTTGCATTAAATTGTGTTTCTATAAAACATAAAAATTCATAAAAGCAATCAAACACTTCATCTTTAGATTTAAGTAAATATAACAAAGTTGCTTTTGAAAAATCATCAATAAATAAAACAAAATATTTGAATCCATTATATGAATCAATTAGGACCGGTCCCCATACATCGGAATGTACTAAATAAAAAACAACTTCACTTTTGCTAGTAGAAAGAGAAAAATGAAGCTTTGTTTGTTTTGCTAACTTGCAAATTTCACAATTAGTACAATTCAAATTTTTAAAATCTAGAATACTATTTAAAATCTTGTCGAAAGGATGCCCAAGTCTTTTATGCCAAAGATCAGAGTTAACGGATTTTGCGGAAGCACAAAAGTTTAATTTGTTGGAGTTCAAAAAGTAGTGTCCATTTTCAAGAAATCCTTCACCAATCTTGATGCCGGTTTTCTGGTCCTGAAATACAATGTTTTTATAAGAAAATATTGCATTACAATTTAATTCTTGTGTTAATTTATTTATAGAAATGAAGTTTACGGGAAATGTTTCTAAATATAAAATATTTTCAATTTGTTTATTGCATAAGTTAATTTCTCCTATGCCATTTATTTTTGTCTTCATACCGTTTGCAATCAAGACATATTTATTACTATTGGTCGGGTTGAACTTTGACAATAATTATTTTTTACCAAACATATGATCTGTTGCACCACTATCTATAGTCTCCAATGAACTCACTCTCCTCCATCATAATCGAGTCATGATATTAACACTGACTAATTGACCAACTAATTAAATTTAATATTTCTAACATTATCCATTTCATTAAATGAATGTGTGAATAGAACAATTTGACGGGTCATGATATTAACACTACTCATCTTTTTATTAACACTACATTATATAAATATTATATTATATAGACAATTTTATCCTTCATTAATTATTATTTTTAAATATTTCCATAAAAGTCATGTTTATAAAATATATTTTTTTATACAATTTTTTTCTCTCTCATATATTATTATCTGATTTTTTTTCTTTGAAAGTTAGATTTATAAAAATAATACAAGAGTGAGAGATTTTACTATATTATGAAAGTATCGATCTATTTTACCTAGCTCCACAATTATTGACAATCTACTTTGAAAAAATTATTTTGATGATTTTATTTTTGCAAATCTCACTGCATAAAATAACATGGTCACTTATATAAATTAAACGTGAATTGATCATAAAAAAAGCATAGTGATGCCAATTATCATGAATTATTTAGTCAAAATTAATTAAAATTTGGTCTAACAATTTTATTTAAAATCGACGTTTAGATTATAAGTATTAAAATTAAGAGAAAAGATTATAAAACAGAATAGATTAGTTGGTCCGTGTTACAAATTTAAGCATGTGTATCATATTATCATGATATCAAATTTATTTTTAGCTATATCACTTTTAATAACGTAGATATATATCTTGACTTGACTGCTTGAAACTTGAATTGAATTGATATATTCTCTTTTATAAATTATTTATTTATATTTCTAAGAGTTTTAATACATAGCTCAAAATGAATGGGAATCCTAAAAATCAAATTTTTATTCCTTATATGTTTCTTGTAAAGCTGAGTTTGTCCAAAATTTCCATGCATATTCATTACAAATCAGAAAAAAAAAAAAGAATATCTAGCAATCTTGAAAATCAAATAATTAATAAATAATCTACATTCATTACGTTATGAAAAAATATGATAGCTAAAACGATATTTAAAGAGGGTTGAAATTGTCCATGTTTTTAAATTTTTTGAAAATGTTGTGTTAATAAAAGAATGAGTAGTGTTAATATGCCTACCCCAATTTGACTACTACCTCAAAAAAAAAAAAATGGAATGTGTAAATAGAAGTCACATAAGGTATTATAGGGGAAAAGAAAAATAAAAGAGATGAAATAAAGAAAAAGATTCTTTGCTTAAGTCATGCTCTGTTTTTGAGCTCTGATCAATGTTTTTATTTTCTGAATATGACCATTCTGCAAAAGGCTATAATTCTTCCTGCTTTTTGTCAATGCCTCTGTTTTATTATTCAAGAGAGATGCTTAAAAGAATTTTATTATGGTGAAGAAATTAATGGAGAGTTTCTATGCCGCTTTTTCCCTCAAGGGAATGGACAAAAAGTGGTACCAAAAATAGCGGTACCAAAAGTGAAAATGTATCTATATACTGTATCTTATTGTAAAAGTAAATGAAGTGTTGCCCGGTTAATCCATATGTAAATTTTTGTTGTTTTTATTTTCCATTTCATGGTTCTATCATTTCTTTGCATACATTAATTGTTTTTCTCTTTCTCTTCATATCATTTCTTTGCATACATTAATTGTTGAAAAGACCTTTTATCTTGAATCAATGGAATAGATACAAATACAATAACATTGTTAAAAACTTTCCCAATAATTTTATTTTATATGATGCAGATTGTGCTGTACTGTCACATTGGAACCGCTAGCTCAGTGGACCTCGGCTCTATATGTGTATGTCTACTACTTACAAATTAGGCATAGCAGGATCGTTCCTTTTCACTTCCACTTTGTAAAGCAAGACAAAAAGGCGGAATATATATATATATAATTGATGAAGTCCTTAATTTATAAGCTCTAAGAATTTGGGAATGAGATGGTATTATATTTCTACAGAAAGTCAGTATTTTTCTTTCTGCCTAGAGCATAGTAACTTATATATATATTAGGTGCACCAGGGTACAATCCGTCACCTCAACCGAATGCGGTGGCACCATGGTTCACCATCTGAGGTTGATGAGTCGATGCATTTTACTAGATGTGTGTGCATTGGGCACACACACAGACACATCACACATGTTGATGAGTTTGCATTGTTTTGATGTTTCTTTCATTTTTGCCCTTTGAATTTGAGAAATTGTTGCCTTTCTGGGTGATTTTATTGTCCATGTCTTTTCTATTCTGTTTATTTGAGTATCCAATAATTTCTTTTCTTTTTTTTTTCTTGTGAACTTTAAAGACACTAGCTACAATTCTTTACCAATGTAAATAACTTTCAAACTTTCAATCCCCATCAAACTCAACAATTAAGTTTTACATTAGAAACAACAAAAGATAAATAAAATCTTTACATCACAAATTAAAGGTTTACAAGTTTGTTTTACATGCGTAAAACTATAAATGAGTTTCACTCAAGGACAATTCGCATCAATTGATTGCCACCTAAATGTTCCATATTTTACACCACCAAAAATAAGAGAAACCCACTGCACAACCAATCAAATCAAATATATATACTCTTGGAAGAAAAATAAATTGATCACCATTAACACCACAAAATTATATCAATCAGCAGACATCATGAAAAGCACAAAAAAATAGTGCAATACTGTGTATTTGGAGATATAAATGAACTTATCTTGTAGCGGGAATACAAAACAAGCAACTCTTGAATAAAGATGACGAACTGCTCAGCCTCTTCATCTTTGGCGATGTGCTCACGGCACTCTCTGACAGTTCACCTGAGACACCACCTCTTCCCAGAAGCAATTCTTTCTCCACAGCTGACACATTTGATGGTTTTTCGTCGTGTGTAGCATTCTTGGCTGACTCATTTTTCAAATCTATTGTTTCATCAGTTTTGGACACCAATGGGCTCTTTGCACCATCTTTTGTTGTTTCATTTACCTCCGGGATATCAATGAATGGGCTTTTTCCCTTTTCTTCTGCTGCTTCTTTTAGGTGAAGTGGTGTAGAGGACTCCACCTCAGTTGCCATGGTGCTTACTTCTAGGTTATCCTCTTTGCTGGTTTCAACCACTTGGTACTTGTCAATTGGTTGCTCTGTCTCCGGTAGTTCAACAGCGGTTGAGGTGCCTTCTGCAGCTGATTCAATTCATTTGTTTGGTTAAATTTTATACGCGCATGCTACTATGTGTGTGTGTGTGTGTATATATATGTGTGTGCAGTAGTTAGTAGAAATTGAGCTTATTTTATCTTAAACTTTTATGCAATTTCAATTAAACTGAGACATGAAATTCAACTTTGTACTTAATATGCGTGAAAAGAATTTAGGTTAATATTAAGTTTAGAATAAAAATCATCCGAGAGAATTCCCAAATTGATTTCAACACAAAAGGTATATATGTTACATACTACTATGACATATAAAATGGATGTAAAATTGTAATAATACAAGACTGATCATCTTGTAACATAATAATTTTTGTTAATTAATAATTAGACAAAAAGTCCGATTCATACAAAAATTTCTACAAGCTAGAGATGTTGTTTCTTTTTCCTCTTTGGATTGGAAATTATTGCTCAAGTTACATAAACCAAATTCAAAATCTAAGAAGAAATGAACCTTTTTCTCCAGCAAAATGTGCATCATTTTCTGCTGATGCTGTTACATCTGCACTTGTAAATAATAAGGAATTAATGGATCAGGATTGAGAATGAGATATTACATCTTAATTCTTAAATCCGTTGTTTTACTATATAACATGTATCATTACACAATTTCCAAAAGTGCCATTTCTGCATATATTACCATTTGGTACAAGATGGAGCAAATTTATATTGTACAGGGTTCCTGTGTGGTACCAACACAGAGTCTGAGATGAGCATACCTTAGCCCTCAACAAATTACAAGAGCTCAAGTTGTTTAAGAAAATACATCAATCCTTAGTAGAGTACTGGTATAAACCATTCATGTTAGGGTAAACTGCAGAAGTAATTGATTAATGTGAGTTCAAACAATAGAGAAGAAGATTTTCAAAGTACCTTGAAGCTTGGTCCTTGCCGGTGAACGACCAGTTTTTTCATCAGAGTGATCTGCTGATGCAAACATAACAATTATATATAACTAAATAAATAAACTTCTCTGAATTATATTGTTGTATCTAAATCGTTCTTAATTATACTTTTTGGTCTAATGATTGACTTGATCCTGTATTATACTGATCCTTGTTTTAATCAGATTTATTATAGCTTTCAGCTTTTCAATTCAATTTGGTGTAACATGACATTTGAGTTTCTATAATATTTAGTCAAGTTTAAATTTAAATTGCTCAGAGACCTTGTTTTCCATGCTGGTTCCCCATTTCGATCAGTAGTTGAGTTCCCTGCAACAAAATATCAAGGTTAATTAGCACCTTTTTATCTAATTCAATCTGTATCAGAATTTACATGAAAAAAAAACACATACAAGCTATACAAGACATTGATAATGACATAAAAACCATGCCATGCATGTTACCTAAAGCACCTGATGATCTCTTTGATCACTTTGTTTGAGAGAATATAGCAACAATTTAACACCCCAAAGAAGCTCTAAGCACCTGATCTCTTTGATGACTTTGTGTGAGAGAATATAACAACAATGTAACACCCCCAAAGAAGCTCTATAAAGGAATCCTTGGTGAAATCATTGACTTAGGCTTTTTCAAACGCTACATGGGCTCAACAAAAATGTTGTTTTCATGCCAGTTGTTCCAACCTACAATAATAAATTATCCTAAATAAAATCAAATAAAATCAATAAAAGAAAAATACTTCCCCTCTGAATTTGGTGCTGTGACTCTTATGTGTACACCTCACCTGAAAAACTTAATTTAGATCTTCTATTGTACTATAGGTGTGTCCTTTTACAAGTTGGAGAATGTTTTGGGCTAAAGCAATTAAATTAATGCTTGGATTGTTTTGGTTTGGTACTTAATTATTTTTGTTATAGTATACCTTATTGTCCGGAAAACTGTTATGAAGCGTATAATTAATGTGCTTTTAATATTCTAATGGTATTAATATTTATTCCATATTATTTTAAAAGTTTACAAACTTTTATAAAATAATATAAACCTATTACTTTGTGTTGAAGTAGTGGTGGTGCTCAAAAGCTACATGTGTCTCGCCACATAAAACCCAGAGGCTAATAAAAAAATATCATGGGACCCAAGCATGTATTTCCATTTCACAATTATCATGGCAGGCCAAGGCCCAAAATTGATGTTTAGTGTTTTATCTTGTTTTGAATTTTGCAATTATACTTGAAACATTGGAAACTCTTCGCTTGTTTCGCTTGTTCCAGATCGCTGTCACAACAATCTACTGATTGGGCACTAAAACAAGCAATTAATTAATTAATGGCCAATGAAGAGTTTGCTCTATATTTTCACAAGTTACAGATGCATTGACAGTTGACCCAACTAGTAAAGATAAGGATTAATAAACTGATCCATTATTTGTTGTCTAACTTGTAGCATAGACTAACTCTAATTAATTAATATATAATTTTGTACTGGACCTGGAATTGACAAAAGGATGCGTAAATTAATTAATTTAATAAATGAGTACCATAAATTAAAAGCACTCAAAAAGTTGTACAACAATTTACTTATTGGCATTTATTAAAAATAAGAAATGGCCAACCGCTTTGAAAGACCCAGCTATATATATCTTGAATAACAAACAAATAACTGGCCATGTTCAATTGCAACAAATAAAAAAAAATATAATTAAATTATCATGAAAACAACCAGGTCTTATTTTCTAAAAAGAATTATCTGTATATGTGGCATTAATTAGTGGACTTTGAGCTTTGGTAGAAACAATTACGCTGCACACTAGTCTCTATAGAAGAAACATCATGAAATATATATATATAATACATGGTTTCGAGATCAGAGAAGACAGCTTAATGAAGAAATCAAAAATAAAAATAATAAAAGAGGGGCAGGTGGCGGCTGCTAATGACCTTACAATTAACAAGTCATGAAACATTAACACTTAATATAATTAAGCTTTCGTACAAGTATATCTTTGCATCTAATATCACTCCACGCAAATGAATTCAAAGCTCTTGTTGAGTACGTAATAAGTACATCTTCAATACAACAATAATGGAGTGGGTGGCGGTCCATCAAGATTCGTGCATGGACAATTAATCTGCACACATTCTGATGTTGTCCGCTCGAATCTTATTATAAATCAGACGATTTTGATCTGGCATCGGATCGAATAGGTTGGTCCAATGCCTATTCATCTTTATAACAGTAAATATGTTTTGAATTCATATCCGAAGAACAGAGACACAAATAATAACCCCTTAACACTATTCATCTTTATATTAACACAACATCTTCAAAAAAATTAAATATATGAACAATTTAAATTCTTTTTAAATATCTTTCCAGCTGTTATATATTTACATAATGTAATTAATGTTGTATTCATTTATTAATTATTCTTTCAATATTTTGATTGAAAATAATGTTATGAATTAGTTATCTAGTGACGGAGCTTTTTCTTTATAATTTGATTTAAAATAATGTTATGAATTATTTTGATTGAAAATATTTTGATTGAAAAAACAAAAGAATAATAAAAGACAGCAAAACAACCAGTATAGATATTGTCCATGGGTGTATATCCAGAAAATCATATCTGTAAGAAAGAGAGAGAGAGAGAGGTAGGGTGCTTCTAGAAGTAAGCCCATGAACAAAACAATAAAGAGGATTAACGAGACCAAATTAAGGTCCATAAAGGCCCTTCAGGACCACTAAGGTCCATAAAGGCCCGTATAACAGTAATAGAATAGATGAACAAAATAAGCAATAAGCAAGGATTTATAACATCCAAAAACTAGTACTGTCCTCCAACATTTTTGTATAAGGATGTGGTTTTAAAAATAGGAATATATCATTTATAAAAATGACAGAAAGCCCAATGTTATTATTTATTTACATATACATATATGATATATCAAATGACAAAAGCTCAGTAATAAACTAATATATAGCTGGTTCATATCTCAAAATGTCTTCGTAAAGATTCCAGAATCCATCTTAGAAATTGAGATTCTTTACCAAAAGATGCATATAATATCTTATGAGTGAGTCTATGGTACTATGCATAGTACGGATTGGTCTGTACTACGGATCAATATTTTCGTTTTTAAAATCCTAATGGCCGATCCGAATCGTTCAACATGATTTTCATATGAGAATATACTTGTGGGCTAAATTTTCTATTTTTTAAAATAAATTTACAATTTTATAGATAGGTAGAAAATCATTATTTTTGAATGGTCCAGAATTTTCAGATCAAGTGATTTTCTATCTATCTTAAAATATTTTAGTAAAAAAATTCAAAAAAATATAAAAGTTAGTCTACATTATTGTACAAAAAGCTCGCGACTCGTGAGCCGCTCGAACTCAACTCGGTAATGAACTCGCTAACAACTCATTCATTTAAAATTCGAGTTAGTCTGACTCGAGTTGAATAACTCGTTTAACTCATGAGTTGAGTTCGAGTTGGGCTCAACTCGCTCATTACAACTCGTGGACTCGTTTCGCTTGTTAAATCGTTGTGAATTGTTTGTTAATTCAATATTTACTTCTCATATTATTACATAACAACAGTCATCAGTTCAAGTGTTCAACATTTCAACACCTTAAACGAGTTGACTCACGAGTCACGAGCCAACTCGAGTTACTCACGAGTTGAATTCGAGTCAGCAAGCCAGCTCGGCTCAGTATTCTCAACTCGACTGACTATCTTCCGAGTTGAATTCGAGTTATCCATATATAACTCGAGCTAACTCGGCTCGTTAGCAGCCCAAGTCTGCAAGTACATATTCATGTGGAAATCACGTTGAACAGTTCGGATCGACCATTAGAATTTTCAAAATGAAAATATGACTCCGTAGTACGAACTAATCCGTGCTACACATAGTACATAGACTCACTCATATCTTATTTTCGGAAAAAGATTCATCCATAGCCTCGATGCAGTCTAGAGCTATCACATGTCGATGGTCCTATCGAGGATATGTTCGTTGTCTGCTATTATTTTTTTTCATTAAACCAACTGTGGTATGTATATATATAGGCATTTGCTTCGGTGCACACAAGGACCTATTTGTAAAATGAGTTCTATTTTCATTTTCAAAGTTCAAACAGTCGATCCGACCGTTCAACATTATCTCCATTTTAAAATATACTTGGAGGTCAAATTTTACATTTTTTTGAATTTTTTTACTATTTATTAAGTATTTTACAAAAACTAGTCAAATTCAGACCATTGAATTTGTAAAATACTTAATAAATAGTAACAAAATTCAAAAAAATGTAAAATTTGACCTCCAAGTACATTTTAATATGGAGATAATGTTGAACAGTCGGATCGACTGTTTGAACTTTGAAAATAAAAATAAGACTCATTTGACAAATAGGTCCTTGTGTGCACCGAAGCATCCCTCATATATATATATATAAATATTTATTTGCAGTATGCCTATCTTCTGTTTGTTTACTGATAAAAGATTCCTCGATCGATGAATGATGCCAAATCAATGAAGCCTGATACCAATCATCGTTGCCATAGGATGCAATTATAAATCTTATTTTTTGGAATTCGAAAGCGTGTGTCAATCGTCTTCACACATTGATAAAATTGAAATTAATTATAATCATACGGCAAAGGCTACCTTCACCGAAACATTTGTATCTCAGCTTTATATAAGCGTGACAAGATTCTCGAATGTGTAAGCAAATGCTATCTACTTTTTCTGATAAAGAATTAAAGATCAATCAATGATCTAAAAAGCAGTCTGAAACTAATCAAGCGCTAATGGTTTTTCCTATTTAACTATGTTTCTTTAACAAATTGTACAAGCATGCTTGTGAGCATGTCTATATATTATAATTTTCATATATAAGACTTTATATTATTGGTTCTGAAATATATATTTAGTTAAACATGCAGAGAGAGGACCACTGAGACAAAACCCTAATTAAGGACCACCCTCCAAGTAGCTATTAATCTGTATAATATATAGGGTTTTAAAAGCTAGGGTTTCTGAGTGCCTTGTATGGGGCATTCAATATTTTGTACGTACGTCGTTCAGGATCCTTTTTCTTTTATATTTTTTGAATTGTTGTGATGTCTCAACTGTTTGCTTTTATGGAGATGGCTACAAATCTGTACTGCATGCGTTCTATTTATAGAATTGATATAAAATTATCTCTTCCCCTGATCCTCCTTTAGTTGATACAGGTCTGGAAGATGCTATATCTGTGCACGCATCTTGTACCAGCTTTGGCATGAACCAAAACGGTACTGCATAGTAGTGTACCGCTCCTTTTCTGGAGATGTCTCTTCTCTTTATGCCCCATCTTTCAAATCTACAAGATATCCTTACCTAACAATATGAGCCAAATACTGCTAAGTTTGCAACTTGTACTAATTAAGAAGCTAAACAGCAGTACAGTGGAGATAACCCAGATCCCTAAGTTGGAAAATTATGCTCTAATGTAGGATTACATGACTAAAGATGCTCAAGTAATTCATAGATTTGGTTAGCATTTTTTAGCGTATTAATTCCTATGCCCCGGAGTTCCGTTTTTGTCATTATTTCTGCTTGCAATATATATATATATATATAGAGGAGGGATCCAATTACACATTTTTTGGTGACACACTTTTACACCTACCATTTTTAAAGTCCAAATAGTTGATTTAAACCGTTCAACATGATGGATATATTAAAATGTGCTTGGAGATCAAATTTTACATTTTTTTGAATTTTTTTGCTATTTATTAAGATGGTTACAAAAATCGTTGTTTTCAGACCATTGAAAAACAGCGATTTTGTAACCATCTTAATAAATAGTAAAAAAATTCAAAAAAATGTAAAATTTGATCTCCAAGCACATTTTAATATGGTGATCATGTTGAACGGTTCGGATCGGCTGTTTGGATTTTGAAATCGCAAAATTGACCTATATAAAAAACGGTGTCATGATGTGTCACCAAAAAAGGTGTAATTGGATCCCTCCTCATATATATATGATGTATAAATAAAACGACGGCTCATTTATCCTTGAGCTCTTCAGTGGACTGTTTGCAACCAAAAAAGAAATAATAAGATAGTAAGCATTATTTTGCTAATGAAAATTATAAAGAACACTCTCCATATATATCTTCTAAGTTTTAATTGAAAAAAAAAGGTTCCTATGCATCCAATAAACAATCTCTTTCAATCATGTTACACTTGAAGCTGAGTTACTAGCTACTTGCCATAAAAACAATTTGCTGAAATTACCTTCAGTTCAAGTTTTTTTTGAATAAGAAATGGGGGTCATGCCCTCATTTGTATTGAAATATAAGGTTCAGTTACACAAGAGTGGTAACCACCACTTAAAAACACAATAGATTGCTCACACGGTTGAGCATGAAAACCAGAGGGTTGAAAATGGAAAAAAGAAAAACAGGAAAACTTGGAAAATAAAGTTGAAAGCTGTAGAAAACAAAACAAAAATAAAAAGAAGAAGATGCTGCTGCACTCGGTGTTGTGCTGTTGCTCTTTACTTGAAATTCTTCATCTCCATATACATCAGCTGAGTTGATACTTCATGCGCCAGCTGTTGTATATCTTTGTCCGAGTCTCTGAATATTCTCGCCCCTCTCTCCCTCCATAGAATGAATTGTGTGACAAGGAGTATTTCCTTTGACTTTGTACTATACTTGCCATCAGTTATAGCCTCTGTGTAGCTTAGCAGTAACCGATTTCCTCCTCTATTGAGGTCAGTGGTGGCCTCTACTTGCTGGTACAACGCCATGGCGAATGAACATTGGTTGAACATGTGATTGACTGACTCGGCCTTTCTTTTACATAGAACACACCAGTTTGGCATAATCCATCCTCTCTTAATGAGATTATCCAGTGTAAGAATTCTGTTGAGTCTCATGAGCCAACCGAAGACTCTCATTCTAGGAGGAACTCGCAGTTTCCATATTTTTGCAATTTCTGACCCAATTGTGGGGCCTCGGATCAGTGCTCGGTAAGCACTTTTAACTGTAAATTCTCCTTTGCTATCCCACCTCCAAGTGAGCTCATCCTTGATCGCATTATTGAGTGTGTAAGTGGACATAATCTGAAGCATCTGTGTAAGTTCCGTTTGCGCCTCAACTGAAAGGTATTGCCTGAGGTAGTTGTGCTGCACTTGGTTTGTCTTTGCTTGAGAAAGAGTGATGTCAGTATCCGTGACATATGTGTACAGGATTGGGAACCTGTGTTTGAGTGTGCCCTCTCCCCAATCTTGGCCCCAGAATCCGATATTTGCACCGTTTCCCGGTATAAACTTGACCGACACATTGAAGAATTGCCTCAGTGCCTTGTCCCGTAGGGATACACCTATGGCTGATGTGTCCGTGGAGAGAGTGAGTTGGTAGACTTGTTTCCATAATCTGTCGTCCGGCCTTGACCAATACCAGTGCCATTTTAGTAATAGCGCTTGGTTAAAAATCTCCAGATCTTTAACGCCTAAACCTCCGTCTTCCTTCGGTTTACACACCAACTCCCATGCCACCAAATTCATCTTTCTCCTTTCCTGTGTTACTCCATGCCATAGAAATCTTCTTCGTATTTTATCCATATCATTTATCACCCACTTTGGAAGCTTAAACACCGTCATAAAATAAGTCGGCAAAGATGATAGTACCGCATTCAATAATACGATTCTTCCTGCTATAGTGAGGTGCTTGGCCATCCAACAGCCCAATCTTTTGTTCATTCTTTCTATCAGGGGTACAAAGGCATTTTTGGGTAATTTTCGGTTTGATAAAGGAAGACCAAGATAAAGGAATGGAAATGTACCAAGCCGACATCCTAGCACCTCTACCATGGATTGCTGTTGGTCCTCCGGTACCTCTGAAAACAAGAGTTCTGACTTGCTGAGGTTGATTGACAGTCCCGAAATCTGTTCAAATGCTAATAGCATAACCTTTATTGCTTGTAGTTGCTGCCTTTCCGGTTTGACGAAGATTAACGCATCGTCTGCATAGAATAGGCATGGCTTCATACCCGCATAAGGTAGTCTAATTGCACCCTTCAGTTCAAGTTAAAAAGGTATATATAATGTTTTCCAAAAAAAGAAGATCAAAGTATATATGTAATGCTAGAGAAGTTCAGATTACCTGAATTAGAAAAAACAAATGTATTTCTATATAATTTTTTAATAAATAAAGATATTCTAAACCAAACGGTTATGTTGACTCAAAGAAAAAGATAAGTACACAAATATAAGCTGGGTAAAGATATTAACAGCACTATTTTGGCTTCATACAGCGCCCAGACAATAGAATCAAAATGAAAAAGTATATAATTTGTGCGTTGTACTATGAAGTGAAAACAACATTATCAATATCTTTACCCCCATCAGCTGCACAATATAATATTTTTGTGAAAGAAAACATTTCGCAGAAAAGTAAGAATAGCTTTTAGGAGAGGGGACCAGGGATATGGTTCAAGAGAGGTGCTATACAAATACATGAGTAAAGCTAAGGTGCTCTTAAGCTCACCAAGCTTTCCGTGAGCTTAACTCAAAAACCTATCAATCCGACTTCAAACGACATTTTCAAACCGTTAGATGTTCAATCTATATTAAAATGTGCTTGGAGAACAAATTTTACATTTTTTGGAATTTTTTTACTATTTATTAAGCCGGTTTGAAAACCGTTGTTTTCTAATGGTGCAGATTTTTAATAAAAACAGCGGTTTTCAAACCGGCTTAATAATTAGTAAAAAAATTCCAAAAAATGTAAAATTTGGTCTCCAAGCACATTTTAATATAGATTGAACATCTAACGGTTTGAAAATATCGTTTGAAGTCGGATTGATAGGTTTTTGAGTTAAGCTCACGGAAAGCTTGGTGAGCTTAAGAGCACCTTAGCTTTACTCCGTATACATATACATTATATATATATATGCCTTCTGCTTTTGTGCTTTTGGTCACTAAAGATATAAAAGCATGACAACTGATTGAATCAACTTTTAGTGATTAGTTTTGCTTTGATTGGTTTAAGGCAGGCAATTATTGACTTGACCAATTACGTGTCGACCTTAGGGCTGTCAGTGGATATTAATTACTGATGATAAGGTATATATTGTGCAAGGATATATAGATTTTACCAGTAATTTGTTAGGCACGCTAGGCTAGGCTAGCTAAAAGTATTTTCTTATTCATACCGAGAATATATATATACATTTGTTGGAGATACATCTAGGTCAAATGATAAAAGGTATAACCTTGATTTTCGTATTTTTATGTTCAGTTGTTATATATCGACTCTCTTTAAAATGTTGCTAAAAGTTTTCTTTGATTATAAGAAGGCTGGTCGGATTCTTGAATTCACATCCCCTCAGGTTACCGGACTGAGTACAATTGAATTGGACAGCCCATAATTGTTTTTTAACTTGGCACGAATCTTAAAGCATAAATAATACTGCCCCTGCGCCATCCCGAGCAAGCACCGGCTTAGAGTAAATCTGGGACATCCGTTTCAATTGTATTGAGTCAGGTACCTGAGAGGATACGGATCCCGGATTCTTTAGTTCGGGTCAGAATTTTTCACCGCTAGTGTTATAAATAAATTAAGCACAGACAATAAAAATGAGAAAATTTCAAATTTTAGTAATTGAATTTATTCTCTGAATATAATTTATGCGAAATCAAATTAGTCTGGAGTTTTGAAAATGTAGACAAATCAGTACGTACTTGAACATTGAAAAATATATAAAAGCATGTTCTTAAATTTTTAAAATTTTTTTTTGCACCAAATCAGTAATTAAACTTTGCGAAACTATTAATTTGATGGTTGAATTTCTTTCCAAATAATTAGAGTACTAATTTTAGTATTATTTTGATTAAATAACATGGTTGTAGGTCTAGTCATATGAGCTGCATATTGGGCCTTTTATCCCTAACATATTACTTCCCCACTGTTACCTTATCACCAATGTAAAGAAAACTAATGCAAGCCCAACTATATAACAGAAGTATCGCATCACTGTATGTAGAGAAATAGTTTTTTTTTTTTTTTTTTAAGTTTTTTTTTTTCGGATTAATCGTAGATGCACAGAGGTCTTTAAAATTTGTGCCAGCTAATTTAAAATTCATAAGTCATAATAAAACGGTGTAGATTTCTCATTCTACACAGTACGGTACTCTACTGAAATCAAGTCATCCAACTGTTTTAATGTCTACAAGAGATTTCCCATCCATATTTTGAACATGTGACCTCCCACTCGGAGAGCATTATTTTTGTCACTATACCAAAAACTAGTTCTTAAACGAAACAATATAATTACTAAGAAATTAATATTCTTGTAATTAGAGCATATACATAGGCAAAAAAAAAATTAATATCTATAAAAGTCTAGTTAGTCTTCCAACTTCTATTTAGTATCTATAAAAATTAATATAAAATAAAGACTTGACTCTTATTATTTCTCAAAAAAAAAAAAAATACAGCTGTTGTTTAGTTATTACAGCTGTTCTGAAATGAACTTTCATTTTAATTTCCGAGGCGATGCATTTGTAAAATTAAAATAAATTTCACTGATTTGTCCAAGGAATATATGGGATGAGTTGTTTTAATACATATCGCTTCGCCTCGGTCCTGTGAAAAACTTTAATACGCCTAATTATGAGGTTCATAACGGTAGGAATCAGAAACCTAGCAAGCTATATGAATCGCATCTTTTAACCTTCCTCTTCTCTCTCTCTCTCTCTGTCTCTCACACACACACACAGTAGTACAGTACTGTCATTGAAAGAAATGTCCAAGGGAAAGAGTGAAGCTGCCAGCATGATCTAGCTAATTAGGTTGATTAATTTGTGAATAGAAATTAAGTAGAACCAAGCTTTGCTAGGTCATGCTGGAACAGCCTCACTTCTCCCCTTTATATTGGATATAGTACATATATATCAGATGCAAATAATCATATGATGATGAGCACTCTGCAAATGCAAGGTAAGTATATATATATGTGTACTTTAGCAACGTACAGATTAAATAAAATAAGGGCCAAGGTGCATCCATTATATATATATATATATATATATATATATATATATATATATATATATATATATATATATTTGTTAAAGCAGCAATTTATTAGTGGGTAGAATATGCAGCTTTAATTCCTATCTATGATGATTTATAGAACCCTGCTCTTGTTAAGTTTTTTCTAATTTTCTGATCAAGTTTTTTTTCATTTTAGAAACACAAAATGTGGTTAAATTATTATCTCATCTCACCGCTTATTTAATAAATATATATATATATATATAGTGATTTCAATCATTATATATATGTTGCAAGTGCATTACAACTATATATGCATGCATGCATCAAGCTATATATAAGCAAAGAAAGGAATAAGAATCATGCAGTTTCTTTTAAAGTATATCTGAGCATATTATTTAACAGTATATGCCATCATATATAAAGTGTATAATCAATAAGCAACTAAATCTTGTACATATAGAAAGAATCTTTCTTTTGTCCAAAAAGCCTATATTTCATAAGAAAAAAATATATAAACTAGATACAGGGGTATCAGTATCACATGCTTGATTCCTTTTCTTTGCCTTAATTTATTGCAATAATATCAATTGTACATATATATCTAAGAATTTTTAGTTATATATGTTTGATAATATTAGGAACTCACTTTCAAAATTATTCATACGACACACACATGCATCATGCATGAGGGCAGGGCACGTGTACATATTCTTTTTCTTCAAAAAAGATGAAGAAAATTGTTAAGAAAAGAAATGGTGGACACACACCCTTTTGAGGCGGAGAGAAGATAAAAATAATAACATGCAGTATTTTTCTATCATCTATTCTTAGTATTATTTTACATATCAACAGAATATTTTCTTTTTATAATCCTAAATATCAAAAGAAACCTATATAAATTTGTAAAATATTAAAATAAAAAACAGTATTCTAAACAACACAGTAAATTTTAACAACTCTTCACTTAAACAGTCATAACTTTCTATTGGAAATTAATCTGACTTATGTGATAGTTAAAACTAAATGAATTAATTGTAAGATTACTATATATGATTCTTTAATTTTCAAATATTTATAGACTAGATTTAAGAATAGATGTAAACTAAATGAATTGTAATAATAACATAATCTACGGTTTTTTCTGGTGCGTCAAAAAAGCCATACAATCATACTTGTTATTTATAAGTAATTTTCAATTATAAATTTTTTTTAAATGAATCTTTAAAGATATGTATATAGCACTGTTGTAAATAATGGCATGTGCTCATCGGACGAACGGACTACCGTCAAACGATTAATTGGTATGTGGCTTATTAATCGTAATTTTGCAGACAATTTTGTGTTTTTATTAAAGTTATGTGCATATATTCATAATTTATTAAAAATGATTCATTTAATTCATTAAACTTATCAAATAAATATATTTTAACTTAGTTAATTTCCTTGTTAATTAATAAAGTTTCATGAAATTGCCATTTAATTAGAAAAAGTCCAAATAAGACAAACACGTAATGGATTAATCAGACAAATCGGCCAATTTGACATACAAAATAGCCCAATATATAACAGATCATGACCCAATAAATGACTGACATAAAGGCATACGGATCTTGTAATCACCAAAAAGGAAAACGACTAAACGGAAATAAGCGGAAACACACCTCCACCAAGTCTTTTCGTAGCTGTTTGACCACCGCCACCGCCACCGATTAAACGCCCGATTAATCAACCATTTAACCTGTTTTTACCAACACTGGTATATAGACTTGGGGTAAAGAATTTAACAGAGCAGTTTTAGCTTCATGTATCACACAAACTATAGAATCAAAATAACATTGTATATGATTAATAAAAATTACTCTGTTACTGGGGTGAATTCCTCTGGGCAAAAAGTAAAAACCCATAAAAATAAAAATAAAAATAAAAAAAAAAGGTTAAACTCCGGTGAAGGAATCTAAATCCAAAACGGGGAGTGCATAGGAGATTGTGCCTGATCCATATCCCTTTCTTGGTTACTAAAATTATTTTGTTACTGAAAGAGACTCATCTTACGATCGATATATCTTGCTCTTTTCCTTTGCCGTTTTCACATATCATGCACACCAACCATATATATAAAGATCAGAGCCAGAGCCAGAGCCATCCTTTCTCAACCTATATATCTTGTGGAACCCACTTGTAGTTACAACGATAGCAAAACAAAATTTAATTGTGATTCGGAGGTTGTTGAGTTCCTCTCCAGTGGGGTAATTAATTCTGGCTTATAAAAAATGTGATTGGATTGTTAGAGAAATAGTACCCAAAAAAAATGTTATTAGATTTGTGTGTAAGAATAGTGTAACAAAAGTAGAAGAGTATATTTTGTGCTCTTTAAGATAATAATACTAATGTAAAAGGTGTTAATTTGTTTATGTCATGGTTTGATGGAGCTAGCATAATAATTGTTAATCTGAACTATTCCGAATAGCAAAAGGTCGTTTGAATTGCACTTAACTAAAAATAGTGTACGTTATTATTCCTAATTAGTGATATTCTTATGGACATGTTCTTTGAACTGATTTTACGGTACTTTGTTGTTTTCAAAATTTATGTGTTTCACAATTGCAGATAAGAAGCAATTTTGGTCTAGTGGTCAAGATATAATGTCGTATGTGTGAGACTTTGTAAGTTTGAAGTTCGATTCGTTATGAATATTTAAAGTTGGAAGGCACAATTAGAGAAGGAAAAACGTGATGTGACATGACGTGACGTGACTATTACGTCGTGATTTGGTCACGTTACGTGGTCAAAATTTATTTTTACGTGACGTGACATGACGTGATTAAAATGATGGAAGACAATCACATTACGCGATAGTCACGTCACGTGTGGTCACACCATGACGACACCTGACGTGACTATCCGCGTGACGTGACTGATTGTGTTTAGTTATTGTTTTCAAGTTTAAGTTAGTTCAAAGAAAATAATAACAAAATATATCAAAAAAAATAAGAAACTACATGTTACAAATTAATTATACTTAACAAATAATGTTTAAAAAATTAGTCACGTAACGTGCATATAACGTGACGTGACATGACCGAATCAATTTGCATGATATGACGTGACGTGATGTAACGTGACAAAGATGGTGGAAGAAAGTCATGTCACATGACCAACACACATATTGTGACATTACGTGATGTGATTAATAACGGTGTGTCGGCGTGACTAATTTCCTTCTCTTAGACACGATCCTGATCTTCATATCAAAACAATCACGTATATTTTAATTTAATTACCATCATTATGGTTTGTATTATATATGGTGCCATTTTTATTAGAATCCTATGTTGCAAACATGATATTAGAGAGTTCCTTTCAAATTCTTCTATAAAGTAAGTAAGTGTGCATGACAATTTTAATAAATAACTTCTAGTAAAGCCACTCATATATTTCACTAGAATACTAGAATAGTACTTTCTCATGACATAAATTTGAAACTTGTAAAGTAAATTAAAGCTATAGAAAGCATATATTGGTTAACTTTTTATGTAAAATGGAACTAAAAGATTCACTAATTAATCCAACATTGTGTGTACTCATGAAGGTTCAAACATATAATGTTTTGAAAGGGAACATGCATGTTTTGTACATATAACATAGAAGTTACTCATATATAACTTTGTAATTGTATGCATGTAACATGCGGAGTGTTTATGATTTATTTTTATTTTTATTTTGAATGATTCATAAAGAAATTCATGTTAAAGATTTTATTGAATAAGTAAAGGTACAAATTTTAGAATTCTTAATCATAGTAGTGTAAGATATAAACATTATTAATTGTTATCACTTATAAACATTTTCCGAAATAAGTATTAACATAGAAGTCATCACCCCCCTTTAAGAAAATATTCTAATAAATCATTTTTCTTTTCTGTGCTCCGCCTTGCACCCTTAATTTAATTAGATCATAACTAAAAGGGAAGAAATTACTTGATAATTATTTAGCTTGCTAATCTTAGTGACAATTTTTAAATCAATTCAAATAAACTTGAAAGTTAAAAAATGAACTTAATTATAGATATATTAATTGTGGGACATATAGATAGTTAAATAAAAAGTCTTCATGCAATTTGAATATTATTTGGTGATGCATCAAGGACCATTTAAACTATTAAAAAATTAAATAACTTGATCAACGATAATACTATACAAAATATCACCATTTTTATATGCATGATATTTACACCACATATAAATCATATTCGTAAGATCGGGTCATAAAATTATTATTTATTTTCTGAATTATCAAAATTATCAAGATAAATAGATGTCAAGTGATATGGCCCTAACTTAAACATCTAATGAAAACATTAATTACTAGAAGATAGTTATAAATTTTAAGGACCTGTTCGGCTTTACTGTTCACATGGGAAAAAAAATTCACTCAGAGTTAATTTTTTTTTTCCACGTGAACAAGTAAAAATCAGTTCAAAATTTGTCCATTCCCGTTCGCCGAACAGGCCCTAAGTAATGGAGATTTAGACATGTCCCCTTCCTTAAATGAAATGGAGAGGATATATGGGAGAAAGAGAAACACAAAAAAGCCAGCCAAAATGGTTTGTAACTTTGTATTATATATGGTGACTGTTGTAGGGGACCATATTTATATCACAAGAAAGATCTCCCAAGATCTCTCTCTCTCTCTCTCTCTCTCTCTCAACTTCATGGGCATGATGCAACTAACAACATAAGCCTCCATATTTATATCACAACCTTCACAAGAAAGATCTCTTTCTCACCTTCATGGCCATTTTTTGACTAGTGACAGCCACATTTTGTACTTAATTAGTTCCTCTGTGGAGTCAGTGGTTGTTGGCTGGAAAATTTAAAAGGTGAAACTCTTTTTTTATATAATTGGGACCCACATAAACAAAAATTATAGAACTTAACCGCCGAAATATAGTGTATGCATGGAGTTAGGTCAATCTTATATTTTAAAATTAATTATTTGGGACTTCCATTTTATTTTATTTTTGAAGATCTAGTCCCTATTTCATTTAAGATTTTGTCAATTACATAAGGGATGTAACAGTAAAGTAAATAACAATGTGCTCAAAACAATTGAGCCTAAAAATTAATGAGGGGACTTTCATTTCTGTTGGGATAAATTTTCAGAATATTCGGATAGTTATAATTAATTAAAATAAATCAAATTGAAATAGAGTTACCCGGATCGTGCGAAGCACTGTCCTTAAGCGTATTCCGTCTCATCGTGCAAGATGGAACCGCAACCAAGATAATCCGGAATTGTTGCTCCTTAGACACGCCATGAAAGCAACTGACGATAACTCCGCAATATTCAGCATAGATCAGAATTTGATAATTGAGATGAATAGAAGAGTTCATTCCAAGAGTCAATCGGAAGGGGTACTAATATATCTCCAAAATGAGAGAGAGTACTAATTACAGGACGCACCAAATTAAAGGATTTATAAAGAGAGATTAATGAGATATAAGGTGTTTCTCTGTAACGTCCTTTGGCTTTATGAAACTTTATTATTTTAAATTATAATTCTAATAGACAACTGATCAGAGAGCAAAAAAGTAACGGAATTCAATAATTAAGAAATTGGATTTTTTCAATTTAACCCTTAAGTTAAAACTTATTACAAATGGAGATTTTAAGCAAATTTATTGAAGAGAGAATTTTGAGTTTTTAGAACTAAAGTTCCAACAATTTCAACCTGAACAGCGAGCTCAGAAAATAAATAAATAATGTGTGTTATGTTTCAACATGTTCTGACGTGTCTTCTGATTTTTCTCTAAATTTATATGAATTTTAATGCGGATTTTCTATATTAATTTGCTGACATTTGTGTGAGTTGTGTGTGTGTGTGTGTGTGTGTGTGTCATTTCGAACAAAATGAGCTGAATATACATATCTTTCAAACTTATTTTGTCAATTACATAAGGGAAGTAGCAGTAAATTAAATAACAATGTGCTCAAAACAATTGAGCCTAAAATTAATGATGGGACTTTCATTTCAACCTGAACAGCTCAGAAAATAAATAAATAATGTGTGTTATGTTTCAACATGTTCTGACGTGTCTTCTGATTTTTCTCTAAATTTACATGAATTTTAATGCAGATTTTCTATATTTGCTGACATTTTCTATGTCATTTATATTACAGCCTACCTTGCAATAAAACTCCACATATAAGTGACATAGAAAGTGACATTATTCTCATTAAATGACATATAAAAACTCCACATTTTCTATGTCATTTTTTTTTAAATATGAATTGGAGATCAAGTCACCTAACACATTTCAAATCATTGTGTATTAATACAGATGATTTTCCTACTTTATAAATTTTGAATCCATATATGGTCTCCCACGTAGAAGCCACATTTTCTATGTCATTTATACGTTATTCTCATTAACATTGCAACAAAACTCGACAGTATAAAAACTCTTTTTGTCTATTTCGATCTCGTGTGGCAGTGTTTATGCAGAAACTATATCGATCGAGTCGCTAAAATACTTCAAAACTTACCTGTTACATGAGAAGTTATATACAATCTGAGTCATGCTATATATAACACTTGTGCAAGATTGAAAACTCACTCTTTTGCATTCAGGCCCTCCAATTTCATCCAAATTGTAAATATTTATGTGGTAAATTAGCTTGATTTTTCTATTTAAGGAAAAATAAGGATCAAAGTCCTTATTTATTTATATATTGATTGGAAAATTAACTCGATTTTAAACTGTTATATATATCTCTTCTTCCTTCTTTCGAAATGGGATAATTTCCCTGCTAGAATGTTTCTTTTGTTATTTCAAGCAACTCAATATTGGATATATATCTCTCGCAATCATTTGGATCATTGGAAGGTTGTGTATATTTTTCAGGATGGACCCTAAAAATTTACAAAATTTATTTTTTTCGGGATGGATCATTGAAGGGATAATTTCCCTTCAAGACTTTTTTTGGGTTTTTTTTTTGCTTCTTTGTTGTGCCGAATTATTCCCGAATTATATCCGAATCACGAATTTTTAACCCCGACGAACCAAACCTGAACTATTTATTTGTCACTATGATATATAGTTACCTAGCTATAGTTGAGCATTGTGACTCGCTATATGATATATACGGTCCTGGGCGGTCACAGAGGATCCGGGTTTTTTTTTCTCGGTTGGGGCATCTACCTGAATACGACATGCAGATGCATGAAAATGTTCTTTTGAAGCTCATTTATTTGTTGAAAACGCTAGCATTCGTTCCTCTCCATTCCAGATAAAATGGATATGACTGTTAGTGAGAATATTACCATTTAAGGGGGTAATATTTATTCCTATTGAAAAATCAAACTTGATTGGATTATTCTCTTTTTTTTTATGTGATCGAAGAAGAGGTCATTTTTATTTCTTTACTTTTGAGGAAAATTATAGCATACATTCAATTATTATGTACATCCATCTGATATATTTTTGTTAAATATTTTTCAAGTTTGAGTAAATTTAAAATTTGATTGATCATTCATTATAAAATTATTAAAATTCTACAATTAATTTAAACTTTTTAATTTAAACAAAATTTTGTAAAAAAAATGATCAATGGATGTACATATATAAATCAGATGTGCACTTGAAACTGCCCTATTTCTAAAACATATAAATTCCATAATTAAGATATATTCTTATAAGATTTCCTAAATACAGATTATAACTTGTATATTAATTTGCCAATTTCTTTTGGAAAATATATTTAAATAGCCAGATAGAAGATTTTGAGTGCTGCATTATATAGCTTCTTAAAATCTAAAGGCAGAATAAGCAAGTTATATATATAGCTTATTTTAAAATAATCAGCTAGACTTAAAAACTATTACATGCAAGATACCAAATGGAGAGAAATGAACCATAAGTAGAAACCCTAACTGGCATCTTAGATGTCTGAGTGAGACAATATTTATGCATTCTTTTTCTTATAGGACCACACTATGCTAGCCTAGAAGTGTTAACGGGTACGGTAAGGGTCAGGTGGAAGCATTTTCATGCATGTACCCGTTACAAATTGTTCTTACCCGTACCTTACCCTTACCCGCTACGAATTACCTTACCCGTACCCTACCCTTACCCGTTATGGTTGTCGGATTACGAAACGGTAGCGAGTAAATAACGGGTAATGCTATTATAATAAAAGAAAATTATTATTTACTAAATAATAAATTAAAACACATTCATTTCACAAATATATATACATGTTTAAAAGGTCTAAACTTTATTGAGATTTGCTGAAATTTATTTACGTGTTTTAATAGTTTATTAAGCGTAACACAACTATCAAGAATAGTTGAAGAATTAATATTCATTGCTCATTAATATATATAATATATAATATATATAATTTTTTTATAATTACCTAATCGGATAACGGGTACGGAATAGGCTTTATCCGTACCCTTACCCATTTAGATAACGAAAAAAAATCTTTACCATACCCGTATCCAATAAGTTTACAAAAAAAAAAAAATCTTACCCATATCCGTTTTAATTAATTATCGGATAGATACGGGTCGGGTAAATGGATAAAAGGGTGCCATTAACACCCCTAACTATGCTCATGCCTTAATTGCACACAGAGACCCAAATCTCCTCTTAATTTGTATATATGCTCCCATTGCTCTGAAGTCTGAACTGTTCCATAGCATATAACTATAATCCTCCTCTCCCTCTCTCTCTCTCTGTCTCTATGTCTTTCCATGGTGATCTTGAACTTGGAGAGGTAGTGCACCACAAGTAGGTGAAGCTGCCAGCTTGATCTGAGAATTCAGATCTCTCTCTCTCTCTCTCTCTAAAACTATCAGATCATGCTAGCAGTTTCATCTGCTATTGGGGAGCACGCGCGACGACATGACAATCTCTCCAGACTCATATTTTTTTCAAGGTTAATTTTTCTTATACAACTTTTACTAATTAACTTATAACCACTGCGCGCAACGTTTTTTTTTTATTTTTTGTTATTAATTACAATATAACTGTTAAATTATATTCTTATATTAATTTTCAGTTTCAGATGAATTATAAGCCATTTTTTTTTCATATATATATATAGTCCTTTTTATCAAAATGTGTTGTTTATAATCTGGACAATTAACCCTCATGGCCTTTCATGAATTCTCCTAAATTCATAGAACTTCTCTTCAATCATTATATTAATTATTGGCAAACTAGTTTGAATTTTCTTTATTTTGGCTATATATATAATTTGCTCCTTTTATCAAAACTATAATATAAATTTAAAATTAAACATTATATGCACAATCTATATTAATTATTCACGCATTGTGTCTATAAAAAATGTTCAGCTTAATTAATCTGTTGTTAGACTATTTGTTTGTCCAATAAACATACCTATAAAAAAAATCATTTTTAAAAGTTTATTTGAATTTTTTTTTTTAATTATTGTCAAGATTAAGCAGAAAGGTAGATACTTAAGTTGATAACAACGTTGGAGATATAAATGAAGTGCAATAAAATTTTTGATAATTAATGTCCGCATTTTTTGTTCTGTGATGGAGAGATCCAATTGAATTACTAGATTCCCCTCTCTCTCTCTCGCTCACTTATTTTGGAAGTTTGCCAATATCTATTTGAATTGTGTCATTTTTGACTACCCTCTTTGACTGCATTTATTTTCTAGAAATTCTTGTGAGAAATAGTAAAACAATGAGCATGGCTATTACCATGTCATTAGAGTCATATTTGATTGTGAAGTAAGTGGTGAAGTAAATCCTTTATTTTATTTTTTTATTTTTTATTTTTAAATTGCTTGATAGTGGCTATCAAGTTTACAAAAAGTAAATATGTTTACAACATCATATACAACCTCTCAAATCTAAATAACAGTAAAAGAAAAAGCCAGCGAAAAATCAAAAATCCGATTTCTCCCTCTACTCCACCTTTAAAGAGCCAAACGAGGAGTAAATTTGAAGAAGTAAGATGGAGTAATATTTGAGTTAATCTGAATAAAGTTACTCCACCTGTGAGTCACACGGTTAGAGTAACACCATATTATAATTTTCTCTCTCTTCATGAACTTACTGCACCAAACTTCAACCAAACATGATTATTTTAATCTATCTTAGCTCGGAGTAAGAAATTTAATCCGGAGTAACTTTACTCCACGACCAAACATGACCTAGAGATTTAGAGATTAAATATTGAAATTTGATTAAACCTAATTCGAGATTTGATCTTGAAAATTTAAAAATATATAGCTATCATATTAGATTTGAGCAAGTATGATATAAGTATTAAAAATTAAAACCCCCTCATTTCTAGTTGTATTTTTGTTTTCTCTTGTATCTTTCTTTCTAATTTACATTTTGTCTTTTTTCTTTTTCTTATGTAAAATTGCACTTCTCATGTTCCTTATTAATATAATTTGAAATCCTGACCTTCATCTTCTGCTATATATAGAAATGCCATATCAACTGCAATTGGTCTAAACATGTTAGTGTTAATTAATTTACTTATTGGGGTCTATATAGTTCTAGCTGGCCTCATTATTAAAAAGTAATCCTTACACATAAAATTAAGGAATGATATTTTGAAAATCCAAATATTATATTCCTTGAGAAAATCTCGACCAAATTTATTTATTATATATATATTAAGTTTCATGAGTAGGGTTAAAATGCCTCATTGTTTTCGTGCTCTAATTACGTCTGACATTCTTATCTCTGTTTTGAAAGTTCAAACAGTCCAACTGCTCAACATGATCTCCATATTGAAATGTGCTTGAAGACCAAATTTATATATTTTTTTAAAATTATTTAGTGTTTTTTTTAAATAGCGATTTTGTATCTATCTAAAAAAATTAAAAAAAGAAAATTTTGGTCCCCAAGTACATTTTAGTATGAAGGTCATATTGAGTAATTTGAAACGACAGTTTGAAATTTGAAAAAAATTAAGAATGTGAAGTATCATTGGAGCACAAATATAATAGGACATTTTAACCCTGCTCAATTTTCATTGTCAACTGATCTCTCATTTATCCTCTTCTTATTTCAAACAACTCTCTATTATCTTATTGTCTAATAATCTTTCTTGTTATGTTTAACTATTTTGTGAAAGATAATAATTAACAAGAGATGAATCTTAATTTTGATGATTGATGACTGATGCTTGATAGAATTTCATTGTACACCTAACGTGATGTAAGAAACAGGTTTGAACAGGTTAATTTTGTGCTTCCGTATGGCTGGTAAGATGTTTCTTTTCTTTCTCTCTCTCTCTCTCTTTTTAATGCTTGACAGTGACTGTCAAATGTTTTTTTTTATTTTTTTTTATTTTTCATAGTCCATATTATTAATTCAATGAATTTGTATCATCTGGTTAACTCAAATTTTAAGTTAAAATCTGGGAGTGCGTATCCTCTGAGATATCACAACTTTTGCGTGACCGACGTGTCCGGTGCCTATTTGAGGATAGCGCAGGGGGCCAGTATTATTTGTGCTTCGAGATTCGTGTAGAACGTATTTGAATGGTTGAGATATTCCATAAAGTCACGTAAAGTTTGAGATATCTCAGAGGATGCGAATTTAAAATCTGGACCGTTTGCTTTAAATCCGCACTAATATTAAAAAATCCCGTGCATTATAGGCATTGGCCAAATTGGCCTGAATTATGATCGAACGTGCATGTCATAAAATTAACTCAAACGGTATACGTATTCTAATTCGATTGGGAAGATTTTAACAGAGCAGTTTTGGCTTTATGTAGCGTACAAATTATAGAATCTATATAGTATTGTATATGTTATGTGCATTGTATGAAGCAGTGTTGTAAAAAACGGCCGTTTAGGCTGATTAGTCGTTGGCGGCGACCAAACCGTCAAGGATTTTCCCAACAAATCGGCCAATTATTTCCGATTATGACCGATTATTTTCAATTATTCCTAATTAATCGCTTGACGGTACCATGTCCGTCCGACAAGCGCATACCATTATTTACAACACTGGTATGAAGTCAAATTGCAAATTATTTGCTGAGCTAGCCGCAGTTATCTCTGAATCTGGAATTTATGGACCTAGCTACTACTTGCTCAACGGCTCAACGCCCCCCTTCTTTCTTTCTCTCTCATATTGATTTTGTGATGTTGTCTCGTTGGATAGTCTAACTACCATGCCTTTTTCTCTCTCTAGGTTGTTATAGTATTTTGTCCGTATATACATAGTTTTTCTCAAAGCTCACCGTCCAAGCAGATAAAGTCTCCTTTTATGAGCAACAATTTCTGACTTGCAAGCAACTAATTAGAGAAGTCCCAATTGCCATGCTCTGTTATCTTATCTTATATATATTCTGCCTAAATTATACCTCTAAAGTAACTTTCCAATAAGCTAATTAACTCATGTAAGTTACCAAATGAAGAATAATTATTATGTCGTGTTTTCTATAATTAATTCTTTGGATTGAAAAAAGAACAAAAATGAGGAAAAAAAGAATATCTTATCCTTGTAGAAAAAGATCTCCTTGGTAAATGTTCCTTGTGTCAATAGTGAAGGAAATTGAGAATCAGCTTTTGATCTAGTGGCAAAGATATATAGTTCTTATATGAGAGGTCATGAGTTTGAAACTTATAAAGTGGGGAAATCTTTTTTAATAAACAGAGATTTGAAGAAAACTAGTAGGGTAGATATCCACCTTTCATTTCAACAAAAAAAAATAGTGAAGAAAATTAGTTACACTGTTATCAGTTTCGTCACGGCACGTCATGTGTCGGTCACATGACGTGTTTTTTTTATCAAAAATGACACATGCATATTACACAAACAAATCTAATCACGTTACACATTACGTGATTATTTTTTCAACATTGTTTCTATATTTTAATTTATTTTACGATAGTCCTTACTTTTTAGCACATTTTCTTTTTTTTCCTATGAACTAACTTAAAATCAGAAAAAAATAAAAATCAGACATAATCAGTCATGTCATGTGTATAAAAATAAATTTGATAATATTCGTAATATGACATAACTAAATCACAGCATGTTAATCATATCATGTCACATTTTTCCATCCAATAATGTGCAACGAATTGTAGTTGATGTTATGACTTATTTTTTTCTGGTCAAGGAAAATATTTTGGGCAAATTTAGACCCATCAACCATGCCTTTATGGGCTTTATTTTTTACAGTAAGCCCGTAGACATAAGCTTGCTGGGCTTTATTGGCATAGGCCCAGTTAAATTCTAATCCGCAAAATCACAAATGCACCATTTGTCCTTTTTCGTAAAGTTTCGATCGGCTGAGCACTGGAATCCGTGAGAGGGGAGAGTGGGAGGTCTGGCGCGAAACGGAGATGGAGGCGGGAGTAGGGGAGAGAGTGCAAGAAACGATTCGAATTCCGCACCTGACGAGACCTCTTTCGCCAGAAGAGTTTGCTACGCAGATCGAATCCAAAAGCATTCCGGGAGTCAGTACTTCCCACTTTTTTCGTCTAAATTTTATCGCTCAAGCTTGTAATAATTACTTATATAAGATGACCTAATGATTTGGGCGCTATTTCAATAGGTTTTTCGTGGAGTTGTCAAGGGCTGGAAGGCTATCTCCATGTGGGATCCTTCAAAAGGAGGTCTTAACTACTTGTCGGTACTCACCTATACAACTGTTATTGTTGAATTATGGTTCAATCAATCAAGCTATGTCCATTGTTGAATTTATCTGTGTTTGAAAGTTGCTTCTCACAAGCATTTAATATATTTTCTGTATAGTGTCTAAAATAATTTAGGGAATATTGGAGGTGTTTTAATCCAGTTAGAAAGCTACTTTCATGGTTATTGGGTATGTTGGAAACTTTAAAAAATAAACCAATTGCAGGAAATGGTGGGGCCCACTGCTGTTGTAGAGGCCATGATGTCAAATCATGCGCATATTTTTTATGGAGATCTTAGAAATCATGAGAGGGTAAGAAAATTTTCATATTAAATAATATGGTAGATTTTGACTGCCGAAATACAGAATGTGGAAGTGGAACTGGTACAACAGTGCAAGCATCATTTATTGTTCCATTTTTTAGGCTATGTTAAGCCACTTTTTGTGTGATTAACCTCCTCCAATCAAAGAAATGGTGAAAGGGGGAACTGAAACTGGGGCGCAAAGAAATACATGTTTTAATACTGCCCAGTTTGCACCAGTAGTAGGTGCTTTGCTCAATTTGGATTAGACACCAAGATCATAATTTTAATTCTTCATTGTTAAACTGAGGTTTTGCCGATCTCCAATAGCTGACTTATGGAGGAATATTGAAATCTAAAGGCATGATAAGTTATATATTCTGATGACAGGTGGCGCTGCCATTCTCTGCCTTCATTGCCTCATGTAAATCATATATTGAACAGTTGAGCCTTCTTAGTGTCTCCTGTCATGTGTCAGACAGTGATAAAGATAAAGCTACAAATGAAGAAACATGCTCAACTTCCTTAGATGCTCCTGACAAACTCTATTTAGCACAGGTACCTTTTAGTAACTTGTAGTTTTGGTTATAGGATCTATTTGGTCATTTATTCGCATTTTTGTCCGTATTTATATTTTTCTAATGTAGCTTTTCGTAGTTGTTGACCTTTATTTAACATGCAATGTAAATTTCAACAGGTCCCAATTTATAGTGCTGAAAGGAAAGAGTGTTGCTCTCTGGAGGTGCTCAAGGAGGATATACAGACAGTGGGCCCCTTATTTTGTCTTTTATTCTGTTGTAATATTATTATTAGTCCGTTTACAATATTCTCATTTTTCTTTTTCTGGCAGCCTGTCTTTATAGGGAATAAGTCTCTTGCATCAATAAACTTTTGGATGAATCGGGCTCAGTCAAGGTCTAGCACTCACTATGATCCTCGCCATAATATCCTTTGTGTAGTTGCCGGCCAGAAAGAAGGTAAACTTGCATGTCATGCTGCCAAATCTCATCACCTATACATGAACACCGGTACCTAACCTTACTGTCTTGATACTTGTAGTTGAGGCAGCCGGTTACCAGCAATTCCAGCATTTTTCTTTGGTTTTGTGGTTCTGTGTCATCTGGTACACAGTCATGCTGATCTGACCTGTACTTGCACCAATGAGTTTATCCTTGAAGTTATGATGTATCATGTATTACACTATTAATTGATTTCTGTTCTTTTTTTGTATTTTAGTTACTTTATGGCCTCCTTCAGCATGTCGGTTTCTGTACCCAATGCCTATATATGGGGAGGCTTCAAACCATAGGTATCTTCATTTCTGGACAATACCAATAGTTGTAGAATGAAATATATATATATATATATATATTTACTCTAATGTTTACCCCAGTGCTGTCAGTCTTGAGAATCCCGACCTTTCAGTTCATGCAAGAGCCAAGCACATGAAGAAATATTCTGCAAAAGTAATTCTCAATCCTGGTGATGCTCTATTTATTCCCGAAGGATGGTATGTCATAAATATTTTGTGCAGTTATACACCTTGTGAAAGTTCTCTTTTTAGGGCCCATTTGGATAGGTAGAAATAGTCTTACAGAGATCCTCACTCACTTGTTTGGATGCTCTTGAAGTATGAAAAGTAATCACGCGATCAGTTTTTATAATTCTAATAAAGTAAAATGATTGGTGACCTTTTTCTCAATAAAGTAAGGATTTAAATGCTGATGTGACCGACAAGTACACCAACTGCTTTTCCAATTTCGAGCAGGAACCATTAATATGTGATGTAAGTGGTGCGTAGGATGTAGACCAAGTTACGGTAGTTCTCTGCATTGGGAATAAGAACTTACTGTAAAGGATCCACTTACAACAAACCAAACAAGCAAAATTTATCTAACGGCAGTGAGAGATCTTCCAGCTACCTTACTTGCAACAATCCAAATGGGCCCTTAGTTGTTCTTCTTTTCAGTATTATTGAGGCGTTGTGCTTCATTAATTAAGTATGAACGCTTCATTAATTAAGTATGAACGTATTATTGAACAGGTTTCACCAAGTGGATAGTTCTGACTTGACTATAGCTGTCAATTTTTGGTGGGTGTCAAGCATCATGTCAGATATGGTAGAACACATGGATGCATATTATTTACGACGCATATTGAATAGGTACATTTTTTCCATATTGACCACCGATTAAGGCAAGCTGAGAACAAGATAACACTGGAAAATTTGCTTATATCATTGAGAAGAAGAGTCAAAATGACATTATTAGTTTACTTATCTAGTAACTGACATTTCTTTTTGTCTCATATTTTCTCTTGGGAACTTGTTGAAAAATTGGCTCTACTGAAGATTGGTGAGCAAGGAAATGGTATGCATCTTCAGATTATTTTTATTTTTTTATTTTACTATATTTCTTGAGGGTGTCTTGTTTGGGGCTGTCAATGGATCGGTTCAGATCGGATTCTAGTGTAACACAAATGCAAATTCATTTAAGTTATACAAGATCCACATGCAGATTTGTTTCCATTATTCTAGCAGATTTCGGATTGGATTCGGATCATATTGAATGTTTTAGTTAATATAGTAAGACACATGCATGAAACGAGTGAATATAATCATTTTAAATTATCAATATATTAATTAAGAACAATAATTTTAATTAAGCTAATTTGTATGGATAATGATGATTTAATATGTAATTAAATAGGACAGGATAGGATGCTGCCAAAGAGATCAATTCTTTGTTTGAACAAGGAAGAAAACAGTCAAAATGATGAAGCCTCAGAAGGTTAGTTTCAATAATCCCACTTTTCTCAATTTTTTAGCAATTCTTCTATTATCTACAAAAGCATTTTCGTTGCACAAGTATTCATACCTTGTCATTCAAGTATTCATATATCATCGAACAAGTATTCATACCTCATCAGTATTTCACAAATAAAAAACTAGACACATAATTCACTCATTTTTTACCGATTGAAATTTCGTTACCACTCAATTACTGGAAGTGTCCAGTACACTCTATCTTAGGTATGAATACTTGTTCGACGAGGTATGAATACTTGCTCGACGTGGTATGAATACTTGCATGACGAGATATAAATAATTTTACGAGGTATGAATACTTGCGCGACGGATAACTCAAAAGTATTTCATCATGGATCTCATTTGAAAGATAAAATTGCGTAGAAGACGTTTGTGATTTTAGATTCGCAAAATTCTTCACAAATTGTAAGAAATATTAGTTAGAGTGAACGGAGAAAAAAAAACCACCTCTAAAAACGTGTAAAAGATGGGTGGGTGATGTGTCCAGTTTTTTTTTAAATACTTGATATCTTAGATATGAATACTTATATCATTTAACTTAGTGCCAGATAACAACAGAAGCTTAGTAACTGTTTTCCGTTATTTTTTTGTTTTATTTATTTATTTATTGTTTTATTGTTTATTTTTTTGTCAGGCTGTGAGGAATCAAAAACCAATGGCAAATCAACAAACCTTGGTGTAAATCAAGATAAGAGCATGATATTAGGTCAACTTGATCCTAATGGTCTCCAGTTACTAGGTAAACTGATATCTCTGGTCCATAAGAACGTTGAATATATTGGCCAAGACCAATATAATCCAACTGATTTGAATGATGAGTCTGTTGAAACAAGCAATCAGCCAAAGCAGATTGCAAATGATGGTATTTGCCCAGTTTCAGTCAATGGGTCTATAGCTCAAATCTTTTTGTCGCTCGAACCGTTGGCTCTACAGAAAATTCTTCTTGCGATGGCGGTATGAACTATGCACCTTTTATTTCCAATTTCATCTTTCGTTCGTTCTTGATTCGCTGATTGTGTAAGGAGTCTGATTAAATACAGAGTATGTTCTTTGTTTTTTTCATTAAATTTTAGCTTTTACCAATGGTTAAGCTAACATTATATGAACACCGATATCTAATGTCAATATATCCTTGTTTTCATCTGTAAATCCCAACTAAACAACCAACCATGCAAAAGACATGGAACAGCAAAACCTGATCAGTGCGGAACTGTTACTACTGCTTCAGTACCAAGCCTGATTGATGACAGTGACAAGTACGAGATTGCAATCATTTTAATAGTTTTCTTAATTACCATTTGTTTTAGGAACATTTCCCAAGGACACTTGAGGCACTAATTCTGCATACGTTGGAACCTGCTGCTGCAGAAGTGCTCACATGCAAATTTGATGAGATGGAACCTCTTCTCACAAAAGAACAGCAGTATGTTAAATTATTTTATATATCAATTTTTAGCAACCAAATCCTAGTGGTTAATTCTATTTGTTTATTGTATTGGGGTGTGCTTCCGTGATCCCATCAAAAATTAAAAGGTCAAATCATAACCGTTTATCCAAAAAGAGTGCTACTTTTAATTTAAAACAATTAGAGTGAGGCTACGGTACTATGCATAGCGCAAATCGATCCGTACTATATATTTGTATCTCCATTTTCAAATTTCGAATAGTCGATCTAAACAGCTTAATATGATCTACATATAAAAATGTACTTGAGGCCAAATTTTATACTTTTTTTAAACTTCTTACCATTTTCTTAAATAGGTAGAAAATCAGTATTTTGGATGGTCCAGAATTTTAGATCAAGTGATTTTCTACCTAAAACAAATAGTAAATAAAATTCTAAAAAATGTAAACATTTTCATATGGAGATCGCGTTGAGCATTTCAGATCAACTATTTGAACTTTGAGAATGGAGATATGGATCCGTAGTACGGACCGGTGTGCACTATGCATAGTACCGTAGCCTCACTCGAACAATTATATTAAGTGTGAGTGTGTGACCATTGGAGTAAAATTCTATTTATATTCTACCATAGTTATGGACAGTATCTTTTCTTAAATTGCAGAGGAATTATACAAGAAATACTATACTATATTTGATGATCGGGCTCGGCAGGATGCAATTCTATTTGTTAATATTATACTACCCTAGTTATGGACAGTATCTGTTTTCAAATTGCAGGGAGGAATTCTACAAGAAATTCTATAGTGCCTTTGATAACCCGTCTGCTGCAATGGATGCAATTTTAAATGCTAAAGAAACTTTTGCATTTCAGGTATATGTTATGTTATG
This sequence comes from Carex kokanica, assembly GCA_025461125.1. Taxonomy (NCBI): domain Eukaryota; kingdom Viridiplantae; phylum Streptophyta; class Magnoliopsida; order Poales; family Cyperaceae; genus Carex; species Carex kokanica. The sequence goes on from JAJGRX010000922.1 coordinate 107,132, forward strand.
CCTCAATTAAGTGTTGCAGCTCCAGTGTTAGGGTCATGATATCATTTAGTTAGTGGATCCCAAATCCAGCCCAATGGCTGCCTGAATTCATTGCAGGATGCTAAGCTTTGTTTTTATTATAGGCATTTCAGAATGTACTGGATCAGTATGTTGGAGCAAAAGTTATAGGTCCGACTTAGCAGATGATTGTGATTTCCATCCTACACTTGTACTAAAGGAAAAGGATGAAGTCACAGCTGCAAGCCTGCAAGCTTATAATATGTTTTAATGTTGCTTGAATATAACTAAGCTTGCTGTATTAGTATATTGAATTCTGCTGATTGTGATTTTACATAGTTCAAGAATATTTTTTTTTTCTTATTCTTGCTGCTAGTGTTGTCTTGTTAGTCGGGAATAAGAGCATGCCACTTATCCGATTCAAACCTCAAATCCTCAATAAGAGAACTAGGTCTAAGGAATGTAATTACGGTATAATAATTTTGCTAATTCAGCAAGGGTTGATGTTGCCCTGTCAGCTGACAAATAAAATATCTTTTGTATATAGAGGGAAGCATTCATAATTGGCTAACTCAGTGTCATTCATCTGATTCTATTTGAGAATTGAAAATAGGATAATAACTTGGGGGCGATTACTGGAGGTATTTACTTGTAATTTTTTGTTTTGATAATCTTTAAAACAAAAATGAGACTTGATATATGTTTTACCAACTTCAAATTTTAATGATTAAAAATTAACCGTCATTTATACGTTATCATATAATACTTGAATTAGATGAATTTTTTTGTAGATTATTTATATATCCAATCGTACTCCAACTTGTTCGGAACTAAGGGCTTGGTTGTTGTTGTATCTATATATCCAATAACATATCTATAAAAAATTTAACTTCTAATTTCATTAGAAATTAAAAAGAAATCCTTGTCAAAATTGCAAATAATTTCTTTTTTAACAAAATCCCTCGTATTAATAATAACAACTGTCTCAATCTTAATGGTTGAAACTTGAAATGGACCACTAGGTTGAAAGATAATATCCTATACGTCGAACTTTATTATTTTCTCAAGAAGATTACATGCGACTTCGAACCACTAATTTTTTTTTTCTTTTTTGAACGTAACGCTATTTTTATTAAACAACAAAATTTTACCAGTTGTCACCTTGGCATCATTCCAACACAATAACACATCATATAAACACAAAAGAATGAACATAATCCCTGGTGTCTATGTACACATAACCCTCTCTAGTCTTCAGATAACAAAGCCATATAGTGGTGGTGCAGCTGAGCTAAAACGCCCTTTTTTTCAAGCCAAGTATTTCTACACATTTAGTTCCTCTGATGCATCATTTTCCTATAGGATATTTTAGGTCAGACCCAATAATTTTTGGAATTAATATTTGAATTAGTACGTCAAAATGTTGCTCAATAACAACAAGAAATGATAAAAGCAAGGAAAAAGAAGTGAAGTTTCTCAGTTTCTGGACAAAAATCAACGTACTGCATTTCCTAATTTAATCCTCTATTTCAGTTTTCTTCAACCTCATTTTTAGTCTATTGATAAGTAAAGATGGTTGTTCTATTATTTTATTTTGTTGCACACATGCGCAATTTTCTCTGCATGGGTAAACAAGTCGGCAAGCACGTGCATGAGTTCACACGCATGCACGCGCAGAGAGAGAGAGAGAGAGGGTCTCAACTTACATCAACCTGAATTTCAACAGGAAATAAATTTATGGCTCCAGGATTGAAGGAAAAGCTGCTCGGACATGAGAGAGTACAGTCAGTCAATAAGTTCTAAGAGCAAAGAACAAAATTAAACTTCTTCTATTAGACTAAGAAACAGTGCATCTTTCATCATAACATTTCTGTAAAGGCATGAAGAAAAATCACAGCAACATTGTTGGCTAGAAGTTATGTCATGCTGCTGCCAGTATACCTTTTGAGTACGGTCAGTCAATACCTTTTTTGGCTGCATATACTGTTTTATCATTTGCTGTTTCACTATACAGAAAGTACCAGTTATGTAGGTAGTACTCTGCTATTATTAAAGTTCTAATGATTATTAGAGAAAAAGAGAATGTCATTTACCCATGGGCTAGAACAAGTCTCCATACATATGGTATAAAGAATTCCTCGGGGTGACTCTCTTGCTCATAAGTGAAGCGCAACTGAGTAAACATCTGCTCAATTAAAAATAACATTAACTACGTGATATGAAAATGTCCTCTTGAAATGGTAATTAATTAACTATCTATCCATCATTCTACAAGTTACTGCATAATACCAGAGATGGCTGGCACAACTCTTACCGAGCCAACCTGGTTAGAGTAAACTTGAGAGGTTAACAGGTCGATTACCTGTCTGGGTTTTTTTATCCAAGTGAGTCAAATCAAGCTGGTTCAGGTTGGGTCTGACCGGGTCCCCTTTTATCAATAAACAAGTAGCAACCAAACACGACCCGTTTAGTAATTTATCTGATTACCTTTCTAGTCTCAACTAGCTAACACTTTCAATTTTTTTTGAGAAAACTAATACTTTCAATTTAGAAAATAAGAAAAAAAGGACTTTTCAATAAGCATCCAAAACCAACCACATTGGAGAATTCCAAGATGGTCACCTGTCAGCTTGACCCAAGTCCTGACATGACCAGCTGTAGATCAGCTCAATTGTTCACAAACTTGGTTCAGGCTGGCATTTGTCTGAATCATCTGACAGGTCAGGTCAGAATCCAACCACTTATGTTTTCCAATGAAAATATGCCACACTGACATTCCATTACAAGTACTAAACGTAACACCTTTCTTGTTAATATTTACTAGAGTAAGACTTTAATGTATTTTTTACTCCATTGTTTTCCTGTCGTAGTTGATAGTTACATTTGCAGGTTTAAACTGCAGTTCTTCTGAACACATTGCTTACGCTTTTAAAAAGAGAACAATGTGTGCCAATTTATCAAAATAAAGGAACAAAAGAGATCTCACTTTCATTCCTTCACCCCGCCATGACCGGCAGTTATTGATAATGACTTGAAGAACCTTGTTTACAGACCACTCCCCTTCTAACTCTTGCATATCCATGCGACTATTGAAGAAATCCAAAACCTGTATAATAAGATTTGTCAGAATCACACAGTGAGGCATTACCACCTAAGAATAATGATACAACAAATTTTCATAATTGACGCCACAATCATACAGTGTATATGTTATCAAGCAACTCATTGAACCTAGGATGGTTCTTGAATGGTTCAAACACCTCCTGCCGGTGCATCACTGCATATACAACCTGCTTGTAGCACAGCAAGATATAAGATCAAATGCAAAGTAACTAGTGAAGTATTATAAAAAATTACATACAAGTGATTCAAAACTGTACCTCCGGATTTCGAGGCAATGCATAAGTCAAAATTGCATTGATTATTTCTAGTACAATCCGTAAGAAGTCGGTGTATATGTGAAGCTCTGTTGACTACAAGAAAGCAACAGTCCAATGAGAAGGCAGGCAAGGCAAGAACATATTTAAGGAGCAAATGTGTAAGTAAGAATATATAATTTATACTTCGGATAATTAACTTCCAATTGTGAAAACTTGTAAGTTTCCTACCACTAAGTACAAACTCCCTGAAATTACCAACTTTTACAGTTTGCATTACATGAATTTCCTATCCCTTTTTGCATGGAAAAATTGCCTTCTGTTTTTCAACTTGATGAAATTACAAAAACAGTAGAAAATTGCATAGTAATAACATTTCTATGAGAAAATTACCCAATCTGAAAATTGAAAAAGTCACAATAAAATAATCCCAGTAAACCTGATACCAGAGATCAAATAAATACCATATCATCAGCAATGTTGCCATCTTCAATTTGATCACTATCTATCTTGAGGACCTTGTCATTTTTCAACTCTGCTAATTTGGTATACCTGCAGTATAGAAAAAGAAAGCCAATTAGGAAGCAGTATCGGAATCTCATTCACAAAGTTCAGTTCACATGAAAGTCAAAAGCTATCTGGCCCAGTCAAAGACCTTTTTGCATAGACTAATTTTTGCCATATTTATAAATACACCTAAAATGTCCTAGCATTGCCATTCAAAACAAGCATTTCTGGACTATTGCACAAACAACGAGAAACTGTCAGACCTAAGGTTAAGACCAGGAAAAAGACAAATTTCCTGCAATCTTCTTAAAAATAAACATAAGAAAATCTTTGTGGTTTGCTTCATTCCAATGTGAGGTTCAGATTGGAACTTTTCAAGGATAGAAGCTAAAACAAACTGAATCAAACAACAAAAGATCCTCAGTTGTTTTAAGTAAATGATGAAATCAAATAATAAGGAAACATACTTGCGAGAAAGCATGTCAAAAAGGCTAACCAGCCTTTGAGATGCATATCCACTCAATCTATGTACATGTGGGGCCATGTTTGCAAGAATCGCTAGGCAGTTTGTATGAAGGTAGATATCCTTAAAAATGAACAAACGAAATAGATGCTTCAGCTAAGATCAATCAGGTTCAAACATACTTGTAAGTTACCAAAGTACCATAAAAAAAATAAAAATAAAAAATTATTGCAATGCATGGGGAAACTAAGAGATAAACAGTAAACAAACACGCATACAATGACTAAGTAAGAAAGAAAAATTAAATTTATTTGAGGTAACAAATCTTACTCGCAGCTTAGAGAGATTATAATTAATTGTGCGAATAAGTATAATAACCATCAACGAACCGAGAGAGGTTTGATGCAAGAGCCTCTCTTTGTACCAAGGAACACTGGGAAGTATCTGCATATGAAAAATTTGTCGGTATTTAGATAACATGGAGATTATTATTTTTTAAAGTAAATCGCATGGACTATGATACAAAATGTGATCAGAGGTCAACTCTTGTATATTTTCCATTTTCTTAACATATGAACTAAAAAGCACAGTTTTTTCTTACCAACTTATGTATTGTAGCATTGAATGACGAATCCTGGCTAAGTATGAGAAGGATAATTAACAGCATATATATCTGATTGGATGTCCTTCTCTGTGCATTGTAAAGTGTCTCCAGAATCGGCAGTAACTACAAGCATTTAAAATTACTCATTAATTTAAATCAAGTACCAGGAGATAAGTGCTAAGATGAAATAATTCTAAGGTGAAGTAACAGGAACTAAAAAGCAAGAATTGAATATTGAGTATGAGAAATACCAATGTATCCAGATCAGTACGCACAAGACAATACTCAAGAAAATCAACATTTCCATGGACCAAAGAATATAGTAATAGCACAGAATTCTCGTCCTTTAAGCACCTGAACACATCAAGGTAACTGTATAAATTAAAGAGTTCTCTATAAATATAAGGACGACGAGCATTGGCTGAATATGATATACTTACATTCCGAGAGTGTCGAACAATGATGCAAATGGCAATCTCACAACAGGGCCATTATGTGCATTTCCCTCGATATCAGCTCGATCAACTGCAAAGCACACAACATTTGTTTGAACTATAATAAATAAGACCATAAAAATTGTGTACAACAAAAATGAAAATTCATAAAAATGGTTGGGTTCACATCTTCTACAAATCACAATCCACGATTTGATCATACTAATTACTCTTTTTGATTGAACAGCAATTATGATTTTTCAATGGTGTCAGGCAAATCAAAAGCAATTAACTACTGCATTAAAAGTGACAGGTATCAGAAGTCGAAAACCATGAGATAATCATCAACTTTCTCTGCTAATTACACAGCATCTCTTGCAGTGTTGGGTTCATTGTAAGCTTATGAATAAGTAACAGAAGGTCACATTTTGAGAAAGTGGTCTCATTTTACAGGCTAAACATGCAATTGTCCTCAAACTTGTCTAGATTAGGGAATCCATTACATTGAATATCCTTGGAGTTCTCTAGTGCCTTGCAAAAGGGGTTGTCATGAAAAGCCGAAGTCTCCATTAAACTTTTACTCTCATCACTGGTTTCTGAATTGTTGATAGCCAACTCATCTACTAAAATGCACTTTCTATAGTGAATGAGAATTAGCAAAACGAGAAGGCTATTATCTGCAAGTGGACTTCCTATGCCTTCCCCACTGGAGCCGGTGAGAAGATTAATAGTGTAGAGTGGGAGTAGCACAAAATTTGCTGAAAACAAGATTGTAGTGATTTTAAGCCTAGATCTCATTAAGGGATATATTTCAACAAAACCATGTAAAATAAACCAATCATTGTACGGCCAAGACCATAAGTCGTGTGGGTTCAATACTAAAAGTGGTGAAAAGCAATGATTGCATGCTAATCAGATACTGGTAACCCGCTGATTACAGCGTAACATCCCGAGAGTATTTTATCATTTATTAAGTTATTTTTATCATTTTCCTAGTATGGTATTACAGCAAATTATGTCTAGGTTGATCTTACAAAAACCACTTTTACTAAAATAGGGTGCTTACCATACTAACTAGTGACAGTATTGGCTAATTGGATCCAAAACCCAAAGTCAAAGATGAAGAAAAAGAGTAAACAGTTACCAGCAGCAGAACCAACTCTTTGCAAAACACCAGGTTCGCCATTGTCAGAAAAGATGGGATACGAGGAACCATTGAAAGGTACATGTGGCCTTGTTATGAAATTCAACAGCAATCTCCTCACTACAGATGTCACTATATCACTTTCCTGTGGAAGACAGACATAATGATTTGCTCTTTTCAGTAACTCGCAGGTGCACAATTGAAAATTTAACAGAAGAATCATTACTTTGATTAAAGTACCAGCAGCTAAAAATTTTCAACAGACCAACATAGGTACAGTATTATGCTGCATTGGTTTTTTTTGGGGGGAGGCATATTGTGGAGTAGTTGTTTATAAATATTCAGAATGATTTTTTAAACTCCCCTGGCCGTAAATGTATCCAGTAGTTGCATACAAAAGTCTTGAAATTCTAAAAACAATCCTTAATATTCCACACACACTAGTTATTTAGTAATTTCTTTACTCGCGGATGTTAAAAACAAGCATGAGTTTTTCATGATACCCAATCATAAAGTCACTGCACTACCTGAAGCATAGCAGCATCCAAGAAAGGGTGCATATCCTTTGGTTCTGGGGAGGGTCCTGAACAGAGCTGTGTCGACATGGCAACAATCATAAAATTCAGCAGCTCATGATGAAGGAACAACGAATGGCCACTTGCAAAAAGAGAACAATGTTTTAGAGGACTAAAGAAACTAGGCCTATAAGGTGAAGATATATTAAAAATGTCGTTTAGAAAACACATGTAAAGATACCTCACTGGTGCTGTGCCAAGGTAGTGAAGCACCCCCCGTATCACAAAATGCTCTAAGCTTTGATCTGAAAGGGGAATATTATAGTCGAGGTAGCTTTCATTATTATACAACTTTTATGTTCTCAAAGTAGGATAGCACTTAATAACCAGTTCTAATCCAGTATGCAATATACTACATTCTTACAAGTGTGTATATCAAACTACTAAGGCAAACTGTAGCCGCCAAAATTTCAATTGTGCGTACAAGCAAGGGCTGGATCAAGAAGTCTCAAAAATAATATTGAAATACTTGGATTACATGAAGGAGGAATAAAAACCTTTGGGAATATTTTCGAGCCCGTTCTCAGTTCGATCAATATCAAGGCACAGCTCTTCCCATGTATAGTTTCTTGTGCTTTCAATCGTAAACTTGAGAAAAACTGAGGCTATGTACGAAGCATTAATGGCCTTCTTATATGCTGAAGTGGATCCATCAGATGTTGACACCGCATCTTGTAAGCACCATACAAGATGTACTAAAAGCTTTGCAAGGTGTTTAGTGTGATAATTGTTCTGAGCTGCACATAAACATAAGAGAGGTGTTATCAGTAAGAGATACAGAGTGATTAGGGATCAATGAGGGCTAGGGTACCACCTAACTTATATTTTAGGATACAAGGGCTAGGATGATAGCATAGGATTGAGGGACTTTTAACTGGTAGCAGGTCTGGTACCGCTGGTACTGAACCTTGTTGCCTGTGTAGAAGTCTACAAGGAAGTCGACTAGGAAGGCTGGGATCCTGAGTAGCCTAGTTAGAAGCTTTGTTTTGTTGGTTGATGCACACAGTTGTTTCTGTTTTTAATAAAAACAAGCGGCAAAAGCTGTTTTTTTTGGAGAAAAAAACTACAGATAGTGATTTACACTTTTAGTTAAGAATATACCTGACTAGCAGTCAAGTCAACAAGAATATCAATTGCCAAAATAAAAGTAAAGTAGCACGCATCTCTTATTTATTTATTTATTTTGTATTTAATTAGTAGAGAATAATCTGACAAGCATCTACTTGGAATTGGATACCTTAACCAATGCTTATAAGCAAATTCAACTAGCTAATCTAGTGAGCAAAGCACCGAATTACTTTTCCTTCTTCATAAATCTACATTTGAACTTCTCATCTGCATCTGCTTACGTTCACAGCAAGTTTCAGAGAATACCAAGTCCAATCGACCAAACGAGGGAGTATAGTAAGAAATTAACGAACCAAAGGCCTGACAAGCATGGAGCACGCGGTGACGCGGCCACTGGAGGGAGAGCGGTAGTTCTAGAAGGTTCTTCCAGAACTCGGAGGAGATCGGGTACGGAGTGCGGCCGACGAACGCGGCGACCAGCTGCTCCGCCGAGGTCTGTGACCGTGGAGTCGACGGCGCCGCTCCCATAACAAGTTGTTGTGTTGTCTCTTCAAATGTGAAAAGCGTAAACTGATAACGATGTGAAGCTTGAATGGCGGTTCGGGGGAGGGTTAGGCGAGATCCATCGCCATTGGCTGTCTGACTAAGAGTCGACAGAAGGGAGGAGAGAATGGGATTCAAACGACCAGTCGAAAAAAAATAATAAATATACTGGAGAATTTGCGCGTATTTCCCCGATGGTATTGTTAAATCGCGTGTTTATCGCCAATATATTTTGGCAAAGTCAATTCTATTCTAGATGCTCTAATATTTACATGATTATCTCTAAATAAACATTCTTGCTTTTTAAAAGGGTGTACATGTAAAAATACCGAAACGAACTTAGTAACGAAGAAAGCGCTGAAACTTGAAATCAAAGCCAGAGCGGATCAGAAGAAGCTTTTCATTTTTTGTCGGCACCCATGTCCAAATACCAGCACACCCTCATTTAATAAGCTCATCTACTTCTAGGGTTGCAAATTATGTATTCAATTTAATTTAGTTCCAATTATGGACTTCAATTACATTTGCAATTAGTTCTTGTTCAAATTCAAGAATATTTTAGTTGACTCCTTCAAGTTCAAATCTTAATATCTTTATTCAGCTGTGAATGTATGTTTTCCTAATTAATTATAAAATCAACAATAGTTGATAAATTTTATTTAGAAAATAATAGAGTAATATATATTTCATAATTTTTATTTTTTTAAATAATCATAGTACAAAATAAAAAAAAATTTAAGTTGAGAGTCAAGTCACTCAACTATTTTAATATTCAAAAGGAATCTCTCATTTGAGTTTCGAACATGGACCTCCCACATAAAGAACGTTGTCTTTGTCGCTAGATAACGGCTGATTCTTACAAAATAAATAATTAAAGATGAGGGTTCCAATACCTCATGCATTTTATACCTCATCATAGCTAATATTTTATATCTTTGTTTTCAAATTCAAAATTGACGATCTGAACCGCTCAATATGATATCCATACTAAAATATATTTGGAGATGAAATTTTATAATTTTTAAAAAAAAAATTACAATTTTTTAAGATAGATACAAAATCATTGTTTTTGATAGTTCAAAAAAAATGATTATGTACCTATCTTAAAAATAGTAAGAAATTTCATCCCAGGCATATTTTAATATGGTATCATGTTAGTTCGATCATTTAATTAATTTTCAAGTCAAATATAACCGATTCAATTAATGATTAAATCTGACTAAAACTAGATTCTGCTTTTCAGGCGACCGTTTTGATTTTCTTGCTAAATCTGTTTGATGGATGTCGGATCAAAATCTACGTCTGATGCTAAATTGGAACCGTTTGGTTCGCTTTAATATTCGTGCCTACTGCTTCAAAATTTGTGTGAATATTGTAAACGTGAATCTTTATGCGAATCAAACGACTCCAGTCGAATATCAAACAAATTATTTTGATCTGATGTCCATCGAATGTCTCCTGATTTAATGATTTAAAAGCCGCCACGCACACTAGGTAAAACCAAGGTTATAAAATACGGTTTTCATGCGGTATGCGGAAGGCCACCGCATACCGCATATACGGTATACGGCCGCATATGCGGTTTTCATGCGGTACTTATATATGCGGATTTTAAAATGAGAATTCATATATATATAAACAAGATGCGGTAGTATGCGGAAATATGCAGTAATATGCGGTAATATTCGGTATCATACAATCAAATATGCAGTAATATGCGGTAATATGCGGCCGAATATGCGACCACATATTGATTTTCCATGCGGTTGCCAACCGCATACGCATATGAGGCCGCATGAACCGCATTTTCCTACAGTGGGTAAAACCATATACATATATTTTAATTTTTCGAATACGGATACGGATCGGATATCAGCCGGATATAGATACGGATACAGATTGGATTGGATATTTATTAAAATAATATTAAAAATACCAAAGTTCGTAATATTTATCTAATTTTAATAGTGAATAACAATATTTTTCATAATATATATTAAAATATATGATATATATATACTATTTGAATACGGATAATTGAAACGTAAAATCATATCAGTATCCATATCCACACGGATATTTAGATATCGGATATCTACATCTAATTTTTCGAATACAGATCAAATACGGATCGGATATTATCTATACCGTTTTCACCCCTATCTCCGCGCATGTATTCGGAGATATTAAGTATTGACAGTGAAAAATGGCTCAACTCATCGCTGAGAGACTTTTTTTTTCCAAAAGAATTGTGGCTCAGTTAAATTACACTGAATCACACTACGTGCCAGTAGATACATTGATGCCATGATTAAATCTATAATTTATATAATTAATAATAATAAGAATTAAGTTTTAAGATGTTTCATTTATGACATCATCGATGCTCTCGAATTATTTGATTTTACTTCTTCTTTTTTAATTAAAAACATAGTTAATGTACCTAAGTTATAATAGAACAAGAGCAATAATACAATTATTTTATACTTTTCATAAGAATTTCAACGCGACTAATAGTAGTATTTTTATTGTACATACTTTTTAAATTTTTAAAATTTTCATGAATGTAAGATTCTTGTAAAAATTATCTTATTTTCAATTTTAATTTTTAATAAATATTTTTAGAGTTAATTTCAAAAAAAAAAAGTCTAGTAAAAAAAATAGTGCAAGAGTCAAACTATGCAGCAATGGATCTTGCCATCTTGGGCAACTGGTGCCTCAATTTTCTCACCCCCTCGTCAAATTACCATTTAAAAATAGATATTGTCAAGTATATGAATAATTATTTGGGTAATATAATTTTCATAGAAAATTGCGTAGAAGACGTTCGTAGTTTTAGATTCACAAAATTCCTCACAGATAGTCAAAAATATTGGCGAGATTGAACGAAGAAAAAAAACCGACCTCTAAAAACTTGTAAAAGATAAGGTGTGATGAGAGAGATAAAATAAAGCTGATATGTCTAGTTTTTTTCGAAATACTTGATATCGTAGGTATAAATACTTAATACATTATACATTAATATTTGTACGCGTCAGTTATAAAATCTTTTAAATATTACGCATTCTCAAGTAGTTAGTGGTCCTAAGTAATTAATGTCTGAGAAACATAATAAAGAATTATTACAGGAAAAACAGCGATCGGAAGGCCTTGACCATCAATTAATAATTATCCATGTAATTTTTTTATTTGAAACTGTTTTCTTAATTATTTATGCAATTGTTACGTCAAAGGCCCAATCATACCCTAAAGCCTAAACAAATGAAGACCCATTCGTATCTCAAAGCTCGAACAAATGAAGGCCCAATCATATTCGAAACCGAAGTACGAATGTCAATTCACCGAAATATTTTCGAATATCAATATTAAATAAATACAATCCAGTTCACTTTTTTTTTTCTATTCCTACCACCTGTACTGAATTCGCGCATCAAATTAAGCTGGTGCATGGACTGTGAAAAAGCGCATCCAAGTGGTACGCGGACTGGGTGGGCGCACCAAGCATCTTCACTTTATCCTGCCTTTTCTCCTTAGCCGGGACAGAATCATGAGACACGTGGCTTCTTTCATTTGAAAGAGAGGTTGAATTAGAAAATGAGGGGCTTTCAAACCTTTAAAATTTAAGGGAGACCCACGTATACCGTTCATTCAATTTAAGAGGGACTCACTCAATAAATTTTAAAAATTTTAATTTAAGGGGGACCCACGTAATTATCTTTCATTTATGTACTGGCTTTCAAACCAATTCCTAGACGCGACACGTGTTCGTTTGGAGAAGGAGGTTTAATTTTGGATTTGCTTGCGCTTTTACGGCTTGGTGCGCCAATCCAGTCTGCGCACCAGGTTATCTTGGTGCGCCAACACAGTCCGCGTGAGTGGTAGAATTGAAAAAATAGTTGATCAGATGGTATTCATTTAATTTGAATTTAATCATGTGGTAACTAAAAAAATTTCGAATCAATTCATGTGAAGACCTTGGACCCGAATCATAATAAATGGTATACACATATAATCCGATCCAAATAAAGTGTACTTGAATTATACTCGAATTAAAACCAAGTCAAACATACTTCAAACCGAAATTGTGATTGAATACCTACATTCCAATTCATGCCCAAACCAAGCATGTGTGCACCATGCTCCAATCTAACACAACCAAATCACACCTAAATCAAATCATGACGTCGAATGCGTTGTAATCTGACTTGTATCAGATTAAATCAAACCATGACCGTAGGATACATACAATCTGACCCATATCAAATCAAATCAAATATATGATTGTATGTACATCACAAGCAAAAAAATGAACTATTTATCCTTAAAAACCTGATCAATTAAAATAACGAACATCTCTGTTACACTCTACACATATTTATTATTCGGAAGAATTTCATGTATACCCCTCATAAACTTTTATATTACGTCTTCCTCCTTCTAAACTTCAAAATTACGTATTTCCCTATCTAAACTTTCACAAGCAAAAAAATGAACTATTTATCTTAAAAACATGATCAATTAAAATAATGAACATCTTTGTTACACGCTATACATATTTATTATTTGGAAGAATTTCATGTATACCCCTCATAAACTTTTAAATTACGTATTCCCCCATCTAAACTTCAAAATTACGTATTTTCCTATCTAAACTTTCAAAACTCACAAATTTACCCATTATGTTGCCTTTAATTTTCTATTAAAACTCATTTTAAAATTATATAATACCCATTTACCTTTATTAAAACTTAAAAGCATAAAACAATGTAGCTTGTTTAAGAAAAACGCCGGTCTTATATTTAATCAGTTTTTGAAGGCAAAATGGGTATTTTATAAAGGGTAAATGGTATAATGGGTATTCAGTTTTCGAGGACAAAATGAGTATTTCATAAAAGATAAAGGGTATAATGAGTACCTTATAATTAAGATCGATATTTTTCTTAAACAAACTACAATTTTTTTATATTTTTAATAAAGGGTAAACTGGATATTTTATAAATTTAAAATGAGTTTTAATATAAAAGACAATGAAATGGGTAAATTGGTAAGTTTTAGCAGTTCGGGGGGAGAAGTGCGTAATTTCAAAGTTTAGAGGGAAAAATACATAATTTTGAAGTTTTTGAGAAGTATATGTGAAATTCCCCCATATTTTATTAGTAATAGGTAAAATGAGAACCTAAAATATTTATAATGAGTTTTAATAAAAAAGACAAAATTTTTAATAAATTTGTGAGTTTATTAAAATTTTGAAGAATAAATATGATACTATGAATTTTAAAGAATATCTAATTTCATTTTTTTTTTAAATTATACATGTCTCTTTTTTATAACTTCACTTCCCTTTGTTCCTATCAGAAGAGGATGAGTAGGTCGGAAGCATAACGATCAGGGGTTAATGAATTCGTCGTATCCGAGTCGTGATAGAATCCGATCCATTGACAAAGATGGAGTCGCGATACAATCCAATCCGAATTCGTATCCTCTGCATTAACTCAAAAGGGAATCTTTTGAGTTAATGAATAATGACCGTCCGATCTGTTTGAAGATTCGTGTAAACTAGATCTGCACTAATATTAAAAGGCCCCCTATGTTATAGGCACGAGCCGGATTGGCTCCGTTTCAAATCAGACGGTTGAAATTCATTAACTCAAAAGATTCCCTTTTGAGTTAATGCAGAGGATACGGATCAATATCCCACCCTAATTATCTAATCGCCGAATCAAGACTGCAACACGGGTCAGATGCGAGCCCGATCACTTCTAGCAAAACCTCTTCTCCACTCTGCCAGGTCTCGTGCCTCAACCACTTGTCTTCCCTGTTCTAAAACCCTAATCCTAGCAATGCCTAAAACCCTAGACGAGCCCGACGTTGGCATCTCCTGCTTCGTCTCCTCTCTTCCCGGTTTCCGTGGCGTCTTGAAGCATAGGTGTTTCTCTTTCTCCTCCAGACTTCAATTACTGATCGAGACATATACTTTACCACTAGTAACTAGTTACATGGACTTTTTTTTCCCCTTTTATTGAACCTAGGATACTTGAACTTCAATATCTCACATTTCAAATTATGTGGCAATTTAGTGCATCATTTGTAATGCCTACCTTTCCTCTATGATAAGGTATTCGGACTTCATTGTAAATGAGGTTGCCAAAGATGGAGAAGTGCTCCACCTCACCTCATTTGATCTTCCCCAAGAGGTAACAATTTATAAAAATCAACCTTTATTTTTAAAACGTCCCTCGTATCACCAGATGATCCATGTGTTAAAAATTGAATTTCAGTGCACTGACATTAAGCCAGAAGAGGAGTCTGGTCCAATTGATAAAGATTACTCGACACAAATCGAGTCTTTTCGCATTTTATGTGGAGATGCTGATGCAGAAGCATTAAAGGTGCTTCTGGAGAACATATCATCTGAATCAGATAAAGAAATTGATCCAATAATTCTTTCTCCTGATTCTGACAAGCTGCATCGATCGGTTAGTTTCTGATACTCGGCAAGTATTATCAACAATAATCACATGCATGCTTCATGCCAGTCATAACTCAGATACTGTTTTTAGTAGCACATCAATATAACTTAGATATTTGATATGTTATTCTTTCACAAACCATTTTGTTTGCAAGTAGCACCCTTGATTTTTCATTGTTTCCAACTAACATCTATACTTGTTATTAGCAACTGTCACTAACAATTCTCACTGATTATGGATCAAGCAAAAGGATGGCCAAACTATCCTTGTTGATTCAATCAAATCTACCCGCTACAAGTTCATAAAAAACTTTGAATCGGAAATCTAAATTTCTGATTTAATAAATTTGGATTTCAGGAAATGTAGACGTTAGTAAGGTAGCAACAAAATTATCAGTATTTGACGGAACATACTTGTACTATCACAGGAGATAACGGTTTGGTATAGACATGTAGTGCAAGTATCTTAAGAATATATATGATAGCTGCAAGAATGAGAAATTTTGGGCATCATTCTTCAAGTAGAACATGAAGTACTGCAAAACACTAATAAGTTGACAAGTAAATATACTTTTGTACTTCAAAGTACCAATAAGCTGAAAAATAAATAACTAATTTGAATGATTTCTTGGTTTAAGTTGTTACCAGCTTGGGTATTGAGTGTATGGTACTGCAATCTTGTACCACAGCTCTTTCTTGAGTATGTTTTCTGGATAACTTTTTAAGCTTGTTGTTTGATATATATTTTAGGATGTTCATAACTTTTTTAAGAAGAATTTCAATTTCTTTATAACGGACACGGTTGAAGGGCCTGATGACAAAAGCAAATGTGTAAGAGTGAGGTTTAGTTCTGGTCAAGCTGGAAATAGAGGCAATAACAAGAGAGGGAAGAAAAGGAAAGGTACTTATGGCTCAGACACAAGAGAGGGTGGAAGATTTGATAGTAGAGGTTCTGACAGCTGGCATTTAGGAAAGTTTGTCAGGTAAAGCTCCTGTTTGCTTTCTATCGTTTTTAATTTCTTATAATATTATTTTTCTTACCAAACATATGAACTTTAAAGCGAAATATTATTGGAATAATATTTACCAGGATCAATAAGCATGTATTAGACTATAAGATTCAAATAAGCATACTACTGTATGTAATTGTTAGGTTTCACCTTTACAAGGAGAACAAGGACACCCAGGAGGCACTGGGAGTGATTGGGAAAATGCTTGGAATTCAGGTACTTCCTATAGTTAATTATATCAGTTTTCAAATGGATAATCATTGTTAGTTTGTTTATTGATTCAACCAGCTTATATTCTGTAACTTTATTTATGCAGCAACGGGCATTTGGCTTTGCGGGAACAAAAGATAAGCGTTCTGTGTCAACACAACAGGTTTGTTTTTCCCTTTTCTTTTTTGGTAGATGTTCATTTGGGGAAAATTGAGGCTAAAATGGGTGTGATGTCAAGGCTTGGATAGTTCTAGTTGAGAGAAGTTGCACTGTTGAGTCTAATTGTGAAAATTTTGATTGGGTTGATGTTTGTTTGCAACATTGAAAATGGAGGACTGTAAGGGTTAGTTGTGGTTACTTGTGGGTCACATTGGTTTTAAATTGGGAAAACCAAGCCAGTATTTATTTAAAATAGCAGCTTTAATTATCTAAAAGGAACGTCTTTTCAATTAGGTGACCATATTCAAGGTGCATCCCAAGAGATTAGCAGCTCTTAATAGTAGACTCTTTGGCATTAAGATTGGAAACTTTTGGTGAGTCCTTGCAATTTTTTTTCGACATTACCTTCTTTTTTCTTACCCCTAATTAGACATTGAGTATTTGACTACTCATTCTAGTTATGTTAAAGAAGGTCTTGTTCTTGGTCAGCTAAAGGGAAATCACTTCACAATAACCCTCAGGTACTTAATCTGTGCGATCTTCATTCTTATTTGGTTAAACATAGTATAACAGGATTGGAAATTGATGTTGTTGGGATTTTTGTAGGGATGTTGTTGGAGATTCCGAGGAAATAATAAGAAATGCTGCAGACAGCTTAGGAAAACAGGGTTTCATTAATTATTACGGCCTACAGGTTTAGCAAAGCTATTTTTCAATCTATCTTGTTTCCTAAAAGAGGTTGCACTTCAAATTTGTTTGCAACTAAAAACATTTATTTTTAACAGTTAGTACGATAGCAGCTCTAGGCCTCTAGCCTCATACAATAGTATGCTCAGGGTTCTTTATGGAAACAAATTTTATAGTTAATTTGCAAAAACAATTTTAGAATTTCAAATAATCACCAAATAAAATACAAAGAATGATGAAGAGAGAGGGATTGTAATGTTACACTAGGGTAATACTATTTTTCCAACCAGATATATGTTGGTCTATACCGGTAATGGTCACGGTACAATGCCTGCAGCTGTTAATCTATCCTTTCTCAACACTTTGGAATGAAAATATTGTGGATTAGTAACCATCAACTTCTGTAAGCTGACTATGTTTGCATGTGTATCAGCGTTTCGGAAGTGGTCCTATACCAACACACCTCATTGGTGCTCCATTACTAAGAGGAGAATGGAAGAGTGCTGTTGATTTGATTCTAAACCCAAGAGAAGGAGATATCCTAAGCAATAGCATTTGTTCTTGAACTCCATGAATTTTGTCCAATTCATTATTGTACGTCTCCTTAATTCAAAAAATTCAAACAGAATGAAGCTGTAAAGGAGTTTAGAGAACATTACAAGGAAGATGGAAATATTGATGAAATGTTGAGAAATTTGCCTCGCTATCTTGTTGCTGAGAGATCTATTGTAAGTTGCAGGTTAATCTCTTAATTATTGTGGTATGGTGGTCCTCGGCTTGCATAATAAATCATAGGAGGCCAAAACTTTATATTGAACAAATAAAATGCTGGAAAATAATTGGGACCGTGTTGTAATATTAGGTTGTAAATTTGTTGATCCTTATTTTATTTAAGGAGGTAACTTTGGTATGTCAAAATTTAAGAGACTAGGCAAATGGGATCTTATTCCTCACAACCGTAGGCCACACTGATGGTAATAGGCCTTGCCTCTCTATGGAGAGACACATGTTCGATTATGGCAAGAGATATCCAAAAAGAAATGGATGCCGGGGTTCACGTGAGCCCTTATTTAAAAAAGAAGAAGAAGAGAATCTCAAGTGGAGATTGAGTCTTAGATGTACTTCTTCATAGCAAGAGTTGATTGCTGTTTCCTTTAAGTGAAGCTAATTTGTTTTATACTGTGTACAGCTACAGTGTTTGAAGAAATGCCCAGGTAATTATCTGCAGGCACTGAAGGCAATACCTAGAACTCTTAGAATGATGTATGTTATTAAAGAGTCATGTTGCACCCTCTTTTCTCCTTCATCTGTCACAGGCTTTAGAGCGGATTCTTTTCTGATAATATTCCTTTTTTAGGTATGTGCATAGCTATCAAAGTTACCTGTGGAATCATGCTGCTAGCTTGAGGGTGCAGAAGTATGGTGAGTACAGTCAAGCATAGTCTTCTTATTTGTTATGATTATCTATTGTACTATTTGCTAATTATTAACATAATATATGATCGCAGGAATGTCACAGGTTGTAGTTGGTGATTTAGTTTATTGCAAAGACAGCTTGCCTGAGGAGACAACAGTTATTGACAGTTTAGAGACCGAGAGTGATGGGGCTGATGCTTTTCTAGCAGATGCATCCAGTGAATTACAGCCTGAAGAAAAACTGCCTGTTGTTAAGGTCAGTAATATTTGTCTAATTAGTTGTGATTTAAATGCTCGTATTCGGTTAGTTGCTCTACCAATTTGAAGATGGCATTCGATGATGTTAAACAAAATAAATCAAAGAATAAGAAAGTACACACATGAGATGGAAACTTCAGCTGCAATTTATTTATACCTTTCTTTAATTTCTTTTGATAGGTAGTTGATCACGAGGATGTATCAAAGGGTATCTACACCTTTGACGATGTTGTGCTTCCATTGCCTGGGTAAGCAGCCAAGTATTACACTATGTTTGGTTGAGTGTAGTGGAAGGAAAGGGAAATAAAATTCAATATATTTACCTTGATTGGTGATAAATTTTTATTTGGTGGTCAAGGAAAAAGAAGCTCATTAATCTCCTTTAATCTCAAAGAGCTTGTACATTGTCATCCTCCAAATTTTGGTGTAATAGAATGAAAGGAAATAATTTATCAACAGTCCAACAATGATGGAGAACAACAATAATTTCCATTTTCATCTGTATCCACTATCTCTTCCTCCTGACCTCTTCTCATCCTTCTTCTGGTAACTAAACTGGTGTTACTCTTATCTGAATCCGCATGTGAATGAAAATAATTGCAGTTTACTTCTTGTATAGGTCTAGAGTGATCTATCCTGAGAATGATGTTGCTAGCATTTATCATGAAATGGCTGAAAAGGTGATTCTCTCATATTCATATCTTGTTCTTGATATTTTGGTGATTCCTTGTTTTTTTCACCTTTGACATATGTTTTCTAGTTGAAGGATGCAAATTCTTTCTTATTTATGTAAGTATTGCGACACAACACAGAGATAAGGGGTTGAAACCTTTTTATCAATTCTGATTATTTTTTATAAGATGCACTTGCGAGCTTGATGTAATGTTCATGTGTATTAGATTGGGATGCACTGGAGTCCTGAAATTTACAATATTATTAAGTAAAAACATTAATTAATTGAACATGGACATCACTTATATTTTCAGTTTATTTTAATATAGGGATAAATATTAATTGTTTATTTTTTTCCCTTTGGAATAACTCAGGATGGTATCAGCTTGACAGAGAGTGCCCATGGAGTGAAGTAAGTCGGTTGGCATGTTTTCTTTAATAGGCCTAGTCTTTATTGATTTATCCTTTGATTTTATTAAACATATTCATATTTTCTTCAAATAAGTTTCTTAAAGTGCCATAGACTCGCCATATTTCATGGCCCTTTCTTTACAGAAGTTTGCTATTAATTCAGTTTTGTAATGGGATGGGAAACTGAGTCAGTGCTTTAGTTGGACCATGACATTTTTATTTTTCCAGCATCACGAAGTTGGTTAAATGTAGTGAAAATGGCAAGTGAAACCTTTATATAATAGATTGAACCTTGCTAACATAGTGACTAATTTCTGGATTCGGTAATAATTTGCCTAGGTCTAAAATTTGTGATTCACGTATAATACGGGATAATTTGGGAATAGTTCGTTTTCTTATAATGCATATAAACACATCACAATTCTGAAGCTTTAAGAAAGAAAACAAATTCTACGATTAATTCGTAAAGTTCGTAAAATTTGCGAATAATATGGGATTAATTTGGAAAGATGCTGAAAACGAATAATTTGTGGATCTTGTTGCTATGCTTGCTAATGAAGTTTTCTTGATGCATTATTAAAAAAATGAATTACTGATGGTTTCAGGAGTATTAGAGACTTAAAATTGGAAAATTTTCATAAAGAAGGGAGTTTCTTGCAAATAGTGAACAAGAGAGGCCTGGAATTTTTTTGAACTTATTTAAATAGAGTAGGTTTATTTCTTAAATGGCGAGAAGGGACTTCCGGTAGATAATGAAGGGAGCAATTTTTCAAATTCTTTGGATGCCAGATAATAAGTGTTAAAATACAGGGAATTTTCTATCACAAGCATGACAGGAGGCTACAGACGGGTATACCAGCGACCCATTGACTATATGTGGTACGTTTTTCTTTGATTATTTCTATTTTCATCTATTTTTCATCTCATGCTTTGTTCTATATTGTCTTTGTTTGGATGAATTTCTTGTTTAGATTGGATAATTATGTCAAGGAAATGATATTTGTATTCTCACTTTGAAGTCTTTGATTCTGTGTAGTCCTTGCATAAGTCATGATTAAATCTAGCATTATTGCACTTGATGTGAACTGGTAAGATGCAAACATATTTTTCTGTACAATGACTGGATTGAGCAGTTAACGAGCTTAAAAGAATATCAAGGGGAGTTATTTTTTTGGTTACCTTCCTCAGATAAATTGTCAGGGTAAGGTTTAACTGCTATATGCCACTTCAAAAGACAAGGAAGAAAATGGCCCCATCAGCTAAGGTTTCACCCCTGGACTAACCCCAATTGGTAACCCTTGGGACGTGGAGGTTTTGGTTAATCTTATTTGGTCATAAAGAAAAGATCAATAACAGAAATCAATGGATTTTAAAAATATAAGAAGAGATCAGAGAGTATACAAAAAACTCGAGTACTGTTACTCCAACTCAATTTGGTAGTTAATTAAACAGTCAATATTGATGATAGTAATAAATAAAGTTTAAGAAATGAAATCCAACATTTTACGAATGATCGATATGTTACATGGCATCAAGTTTGAATTTTTTATCCTTACTGCATGATCAAGCGATGCTCAAATTGCATAATAGGTTGGCTATCTATAAGATTTCTTGGCTTTAAGGCTTCATCGTGAAGATTATCAATGTACATGATAATAATTGTAATGTAATATTTAATGCAAACCTGCTTGAGTCGTTAGGTGTAACCCGACTCAATCTGCAAGTTCTTGGGTTGAATTGAGGACATCCTGGACATAACCAGCATATTGGACTATTAGGGAGCTTGTAAGGCAATCCTTGTACCTTTTGGTATGATGGCATTAATTAATTCTTCCATTTCTTGACCTTGTGCAGGGAATTGATAAAATACACAGAGGATAATACATCTTTAGCTGAGACTGATCTTGATATCATAAACAAAAAAGCAACTGAAGGTGAAAAGAAGGATGAGTCACTGACGACTGGGGTTGAGGGCTCTCATATAGTACCTAAAGAGAAGTTAGCCCTCAAGTTAGGTTTTACTTTGCCAACTTCATCATATGCCACCATGGCTATCAGAGAGCTACTGAAAATTTCTTCCTTGGTATATATTTCCTTTTGGTTATTTATTGTTTATACTTCGTGCAGATGTTATTGTTATGCCAACTTCCTGCATCCTAGTTATAGACTAATTTATTTAACCTATCCTTTTTCCTTTTTGAACACAGGCTGCTTCACAGAAAACAAACCCTTGAATTAGGTAAAAGAATCTGAAATCTCGCTTTTAAAATACAGTTGGAATATAATGCTTTGAAAGAAAGGTTTACCTTCTTTTGGTTAAGTTTATGGTTCTTATTGTGGTTTTTTAATCTTGGATCTTGTAAATTTAAGTCTCGCAGGAATAACATGGCTCAGTCAGAGACCTACAAGGCTACAACCTTCTGATGCATTGATGGTGGCAATAGAGCTTCAATAACTTGAATGCGTACGTCTATACCTTGTTTGTCATTGCACCAGAGTGTAATCAAAACCAATTGCTGTCTTCGAGATGAAATCTTTGATACCTTTGTTTCTGCAGGCTGTGTTTGAGTTTATTTTGTGTTGAACTTGAAGATCATTTGTACCTAAATACAAGGCTATATTTTCTTTGCTTAGAGATTTTGTTCTTTATTTTTCTCCCAATATAGGTTGTGCAATGATTGGATATTGTTTTACAAGTTGCAACCTGTAAACCCTTGATCTAAAAGAAATGTTAGTTTGTTGCTTAAGCTTATGCCCAATATGCAATACAAAGATCTCAACATAATCCCACTCCAGTACCTGCTGAAACTTCATCATGCTTCGGTTTTTAGAAACGGGCATTTTAATTTTCGGCTTTGGAATCCGAAATATCTGCTTGTTAATCTCTGATGTTGCCTTTTAAGTTTTAACTTTTACAATCTGAAATATAGGCCCTATGCAGTATTAAGATAAGGACAAATTTGCCAGAACAGACTAGTCCATTTGGATCTTTCTGGGGTATCGACTCGTATGGACTAATATATTTTCAGTTGATTGTTTCTCATGCATCGATTCAGTGTTGCTACTAAGAAATGATATAAAGTAAATAAACAAAGTTTATTTCGAAAAGCATGATGGTTTTCTTTTCGAATATATATCAGGGCACAGAATGCCAGGCAAGAATAATAGGAAATTAACAATACATTGTCACATGAGTTTCTCTTTCATAGAGAAGATATATCTAATCCTCACAAACGTCTGAGAGAGTTCGGGTATCATGTCACTGATGAATGAATTATCCAAATATTTAAGTGGACTCCTGGAACAGAACCGAGATGGCGCTCAAGATTTCTTTTCATGTCAGTTTCCTCACAACGAAATAAAGAAGAACAAAAAAAAATAAAAAATAAGAAAGACACCTTATCTGTACAGTTTTTAATTATTTTTTTAAAAAGAAAATTATCAGTTAACAAAAAGAATAAAAATTTGTATTATCAGTTCGACATGGAGACTTATAGCCGAAATTTTTATTAATAGAAAATAAAAAATGAAAAATATCAACATGAACAAGCATTTGGCGAAAATTCGAGATATAGCTAAAACGCGAAAGTCCATAATGTCCAAGATACTGTAACTAGACGTTATGGACCATCACGGCCAGTTAATCTGATCACTAATGATCTCTAATTAAAAAAAAAACATTGTAGCTGGACGTTATAATCCATAACGTCCAGCTGCATTTTTTTTTTTTGCTGCGTTTGTGAATTTTTAAAAAAAATAAAAAAACATTGTAACTGAACGTTATGGACCATAACGTCCAACTACAATATTTATTTCGGTTAATTAGTGGTAACTTAATTTCGCTAAGCTGGCCACGATGGTATCACGTTTTAACTATATCTCGAATTTTTGCCAAATACTTCTTTAATGTCGATATTTTTTTATTTTATTTTCTATTAATAAAAATTTCGGGACTTATAGCCACCATATGAGGTAAAGTCAGACGATTATCCCAGAACCTCAGACCCTTGTAACAGCAAATGGTATCTTATACCATTCCGGATTCACATTAAGCGCTTAAATTTGCTTTTATCTTCTGGACTTGCAGTGTAACAAAATGAAATTTGGAAATCAGAAAGCAACAAAGAGCACATAAAGAAAACAAGTTAGCAACACGAATAACTTGCATCCCTACAATTCTATCACACAAGCATTCTCTCTTTAGCAATAGTTCCACACGTCATTGCGTCATCATCCTCTTCCAAAATAGTTTTGCATCAAAATTGATAACCCATAAACTCCTACCCGGGAAGTAACCTCATTTTTCGCCTCAGCCACACTGGCCTCACTTCTGCAGTTAGAGAGAGAAAAACCTCTCTATTATTCAGATCTGAAAACACATCAGGTGCAATCGACTTCTCTACCACTGACAACTCACTCATCCCATTCATGATCTCAACACATTTAGCGATAGTAAATTGATCATCATGCCTCCAGCTGCGACCATGGTTAGTACTTTTACCATTATAAGTACCATTAGTAGCATTGTTACCAAAATTACCATTATTTTGGTTCATATGTAAGGTTGTCTTGTACCCCAAATGGGGCGGTGCTGAAGGACAGAGCTGTGCGATGGGTTTGGGGAAGAAACGGTCCATCAAAGGCGGGCCAGGCTCATCAGAGCTTTCTTGCTGAAAGGAGGATTCGCGGGAAGTAGGGAATAGAACATGTGGCGAAATCCTGGGCTTTAGTGCCTAGTCTTTCATCCTCGTCTTCTGATTCTTCATCAGTTTCTTCTGATTGTTCTTCTTCACCAACATGCATGTTGACTGTTGGTGTTCTTCTGTACTATGAAAGGTAGATTTCTAATGTCTTCTGCAATTAGACAATTCAATATTAGTACTGAAAGAACTAGCATCTCGTGTATAATTAATAATATTGACTGATAATAACAAAGAGCATGATCAATTCAGTTCTTAATTAATAAGAACGAGCATAAAGTGAGATCACATACCTTTTTGCCCATAAGGATTCTTGCAATCATCACATCTGCAATTCTGAAAGCATCCAGCTCCAGACTTCATGCGCCCAGAATTAAAAAAAATGTTAAAAGGCTAATGTTAGAGAAGATCTAGCAAACTGTTTGCTTAATTTACCTGGAAACAATCACAATACTTCTTCCCACATCCAGACTTCTTGCATCTGCATCCTTTTCTACGATCTGGTGCTGAACCTGACGAATTACCAACTACTTCCTGAGTAAAACAGGAAATACGAAGATAAAGACAATAAATAGGCGTAAATTCACACTCCATCTATTATTTTAAGCAACATAACAATTTTCTTTTATTCCAGAATATTCTTTCATTCTGGTTCATTCTAAGCAACATTAACTGATAAACCCCATTCACCTATAGAATATGCTTCTGGTACATAATTTACCTTGTGCATTTTGATACCCAAACATATATGTCTCGTATCCCTATGGAAAAGCACTGGTTATGGGATATTCCTCTTGAATAATATTTGGTCAATTTTGTCATTCAATCCTCACAGGTGTATTTTCTGGCCTCATTTGCTCATATTTCAAATGGAAGGAAAATAAAGAGATAGAATTCATGGATATCAACCTTAACATCATGATTAACATTAGAAGATTGTATCACCACTTTGTGAAATGTCGGCTGGTTGAGACATTGCCGGCACAGGCATGCATCAGAACAGTAGCCTCCAGACGCAAAGCAAATGCAGTAACTGTGATGTAGGACCATTTTGTCAATGGGGGAAAGCAATTACACCTAGCAAATAAATTCTCAAAATATAGCCGAACCTTTTTGTGCTGCAAGTAATGTTTACAGTCCGATTTTTTACCAATTCTGCAAAATGGTCTCTTACTATTTTACTTCTCTAAGTAATAGTATTTCTCTCTTCAGGAGCATTAAATATTCTACACAAACTTTTTTTAACTGAAGAAGGCTTATAAATCCCATATCCAAATTTTATGCACTTGGAGCTTGAGCCAGTGACCTTTGGAAGTTGTCCTGGTATTATCTCATCACTTGAGTTGCCAGGCCATTTGAATTGTAGCAACTAAAAAACATAAATTTTGCATATAGCTTTGAGGATCTCTCTTGCACTAATATCTCATATTCTACTATGAGCAATCAACCAAGTGAACACTGGAGAACTGGACTTTTTTGCTAGGTTACACAAAACTGCGATTATGGTTATCAACCCCAATCTGAATATAAATACACTACAAAATTGTACCACTAAACCATATAGGTCATTTGTTAGATTTAGGATTTTTCCTTGGTATTTTCCAAAGATCCTCATATATCATTAAACCTTTCTAACCAGAAGCGTGTTGTTTCTAAAAAAGGGAAAACAATAGCAAAATAAAATTTTTAGGAGAGAGCAATATTACTAAGGTATCCTTGAATTTCTACCTTTAGAAGCTCTTTTTAGGAATTTTCTTATTAGGGAATTGGGAAGATCCCCATCAGTCATCTCACATTGTCAATTCATATTCCTCTCCTTCACTTGTAATAGAATTGTTAAACACGATAAGATGTGCCATGCATGGCCCAACCAAGTACATACTAGTTAACTTTTGGGCTTTTGATATAGTAGGACATACTAGGTTTCTATATTGCTAACACCCCACAACCATCTTTTTTTATAAAAAATCACAACGTAAGCATCTATCACTACTTTTCTGTTATTTTGTGAGGGTAAAAGTGCATACTGCCATGTTACAAAGCACGCTTTCTTCATATGGTAATGTAAAATGCTAAAATGAGAGTAAGATGCGGGCAAACATGTAAATTTTAGGAGTAGGAAGTTCACATTCATTGTTTGTAAACCTAACTATGCTTTATTTTTTTTAAAAGGATACACAAAAATTATCTGCAAATTAAAAATGGGTTTACACACAATGATTGATAACTTCCTGGTTCTGAAAACTTTGAATTTGATAGTCCGTTATTCTTACTTTTTAATTGTAAATTTGTACATGAAAGAAGTACTTTACAGGGGCATATAAAATACTTCTCATTTTATAGGAAAATTCATGATTTTCTCAAAAGAAATATTCCTACTATTTATAGTATGTTAGCCATCATTTCTATCCTCTCTTTTCCACTAATAATACCATATAAAAGTAGTGCACAGATATCTTTGGAGAGTCGTGCACAAAATCTCTCTCTATCTCCTCAAGAGTCTGCAGAGTAGAACATAAGAGATCACCAAGATCAAATCACGGAAAATTTGAAAAAAAAAAAATCTCACAGTTTCAGGCATCTCGATTTTCTGCAACTGCAATTCTTGCATCCATCTCCATCACCTCCATCCTCAGGCTTGTGCCTGCCAAGATTTTAAATTATTTCACGACATGCATGATTTGTTCATGATTTAATGGGATTTCAAAAGCTATTATTATGTGCAAAACACAAGTACACAAAATAAGCCCCAAAATTGTTTACAAGACATTGAAAAATAAGTCTTTTGAAACTTCAATTCTGAAAAACCCCTAATGTTTACAAGTGAACACGACATTAATAAACCCTATTTTTTCTGAAAAAAAGGCAAGTAGAACTGGTATTTTGGGTGATCTTCAGGTTTTGACGATCATAACAGAATAGTATATCCCTTCTCTCAGGTAACTATCAGGTTTCCAAAGTTTGCAATCTTCAGTATAAATCGGTGCAGAAAGTGTCACATATGTAGTAGGTTCAGTTAATGGATGTACCTCTTCTTGTCGAGACTACTTGGGCTGGCGCTGCCTGGCAGTGCTCTGTCGCTGACAGACGCTCCTCCGATCTGAATCGCCAACAACGACGGCGGGGGCGGCGCGCGTGCCGAAACGTCGCCGGAATCTGTCGGGTCTCCCCCCTCCATGCGATTCGATCGATCGATCGAGAGAGAGAGAGAGAGAGAGAGAGAGAGAGAGAGATTTCAAGGAGAAAGCAGAGGGCGGGGAACAGAAAGGGGAGAGGTGTTTTAATGGAGAAATTGTTGCATTGAATTTAGACTAGAGATTGCCATTAGTAGATAGATCTTTTCTTTTGGGTAAATTTCACTGGAGGTGAATAGCGTTTTTTATTTGTTTGCCGAATTTTGATATATCACCAACTAATTTTTATTTTAGATTCCAAATTTGGTTTTGCTTAAGATCTATTTTTGATTTTTTTCCAGATTAAATTTCTTTGTTAACTCTCAAAAGAGTTCGTATGAAAAGAGAGAAAATATCGGCTGCGCACTTTTTTTTTTTTTCAAATTATATCAGAAATTGTCACAAATTTTTAATTGATAATTTAAAATCTAATATTAACATAATTTTAATCCACATACATTCTTTTAAAACTTAAAATTTCAAACTTTTTGGATTGTTTCACGAATGACCGAGTCCACAAATGTATGAATTACTATAATTATAATATAACATAGAAATTTTGGAGTGAGACTACTTGGTAAAGAACGGATTGATTTTTATTATGGATTTATATTTTTATTTTTAAAAGTTAAATAGTCAATCTGAATCATTCAACGTGATTTTCATACAAAAAAATAATTTTAGAATTTTTTATTATTTTTTTAGATAAGTAGAAATCACTACTTTCAGATGGTTCATAATTTTTAGATTAAGTGATTTCTATTTGTCTAAAAAAATAAAAATAGTATTATTTTAAAATAAAATATAAAAGTTGGTTTTTAAGCACATTTTCATATGAATGTCATGTTGAGCAGGTTCGGATTGATTGTTTGAAATTTGAAAATGAAGATACGAATCCATAACACAGGTTCGGATTGATTGTTTGGTATAGCCATTTTTCTTTTTCTTTTGATCATATATAAAATGAGCTTGAAAATTATAAAATTTAACGTAGAAGGCATTATTTTTGCAGTGTGACTTCACGAACACATGCATTTTAGGCCGACATTTTTAAAAATACCCATAGTTAATTAAAGATTAATAAAAATGTCCACACTCATCAACTTTTATTAAAAATGTCCAAACCGGCCATTAAATGGCTGGTCCCTATTTACAAGGGAAACCGGCCATTAAATGGCCGGTCCCCTGATTATTTATTATTTTTTTTAGAGACAAATAGCTAAAATGATGAAATATAACACTAAAAAATCGAATTTTTTTTTCCTTTGTCAAATTATTTTTTTGATAGCATATTTATACTAAAATATGCTAAATTACTTGAAATTATGTTAATTTATGCTAATTTACACTAAATTACTTGAAATGTTAATTTTTTTTTAAGAAACAAATAACTAAAATGCTGAAATATAACACTAAAAAATCGAATTTTTTTAAAATATTTGTTAGATTACTTTTTTGATATATAATTAGCATATTTATACTAAAAAACGCTAAATTACTTGAAATTATATTAATTTATGCTAAATTACACTAAATTACTTTAAATTACAATAATTATGTAGAATTATGCTAGAATACGGTAAATTACGCTAAATTACGTAAAATTACGTATGAATAGGGATGATATCTTCACTGAGAAGGCGAAAAACGATGACGAAACTTCAAACGGCCATAAAACGGCGCTCGAGTGTCCGATTTCAGCAAATGACCACTTTTCGAAAAGCTTGTGAAAATACGCATGCGTCAGTGCTAGCAATGTCTGAATTTTGAAATTCAGAATCGCCAAAAAATAAAGGGAAGAGTCTCAAAACTTCAGTTGAAGTTTCCGATTAAGATTTTCATTTCTATTGTTCAATGTACGTAGCTCAGTAAATTAGTTACATAATGAACTTGTAGAATACCAATTTTTATTATTTTTGAAATTTTTTTACTATTTTTTATGATTTATGAAAGATGGCACAAAATCGGCCCTATTAATACGTAATTTAGCGTAATTTACCGTATTTTAGCATAATTCTACATAATTATTGTAATTTCAAGTTATTTAGCGTATTTTAGTATAAATATGCTAATTATATATCAAAAATGTAATCTAACAAATATTAAAAAAAAATTTAATTTTTTAGTATATTTCAGCATTTTACCTATTTGTCTCTTTAAAAAAAATTAACATTTCAAGTAATTTAGTGTAAATCAGCATAAATTAACATAATTTCAAGTAATTTAGCGTATTTTAGTATAAATATGCTATCAAAAAAGTAATTTGACAAAGGGGAAAAAAATTCGATTTTTTAGTGTTATATTTCATCATTTTAGCTATTTGTCTCTTAAAAAAAATTAAAAAATTAAATTAATCAGGGGACCGGTCATTTAATGGCCGGTTTTCCTTTTAAATCGGGACCGGCCATTAAATGGCCGGTTTGGGCATTTTTAATAAAAGTTGATGGGTCTGGACATTTTTATTAATCTTTAATTAACTTTGGGTATTTTTAAAAATGTCGGCATTTTAGGATACCAATTACTTTGATGTGCAACTCTCTCGGAAACCGACCCCATTGACCCTATTTTGCTTTTGCACAACGGAAAATGCAAGCGGCGAAATTTTTATTAATCGAAACGAAAAAAAAATATTGCAAAACGACAGAACTTTTGCGGAAATTCTATATATAGGTAGAATGGAAATTTTCATACCGTTCCATGGGACGGGACGAACCATCCCGTCCGGCTTAACGATTTCGCTAATCACCCAGCGCTAACGATAATCAAAATCAGGACGGTACCGTTCATCCCGTCCGACCTCAAAAAAAAAAAAAAATTCTCCGGACAGTATGGACCGTCCCGTCCAAGCAGCGGAATAAAAAAATCTTCGAACGGATTTCAGAAGTTGATTTGGCAAGGAAGGAATAACCAGGTGGGCAGAAGGAATAACCAGTTTTTTTAATTGCTGATATCAGAAGTTGATTTGCCAAAGCAGTGGAGAGTCAAAGGCAGGAAGCAATTAGTAGAGAGTCAAAGGCATGTAATAGGGGCTATGAAGGAAAGAAGGAATAAAATATTGGTCTCCTTTCTAATTGCTGTGAAGAAAGCCAAGAAATAGTGGGACGGTCTTTAGTTTTTTTTTTTTTTTTTTTTTTTTTTTTTTTTGCGCACTGCTTGGAGGGGCCGGTCCATACCGTCTGGCGATATATTTTTTTTTTTTGGAGGTCGGACAGGATGAATGGTACTGTCTTGATTTTAATTATCGTTAGCACTGGGTGGTTAGCAAATTAAGACGGACGGGATGGTTCGTCCCGTCCCATGAGACAGTATGAAAATTCTCATTCTATCCTATATATAGAATTTCCGCAAAAGTTATGCCGTTTCGCAATATTTTTTTAATTTTTTTTCGATTAATAAAAATTTCGGTAATATTTGGTGCTTTGCATTGTAATTGTATGCATTAAAAGCCTACTGTTGGACCATCCAGACTAAAAAGCAACACTAGCACTAACACGGCCACGCTAATTAAATTGGTTAGCTCTTTCCAATTGATCCCTCTTCTTAAAAATCCCCTTGAAGTTTCAAGATTGATCCGCCAAAAGTAACTTCTGTTCGTCACCAAGCATACACATCACACTAGAAACTAATCAGATCTAGAAATTTGTATCTATTGTTCTCTTCCTTTTGAATAAATTCTTTTTTGAAGTTGCTAATTGGGCAGACCCAACAAATAGTTGCTCCGCTCATCCCGGTGACATTAGTAGCAGGACATGGTCAGGACTCCGGCAGGAACAAACAACCACGTGCCCGGCACTCATCTAATCAAAATACTGACAAATAATACACTATGCAGATAACAAACCAAAATCCACATTAGCAGAAACACACCAATTTATTCTGGTTTTGCTATTCTGTCAATCACATGATGCCAAACTGCTTTAACATATCTGCAAGTAGAATTGTCTTAGTTTGGTATCTAACAACTAGTTTAGCAGGTCGATTGCTTTCACCAAAGCATCCAGCACAACACGGCAATCTTCCTGATGATGAAATACAAAAACAGCTTCCATAATCTACCGATCATACTCTCATCTTCATGTGTTAGAAATACAAAAGTGAAATAATAAAGGAAACAAAAAATTGACTATAAATCCGATTATGAACATAATCTATCTATCAGAGCCAGGTCCGCCAGGTCCACCGAGGCCACCGAACATGGAGGCCATGTCCTTGTTGGAGCCCATCTGTTTCATGAGGGACTGTAGGCCACCCATGCCGCCCATCTGCTTCAACATCTGAGGTGGCAGTATCTTGCTCATGTGCTGTGCATTCATCGACCGAGACAGGGCACTCATGTCGCCCTTCTTTGGGATCTTGAGCCCCTTCATCTTGCTCCAGACCTTAGCAAGCCGCTTATACTCCTCGATCATTTCCATCACATCCCGCACTTGGCGCCCTGAGCCATGCGCTATGCGCATAATGCGTGAATCATTCATCAACTTCGGGTTTGTGCTGTCTAGCTCTGCAATTTCGGCCAGATAGTTGCGACATTTAATGATTTGCTTTAGAGATTATTGTATAGACTACCTCCTTTAAGAGTAGGGTGGTTTATAATAACTACACTGATTTTCGAATGATAATTTGTACAACTGAATGCCAAACAATTGAACAAAAAAAAAAAGAATTTTCCATACTCAACAAACTTACAAAACATATTAACTAGGCCGGATTTTTCATCAACATCACTACCCAAAGAACATGCATCTACTAACAGAAATAACACCACACAAGTCCGCAGTACAGGACCACACATCCCAAGAGTGTTATTATAATGATCAGATCTTATTAACTACTTATTAGGGCTATGGAAAAGAGTCGTTACCAGCATCAGTCATGGAGTCCATCATGGTCATGTATCGCTTGATCTTTGCCTGGCTTTCCTTCTCGTGACCTTTAGGCATCAATTCTGCACTAAACCCAGGTAACATGGAAAACACCTGAAACAAAAAGTCTGATTGTCTGAGTAATGAAAATCAAGCGAAACAAAACAAAGTTGCGTATCAGAAAGTTCATACAAGATTTTCAAATATCTGAGCATTTAAATTGAAAAGCAATTACCTGACTAATTGGCCCCATATTCATAATGTTCTGGAACTGCTCATACATTAGTCTAAGAGTAAAGGTCCCTTCTGATAGTTTCTGAAGAAGCTCTGGTTGTTGATCGGTTGGCACAACTTCATGAATTTTGTCCATAAATCCAGACCAATCTCCCATACCTAAATAGAAAGATATAATGCTAACAAATAAGAAGCCAAGAAAAATGGAGGAATGAGAAAGGAAATAATTACTCTCGGTACTAATATGTTACCTAAAAGGCGGCTAACGAAAGGTTTGACATCAAAGATTTCAAATTCATCCATGTGCTCTCCTGTACCAATGAATATCACTGGACTTTTTGTAGCTGCAACTCTGCAGGTAATTCCAGCAGTCAGGAAAACCATAAAAAAATGATAATTAATCAATAACACACCAACTTTAATTTTTTCAGCAAATCATCTTCTAATAGTATTCAGAAAACCATGAGCATTAAGTTATAATTATGGCTTCCTGTATCCGAATATATCTGTTTTGGCTATTTTTTTTCCTCTTAATTATGTGTAAGCAATAGCATCCAAAAAGCCATGACATGTGGAGTGATTTGGTAAAAAGGTAGAAGCTAAACACTAACAAAAAAGGAGGAAAATATTATAGGTTAATAGCACAGCACAAAACAAAGCCTCGAGAAATTACAAAAAGCAACTGAAGCACTTACGCACTAAGAGCACCACCACCTTTCGCATGGCCATCCATCTTCGTGACAATCACAGCTCCAACAGCCACACTTTGTCTGAATGCTTGTGCCTGATCAAAGGCCGCCTGACCAATACTGCTGTCCATGACAAATATTACAAGATCGGGTTTCTGCCAACAAATTAGAAAATAATTGTCAGTGTTTGTTTTGCTTCATGAAATATTTTTTTCCTAAAATAAAGGAAAATTAGAGAAAAACTAAAGAGCATTGTCTTATAAAAGGTTTGCTGGAAAAGAATGTAGCTTTTCTTTTTTGGTATAATGTTAGGATAAGTCATTTGTTGGAAGTATGTCCTATGAAAGATACCATACACACTTTTAGGAAAAATTCCTTCATATTTTCATTTTCCCATTGGTCTCTTGTTTTGTTAAGTTGCACACTCTCTTGTGTAGCCAAACAGGGCAATAGCATATTTGTTTAATTCAAGGATTAAATATCAATTTTAGATTTACAAAAATTGCGCAATTAGCTCATTGGCAGCATGTGCGTTCATTGACACAATATAATAAGTACTTCATACCATCATATTCACAACCACCATACAGGCATGCCCCCTGAAGTCGGTTACATCATAATATTGCAACCTACACCTCAAACTAACACAATTTTCTAGTTTATCCTTAAAACAAGCACTAAAAGATTGGTCAAAGCCATTTCTGCTGTAACCCAGAAAATATCCTAAATTACCTGATCCACATGCAACCAGATTATTATTATTATTATTATTATGGTGATCTCTCACTTAAGATGTTATGCTAACAATTAGGTGAAGTCATCTGAGGTTATATCTATACCGTAGCTTCTGAGACTTGCCGCATTTCTTCAAACAGCGCAGCTTCTTGTTTATGTCGACCACTAGTATCCACAATAATAAGATCACAGTTTTCTTTCTTGAATCTTTCCACACCCTCAGCAGCAATTTTCACAGGATCTGATTCCATGTAACTGTAAATAATGCAGATCAACAACAACCAAAAAATCTAGTCAAATATGGCTTCAGTGTTGGTCAAGATTGGAGACCCAGCACAAAACCTGGCCATGGCAGACCTCAGCAGTACAGAAACAGAGCGGTATTGAAGTAGCACATTGTACTTTCTTTTGGTTTTCCTTGTTTATATATTGATTATAAGTATCAAAAACTCTAATTAGCCTTAACTAAGCATTTCCAAAACAACAATACAATAGAGATGAATTGTGATTCAATCACTATGGACCAACAGATTGGCACCAGATTTGACTAAAAATGGAACCGACGCTGAAGATTAAGTCCGTATGCTATTTTGTGCTTAAGAAATAGACAAGTAACAAACCTGCCATAGAAAGGAATTTTAGCTTTAGTGGCATTCTGTTTTAGCTGATCAAAAGCACCAGCTCTGAATGTATCAGCACATACCAGTGCCGGCTTCCATCCCTTCTTCTGATGATAATATGCATACTTTGTACAAGTTGTAGTCTTTCCAGAACCTTATAAATCACA
The DNA here is from genome assembly GCA_025461125.1 of Carex kokanica. Lineage (NCBI taxonomy): Eukaryota > Viridiplantae > Streptophyta > Magnoliopsida > Poales > Cyperaceae > Carex > Carex kokanica. The sequence goes on from JAJGRX010000922.1 coordinate 142,316, forward strand.
AAACATGAGCATCATATCAGTGACAGTTTAATAAAGTGTAAAAAGAACTCACATAAGATCAGTAACCAATTCAACAGCATGTATCTCTAACAAAAAAAAAAATCAGGAAAAAATAAGAAAGAAATGGAGGTGCTATTTATAAGATAAAAGAAAGGCTCTTTAATGCAAGATTTACTCCTGGTTATATAATCATGTTTAACTGGTGATAAATTCAGAATTAATTCCATTTGTTCATAAGGACTAAGCATTTACTGTAAACATTATAAAAAAGTAGATAAAAGTGTATAAAACAATTACCTTGTAAACCAACAAACATGATAACACTAGTCTTCCCCTTCTTTGGAGTGAAGGCTGATTTACCAGGGTCAAGCATCTTACAGAGTTCATTAAAAACTGCCTAAGAAGTGCAGGATATAAAAACATAGATTTGAACCAATTAGTTTACCTAGGCAGGTACATGAAATAGTTACGGTAGATACAAATAAGGACTATTCTAATATAGTTTACTTTCAGAACCTACAGTACCAAGGGAAATTCACCAAATTAATTATTCATAAGACCTACATCTGGAAAATTTATGCACAAAATTACCCAATAGTTTGTTTATAAACCAAATTGAACAAACTAACCAAAGATTCCAATAAAGGATCAAATCAAATACATATTCCCTCAATTTAAAATTAATTATCACCAACCTGCTGGATGATTCTTCGCTTGTTGTGTCCTGCCGCCAGGTCATCTAAATTAACTATTTTCTTGATATTCGTTTGCATATCTCTCACCATACGGAATTGTACATCTGATTGTAGCAACGCGCGAGAGATCTCGTTCAAGCACTCATTCAACACCTTCTCATCGATAACCGTCGCGTTGCTCATCTGTTGCAACGCGCGGGATATGCTCCCGCCAAGCTGTGCGAGCACCATGGTTGCTACTTCTTCAGTTGTCCGTACGGCAAATTAGGGTTTGGATTCAGGAGAGATGATGAGACGAGATATGGAGCTTTCGCAGGGAGAAAGGGTTTCTTTCTTTCTTTCTTTCTTTCTTTCTTTCGGGGACGGATGGGATCGGGGATTAATTCACTACGCTGTTGAAAGAAAGGTTTTTAACTTCTTGGTTTTTAACGTCGTGCTGCAATTCTGATATTTTTATAATCAAAATTCTAAAATTAGTTATTTTCTTTATTGTATTAATATCTAATTTCTCAATTTAACCAATGAAAAATAAATATTAATAAAAAACTAAATATAGTTTGTTTCTATATTGAAGGTCCGTGAAATTTTGTTTTTGGAAAATACACCAATTCAAGATACACAATATATCATATAAATATAAGAAACTCATAGTTTGGAAAATACACCATGAAATATAAGGCCTTCATTAATTGTCCTTCGCAGTCTATTTTTGCACAACAATTAATACAAGAAAACATGTTTTTTTTTTTTTGTATAATTATTGTGACACACATACACATATTTAGAGAGAGTAGGGTTAAAATGCCTCATTGGTTTTTGCCTCATTATGCCTCAACATCGTTATATTTATTTTTAAAATATAAACAGTCGATCCAAACCGCTAAATACGATCTTCATATTAAAATGTGTTTGGATACAAAATTTTATATTTTTTTAAAATTTGTTTGCTATTTTTTTAAGATAAGTACAAATCACTATTTTTAAAAGATTTTGGACCATTCAAAAATAGTGATTTTGTACCTCTCTAAACAATTAGCAAAAAATATAAAAATTATAAAATTTGTTATCCAAGCACATTTTAGTATGAAGATCATGTTGAACAGTTCGGATAGATTATTTAGACTTTGAAAATAGAGATAATGATGTTGGAGCATGATGATGCACAAAACCAATGAGACATTTTAACCCTGCTCATATATATATATATATATAGCTGAGAAATCAATATTCAAATAGAAGATATAATCAAAGAGGAGGGTTCCAATGCCTCATCTCCTCATACCTCATCCATACCTCATGTTATATATCTCCATTTTCAAAGTCTAAACTATCGATCCGACCGTTCAACATGATATTCATACTAAAATATGCTTGGGGATGAAATTTTATAATTTTTGCAATTTTTTTACTATTTTTTAAGATAGGTACAAAATCACTGTATCTGGACCATTCAAAAAACAGTGATTTTGTACCTATCTTAAAAAATAGTAAAAAAATTGCAAAAATTATAAAATTTCATCCCCAAGCATATTTTAGTATGAATATCATGTTGAACGGTCGGATCGATAGTTTAGACTTTGAAAATGGAGATATATAACATGAGGTATGGATGAGGTATGAGGAGATGAGGCATTGGAACCCTACTCATAATCAAATATGCAATGTATTTTTGTAAACGCTAGTAATTCTAACGTCAACAGTTTATTCAGGGAGGCGCTATATTGAGCACATCTTTGTAATTTTGAGTTTTGAGAGCTGAGAGAATATTTTTCTTTAATTGTCAGTTTTGTCCTTCTATTTTCTCTCTCACCCAATTAATTAAACAAGTTAATAAAGGAATTTTCAAAAAATAGTAAAAATAATAAAAAAATTTCAAAAAAAAATAGAAAATTTGATCTCTAATTATATTTTAAAGTGGATATCATGTTAAGCGGTTCGAATCGTCTGTTTGAACTTTGAAATTGAAGATAAAGATATTGAGATACGATTGGGGTATGAAGCAATGAGGCATTTGAGCCCTCCTCATACTGAAATTTTTTTAGTTACCACAGCCAAAAAATCAAATTAAATGAATACCACCCTCTTCCTCTTTTTTTCAATCCTACCACCCACGCGGACCCAGTTCGCGCACCAAAAGAGTTGGTGCGCAGACTGGGTTCGCGCACCAAGTTGATTCTGAGCTGGCGCACCAAATTAATTATTTTATTATCGTTTTTTTTTTTGTGCGCCAACTGGGTTAGTGCACCAAATTTTTTTTTTTTAGTTGGTGGGAAGTTGGTTCTAAGCTGGCGCACCAAATTGATTATTTTATTATCTTTTTTTGTTTTGTTTTTTTTGTGCGCCAACTGGTGCACCAAATTTTTTTTTGTAGTTGGCGCACCAAAATTTCGAATACAGTGTATTAAATACACTGTGGCAGTTGGGGCAAATTTCGAATTTCTAGAAAATCGAGGACATATTTGTTATTTTCTTTTTTTAGGACATTAAAAAGAAATCGGCGTGAGGAAGAACATTAACTTCATCAAGGTAGCATCTGAAATCTGAAAAAAAAAAAAAAAAACAGGGAATGAAAACACTACTATTATAATTAATAATTAATTAATTATAGACAATGTCTGACAATTTTAAGATCTACAGAACATAAAACATTTCCTTCTCTTCTAGTCTCATTCTATTTATAAAATTTATTATGTAAAAATTTGAATTTATTTAATCTTTCAAGTTATTCCTAATTTATTTAAGAAAAAATCACTAAAATTTAGTGTTAGAACTAAGTTGGAATTATCATTTGGTATTGGTTTTGTTGTTGAAGACATTTAGCAGCTGACCATCACTTTTCACTTTTCACTTTTCAGAGACAGGGCAAGCCAATAATTTGGTTGTTGAAATAAAATTCCCAAATTAGAAAATAAATCTGCTATGATTCTCGGGAATCGCAGAATTCTGCGATTCCGAATCTCAGCTGTTGGTTTTTTTCGTGATACGTGCATGAAAATTTACTTTTTCATAAAGTGTTTTCGAGATCCGCATACAAAAAAATTTGAACCATTAATTCGGAATCACAGGATCCTGCGATCCTACCCGATCGTAGCAGATTCGGACTCCCCAAATTATGATTGACCACATAGCTAGCGCTAGCTGTAATTATATATATTCCAGAAGTGAAACCAAATAAGCAAAAAAAGTAGCCGCACGTACGGCCGGCTTCAACTATTTATTTCATTGATTAGTACTTGAGGCTTAAAGAGCTACATACGCAGAGCATTAGAGCATACATTACAAGCTCTCTCTTTACTCTTCACTTATTAGTTCTCTTCTAGTTGCTCATATATATATATACATACATAGATACTCCCCTTCAACCTCACAAAAGTAGCAAGTATTCTCTCACATCCCCACCGCTGCCTCGACGACGGATTCGATGAACTCGCGGCCATGGCCATGACCACCGCTGCCATGCTTGCTGCGGCGGCTCTCGGGCCCAGGCACGAATGCCTCCTCACGTTGGGAGTCGAACAACTCATCCACTTCCCTTGCTGAGGTGTCAAACGCCAGCTCCTTTGCCTCTCGCTCCATCTTCCTCAGAACATTGTTTCTCCCTGGAAATCACAACAGCCAAATCGGTTTATAGGTTGATTAACTAGCAGAATTAATTACAGTATTTACTATTTTTAAAGGTGTCATATATTAGCAAGGAAATTGAGTTTTTAATGCCTAGAAACTAATTGGAATAAATTAATTTCACAATAATATAAATATATGTGCCATCTGTACCAGCAAGGAAGATCCTCTGATTCTTCTCAGCACGGGTTTCAAAGCACATGATATGGAGGTTCTCATCCCCGGAGGCTATCTCCACATTTGGATGCCCTGCTGGTACGACGAACACAGTACCGGGAGACAGGTTAGCCCGGATCGCACGGTAACGTTGACCCTGCTGACCGGGTCGGTTCAGTTCATCCTCTTCCTCTTCTTCATACCTCTCCCGGCTCCTCCTGGTAGATGTCTCCGATTCCTTCGCCAAGTGCGGGCAAATTATCTCCACCCGGCCCTGTCCTTGCACTACAACCGCTATCTTGGTCGCATGCGAGTTGTAAAATGGTGCTAGCATAGATCCCTGTCATTTAAGAGAATATCAAAAACTGATACAATATAATATCCGATTTGGTATTGTTTAGTACAATTTCATGTTAATTAGTGTAAGCACTAATAAAAAATATACACTGGTAATGTTGGCAAGGGAGACTTTCACATCGAGATCTCCAAGCTGGCGCCAGTCGTTTGAATCGGCCTCATACAACTCACCATGTTGATTGGAGAAAGTTGGTCGTTTGTTAAGTAGGTTAAAAGTGCCCTTCGACTCGCCGAACCGACCCCCCTCACCGAAAGGCCAATGATGGCCTCCTTCAGAGCTTCGACGGGTCATGGCACGAATCTGTTCTTCACTTGCCCGGACTATCGGGCCTCTCCTTTGCTTTCCAAAAATCCTCTCGATTTTATCCCTTTGAGTCTGTCAATTAATTAACAAACCACATCTTTACAATCCGAAAAGAATTATCTTAATTTGATGTTGATTTGATTATCATACATACATTGAAAGCAGCTTCGAGGACTTCATCGCTAAAAGCCCGGTAGAAGGATTCCGGGTTCTCCCCTCCAGCGCCGAAGAAGGCCTATATATAATTTGATTCGAATGAATAATTGAGTATCTATCGATCTGTTGTTAATGTAATCCATGCATGCATCAAGCAAAAATTGCTCAATTAATCTGTACCTTAAATTTGCCAGGAGTAGAAACAGGGTTGACGAGCTTAACAATAATTAGCTTCTCCCGGCTATCGCTATTGATCACGTAAACAATCGACCCGGCATCAACTTTCATTATATCACCTTGCCTGATCTCATGTGATTCCTTCTCTTCTTTCTTAAGCACGGTCACCGTACCTCTTCCTGCATTGTCAAAAACATATAATCAGACAATGATCACAACCTACAATTAATTAATTAATTAGATGTATTAATTAATTCAATCATGCACGCATAGGAACCCAATGAAGATTTAATTATACCTTTTACAACGTAGCATACATCATCAGCGTCCCAGTGATTTGGCAGGAGGAAAGTTCGCGGATTAAGCTCGACAACCGCAAGACGGTAGTTTGCAATGCCGAGCAACAGCTTCGATTGTTTTGCAAAGTTCTTCAAAACCCTTATGTTTCCATGCTCGGTTCTCAGTTTATGCTTGAAGTGCTCCCGCTTGAAAACATAAGGGTTCTCCTTCTCCCCTCCTCTCTCCTGCCTCTCTTCCTCTTCCTCCTCTTGTTCCTCTCTCCTAGGGTTTAAAATTAAATCATCTCTTCCTCCGCCACGCTCACGCCTTTGTTCTCTCTCCTCGCACCGCTGCTCACACTGCTGGCGGCCCTGCCTCTCGCCATGCTCCTCTCTGCACTCCTTCCTGCACTGGCGTACCCTTTCTTGCGGGTCGACCTCTTTACCCTGGCCTCTTTCTCTGATCTCTTGCTCGTAGCGTTGCTGGCAGCGTTGCACACACTGCTTGTGTTGCGCTTCACCGTGCTGGGTCTCTTCACACTGCTCGCGACACTGCCCATACCGTTTCTCTGCCTCCCCTTTAGGGTTGTCTACCAGCTCCCGCTCTCTTTCACGCTCTTGCTCGCGCCCCCTCTGTTGGTGCTTCTCCCAGCATCGCTCCTCACATTGCTCGCGCTGTTGCCGAGGTCTCTGCGAGCATTCACGCCTACACTCGCACAGTTGAGGGTCCTCTTTGGCTTGAGAGATGGTGCAGAGAGCGGACAGGGAGAGGAATGCTAGGAGGAGGAGAGGTAAGAGGGTTCTGAGATTTGTTGCCATGATAGCTTGATGAAGAGTTGTTGAAGGGATGTGGAAGAGCGTTGATGCCGTCGCTTATTTATAGTGACTGAGAACCGTCACTGTATATGGATCCAATGGATTTCCAAGTTATCAAAGAATCAAATTGTAATTTGTAAAAACGGTGAGACAGATTGCTGTGTAGCCATGCATGTGAAAACAGAATACCAATATAACATTCATTTTTAAAAAGATTGTTTTGTATGGTGAACGATTTAAAATGCTTCCGAATAATTTAAAGTTAAATGATGAATTATAATGCTCCAAGTTACTATATAGAGAGAGAGACTAAGGTCAAAGTGGTAGTTCCTAGCTCCCGGTGCTATCAAGTTATTTTCGAATTTTCAAAGTCCAAACGGTCGATCCGAACCGTTCAAGTTGTTCTCCATATTGAAATCTGCTTGGAGACCAAATTTTACATTTTTTTGGAATTTTTTTACTATTTATTAAGACACTTTGAAAATTGCTGATCACATGGTCCAGAATTTGGTTGCACTGTTTTTAGTGTTCACCCGGATCAGCAATTTTCAAAGTGGCTTAATAAATAGTAAAAAAATTCTAAAAAATGTAAAATTTGGTCTCCAAGCATGTTTCAATATGGAGAACAATTTGAACGGTTCGGATCAACCGTTTGGACTTTGAAAATCCGAAAATGACTTGGTAGCACCGAGGGCTACGAACTACCACTTTGATCTTAGTCACTCTCTCTCTATGTGTGTGTGTGTGTGTTTTTTCAAATAATTTCGAAGTACGTAATTGTATGATTTTTATCTTATTATTTTCTCAACTAATTGAGTGAGGTTTTTTGTTCCTCTTAACTTTAGCATTAGTTTATATATCTCAAAGTTGTTTCTTCCAGTAATTCGATTTTTAGCTAAATTAGTGCATTTTTATTATATTAATTATTCAACTATTCTAGCTTTTTATTCTTAGAAGGGATATTCTTATTATTATAGGTAGTTTGGACTTAATTACGATACACACCTATATATAGTGGAAAAAGAAGAGAGAAAAGCTAAAAACAAATGCATATTTATAAGTTATAGGCTTGTTCTTTATTTTTTATTTTTTTTGCATGTTTATACCACAATATTATATAATATTATTCTTTCTTTTAGTGCAGCATTTCAGGCTTATATCGTATGTGATATTTTTCCTTTTTAAGTTGTACTTATTACTTATTAGTTGTGCAATTTCACTTTAACACAACTCATGGTCTATAGGTAAAAAAAATTAAGCTCTTGGTACGGTAAAAAAGAAATTTAGGATTTTAGAAGTTAGATTGGTTTGGAACCAATATATGATGTAATTAATTTTAGTGCATATTTAAGGCAATATATTTTAAATCACCGGTTTTTTCTATCGATCAACTCGTATATAGCAAATTAATTAATTAAGTCGAAGGAGATGAATTAACGGACCCATGCTTAATTAATTTGGCTCACACAGCAGATGTACGTAGCTCTAGTGCCACAAGTGAACCGAACTAGTTGTGAGAAGATAGAGCTGAGACGTGGCAAGCGATCGACGAAGCTTACAATTAATTCATGCAGAAATGAGCCAAAACGGTTCTTGGAACTTGGCACTCGATCGGGTCCAGACTCCAGACATGCATGCTGCAATTTATGTGTCTTCTTCCGACTCAGACAAATTAACTTAATTACCTGTGGCGAACAAGCTGCTTCACTCGGTAGTCATATGGTTCGCCACAGAGGATCCGGGCTAATCTAGATGAGGCTCTCCGCTCTCACACTGCGGCCTGCGCCAGGCGGTGGAGGTTTTGTACAAACAGGACGCGTGTGAAAGAGATGCGCCACGTCCCGCATGAGGTATTATTGTATATGGTCTATCTATTACAATCCGCGACAAACAATTGCATCGTATACCGACTATGTTTGATTGAACCTGTACCGAGGTGCAGATAGCAAGCAAGAGCATTTTGCCTTTTTCTCTTAATTAATTACCAATTCGAAGTCGCCAAGATTGAGGTGATCAGCAATATATGTTGAAAATGAATACAGTAAAAAAATAGTGATTCAAGTTACTTCAAATCATTTATCAGATTTTGATTGATTTTGCCTAGCTAGCTAGTTACATTGTTGTTGCTTCTGTTCATTTTAGTGAAGGAATGCAAGCTGCAACCCGGTTCTGTCAGTGCCATATATACCATATTAAACTTCAGGAAATAAAATCAGTATGTGCTTCGAATCTATATTTTTATTTTTAAAGTCTAAACAATTGAACCGTTCACCATGATTTTCATATAAAAATATACTTGAAATCAAATTATATATATATATATAGATAGAGTAGGGCTATTGTGCTTTGTAAAGTAAAGCCATCGTTTTACTTCGGCTTACTTTTTGGACTTTCAAAGTCCAAAACGTCGATCCGACCGTTCAAGTTGATCTACATATTGAAATGTGCTTGCACACCAAATTTTACATTTTTTGGAATTTTTTTACTATTTATTAAGCCACTTTGAAAATTGCTGATCACATGGTCCAGAAAAAACAGTGCAACAAAATTCTGGACCATGTGATCAGCAATTTTCAAAGTGGCTTAATAAATAGTAAAAAAATTCCAAAAAATATAAAATTTGGTCTGCAAGCACATTTCAATATGTAGATCAACTTGAACGGTCGGATCGAAGTTTTGGACTTTGAAAATCCAAAAAGTAAGCCGAAGTAAAACGATGGCTTTACTTTGCAAAGCACAATAGCATAATTCTATATATATATATATATATAGAGTAGGGCTATTGTACTTCGCGAAGTAAAACGACTTCACGCTCATATTTCCATTTTCAAAATCCAAAATGTCGATCCGAACCGTTCAAGTTGTTCTCTATATTGAAATGTGCTTGGAGACCAAATTTTACATTTTTTTGGAATTTTTTTACTATTTATTAAGCCACTTTGAAAATCGCTGATCCATTGTGAACAGTAAAAAATTCTGGACCAATGGATCAGCGATTTTCAAAGTGGCTTAATAAATAGTAAAAAAATTCCAAAAAATGTAAAATTTGGTCTCCAAGCACATTTCAATATGGAGATCAACTTGAACGGTTCAGATCGACGTTTTGGATTTTCAAAATGGGAATATGAGCATGAAGTAAAACATTGGCTTTACAAAGTACAATAGCACAATTATATATATATTTTAGAATTTTTACCATTCTTTAGATAGTAGATAATCATTCAGTTTCAAATAGTTCAAAATCTTTAGATCAATTAATTCTATCTATCTAAAAAAATATTACAAAAATTCTAAAAAATATATAAATTTTGATCTCCAAATATATTTTTATCCATCTAGTAAAAATTCATATTCTAATACTATAAAACAAAAAGCTATAGTGGAATTATACTATATTATATTCGAATCATAAACTTTTAAATTTAAGTTTAAATTATTCTTGAATTTCAAATTGCTTTTAAAACTACTCGCCATGATATGTTCCTATTTCCTAATCTCACGAAAGCAATTGTCCGAGAATCAAAAGACCTCAAAAATCAAATGAAATATAATGATTGACAATACGGCGCACCAGTGGAACATTTAAATGCATAAAAAAAAATAGTTCAGAAAAATTTGTGATCTTTCACCAGACTAAGGAACTACCAAATAATCTTTCGTAACTACATACCAGTTCCAACAAAAGGCCAACAGGGAGGCACTAATGTTTATGAACTTCAATGCGATATTATCACAAGTACCAAGCAAATACAGAGAGGAAATAGACAACCCAATTCCAAGAAAGGATAACATTCATTCAGTTTCCTGTAGCTCATGGAACAATAGGTCACCAGAAATTAGAGCAACCCTTCCCCTGAAACATGGAATCGAGGACAAGAGAAGTTAGTATTGGAGAAGTCGGGAAAAAGAAAACAACAATAAATTATAACTAATTGAAGCACCACGCTGCTTGCTATATCATGACCAGATAGCAGGATTGTTTTATTAAAAAAGAGCTGTTCATTAAGAAAAATGATGGTGGATTTTGCATCCTAGGCATTAACAAAGATCCAGTCTGAACAACTAGATTTCAATCGGGCTGTTAGATACACCCTACTACCTCGGCTATCCTCGGGGAATGATAACGCTTGATGCCATTGCATAAATGTACAAGTATTTTAGATCGGACAAATGGTAACATAAGACTTTCTGCAGGTTACATAAACATTTCACATATTTGCAAAAAACACTGACATGATTTGTTACCTTGTTGGTTAAGACAAATTATTGTTAATATTATCATTTTTTTTTTTCAAATGTTCAATGTCTGATCCTCTCAGCCAATAGGTACACTTCAATTACAACCTTGCCAATAACTTTTTGAGGTTGTCAAATATATTCAATAAACCAACAGGCATGCAAATATTCAATTAGAAACGTAGAACCCAAGAGATAGTGCTTACTCAGCTCATCCAATGACCAATTTGCAGCACCATTTCCTGCTTTAATTAACCGAATTTTGCCTACATATTAAACAAGCCCAAGATAAATTATCAGTGAAACATTTTTGTCTAACTTCCTTTCTATATGAAAAAAGAAAATGTTGTTGACAGAAGCACATTTTAAAGATGAATAACAATAAAGCAATTAACTATACCTTCACGCCTCACAGTAATCTCAGCTATGTTTCTCACCTGACCGGTAATGCTGTCATTATAGACCCTAGTCTCTATATCTCCCTCAACAAACACTGGAGAACTGCATGGCTCACAAGATTTTACAAAAAAGATAGTTACAGAAAGCATTTACCAGTTTAAATCACTGTCTTGGCCAATACTTAGCCCCTTTGATAAAAGAAAGCACAATAGGTGTGAGTTTTCTTGTTTTTAAGAATTATTTGGCAATTTCAGATACTTGTTTTACAAACAGAACTATTATGTTGCCAAACTTTTGACAACTTATCTGTAAAAAAAATGCTAGGAAAATGTAAATAAAAAAAATCCAGTTGGAAGGAAAAACATAACCTCCCAGATAAATAGAGGAAAGGGAAAGAAACATACTCCTTCACCAACTGACGAACTGCATAGTTGCCTAAACTCTCACTGTGTATCGCAATACGATGCCACTGTACCGGCCTTGGCACATCATAACCTCCTCCAATTCTCTGATCGTACATTCCACCAGTACCAACAGTTAATATCGTCACTGTGCGTCCACTCCTTAGTATTTTCTGCACTGGTGGTTCCCCAACTTTTCCACAAAGAAATGCCTAAATAGAATGGAATGCTGAAATTTATCAAAAAAACATGAATATCAAGCCAGTAATGCAAGATACTGGTAAAACCTTGGTCCTTGTACATGGGCCGAGCCATAAAATTTTCTGCTGTGTACAAGGACCAAGGTTTCTGGCTCAGCCCAGCCAATACCTTGTTCTTGTGCCAGCAGATTGGCTGGTTCTGGTACTTGAAATGAAGCCCCAAATTAACAAAAAAAAAAAAAAACAGAAGCACGGCCAGACCAGATGTGCTTTGGTGCACACAAACCAAGATTAAATAAAAAAAAGAGAATAGGCTGATAGTGGAAAACAATACTTTCTAGCATGCACATACCAGAAAAGGTACAAGTTTCCACCAATTGAGGCCTAGTTAGACAAGCTACTCTCAAAGTGAAGGTCTAAATCTATGCATTGAATCTAAGAATGGATTTTTAGATGAATTTAATTGAGAATTGGTACCTTGTGAACACCCCTGAAGCCCCAACCCTTTTCGGGGTCGACATTTTCCGGCCCAACACCTCTCTTTGTGTTTATAGTTTTGTCACTGTCTAAGTTATTCATCTCTGGGAATTCATTGATTGACGAGGTTGAGTAATTGCATGCGAGAGATTTTGTACTGAGGTCTGCATAAAGTAAAAAATCAGATAACCCAAAAGCCTGTGGACCATATTCAACTAAAGAAGAATTGGTACTGAATGCTTTTGCCATTATATCAGAAAATTCATTTCTCATACTTCAGATCCAAATGAGTAAAGAAAACTATAACAGTTGAATTAACATTTTATGGGAACGGAAAAATTAACCACCTAGTGAACTTCTTTGTGCTACCATCCTTTTCAAGCCCTTCAAAAACCCAGAACTCAGTGAACCCATATTCAATCTACAACAAAGAGACATACACACAAAAAGGAGGTTAGTAACAAGGATATTGCAAAATAAGCAAGAGGGCATCTTAGAAGATAAATACAAATTACACTAGATATGTAACTACATGGAGCATCGACAATAGAGTATCCTGTAAATAGAGATGCACAAATTACTGAAGGATATGAAACACAATATAGCAGTTAATTACGAAATTAAAGATCATACTGAGTTACGTAGTCATACTACGACAATGTCTCATAATACTTAATTTAATAACGCTCTTGCTTATCTTCACAGGATTAATCCCACCTTCATTCAGCCACTTGTACAAACAAGTTAGGGGCACAGCTCTGGCAGTGTGCTAAGGACAAAACCTTAGTATTATTGTGATTTCTTAATCTCCCTTCCGTATAAAATTAAGGAAAGCCTACATGCCAGTATATAAAAAGTTAGATAGTTGTATCTCTTCTCGTCCCCCTCCCGCCCACACACACAAAGACAAAAAAAAAAAAAAAACTATAAATATGGACCTAACTTCACGCTCTTTTTTCAACTGCAAGTTATCTAACTAAGAGAAGTGTGTGTGCAAAAGAAAAGACAGATGGCGGTTATAATTTTCGTCTAGGCATTTGTACAAACAACTTGTGTGCAACACTAGCCCCGCTTATAACTAGGAAAAAAAATCACCAAATCGCACGAGAAAACAAACAGAGAGAAACTAACGATTCTGATCAGAGAAAAGGTAGAATTAAGAAAAGGCCGAACAATTTCCAAAAATCGAAACATACCTTCAGCTTCAGCTTCAGAGGGTTTATGCACGCGTTACTACGAGGGAAGAGAGAAAAAGAGAGGGGAGGCGCCAGCAACAGACCCTGGTGATTTTTTGTTAAATTATGCTAGTTTTTATGGGCCTATTGGGCCTATTGGACCTATAGGGTCGTTTGGGCCTTATGCGTTGCGAACTTCCGATGTCTTTTGGAAATTTCGCTATGGATTGGTAAACGGTAAACTCCGTTCAACTTTCAGATATTTTGATAAACGAACGGCTCCGATTTGTTCGAACAAATTAGGCGCTGAAAATTTTCATCTGTAGAAAATCTTGCATATATATGGGAAATGAGGAGAGTTCAAATCCCTCTATTTTTCATGTCTCCACTATGTCTTTATTTTAAAAAAATTTAATAACTCAAAATTTAAAACTTAAAAGTCTAAATAAAACTGTTGGATATGATCTACATCATTTTATCTATGCACGTGTAAAAAATTATGACATTTCAATTTCGTTTTGGTTATCATCAAGAGCTTATAAAAAACGTACTAATGTGGATAATTTCTAGACGTTAATTTTTTAACTTATTGATTTACATAAAAATAAAATCAAAATGTGATAATTTTTTATGAGCACATAGATAAAATGATGTAGATCATATTCAACGGTTTTATTTTTACTTTTAAGTTTTAAATTTTGAGTTATTAAAGTTTTTAAAAATGAAGACATGGTGGAGGCACAAAAGATGGAGACATTTGAACCCTTCTCATGGTAAATTAGGCAAAATAAATATTGGCATTTTAAAATGTTAAAGAGTTATACAATAGATAAGTCCCATCATAATTCATGTAGAAAAATACAAAAAAGGTTGTATCATTTTAAAATTTTGTATAAATTTCAGGTACATCAAACACATCTGATTTAATAAGAAAAAAAATATGATACATAAAGAAAAATAAATATAATCGTATGGATCAGGGTGAATAAGAAATGATTTCCTAGCATCATTGTATGCTTTCATTGTTAATTTATGAAAGATGACGATGACGATGATTATGAGAAATTATTTTTTTTTTTTGTCGTAGAGGATATTTTGGATCTTGATAAATTTATGTCAAACGTGAATTTTATATAAATATAATTTGTATAGAGTTATAATAAAATATGCTTAAACGTAATCGAGAATCCTCGTGGTAGTCGTAGGCAGAGGTTTGTGATGATTGCTAGCACCACAATAAGAATAAGAGGAGGGTTCAAATACTTATATTTTTTGTGTTTTATTGTGTTTCACATTTTATTTTAAAGTTTTTTCGGTCGATTCAAACATATTAACACGATTATATTTAAATTGCTTGGAGATCAAATTTTATATTTTCTTGAAAATTGTTTATTATTTTTTTATAGGTACAAAATTATTGTTTATGAATCATCTAAAAACAATGATTTTGTATCTATTTAAAAATAAATAAATAAAGTTAAAAAAATATAAAATTTGATCTCTATACATATTTTAATATAGAGATTATATTGATCGGTTCGGAAAGACTATTTGTATTTTAAAGACAAAAATTACCGCAACTATTTTTCATTAAAATTTGTAAAATTACAAATTTAAAAATATGTAATGATCATGGTTATCTTTAAATTAATGCATGCACATACAATATCAGAAAATTTTAGTTTGTTATGTACGAGATAAAGAAGTCGAAAAAGATTAACGTTCTTTAATTTTTCCCACTTATGATCTTACACTAACCGAACACCATTTACGATATTTGACATAAAATACTTTACTTTTATGAAATAAAATAACATCTATAGTTCATATTAAATGAAATTGTGATGTTAGCTGTTTCTTTAACATTTGTTAGGAAAACAATAATACAATACGAATCAAATATAAGAGTGATTACTGTAGTAAAAGACTAACTAGATTTAAATTCCCTATATTTCTTTTCTTCTAAAATTTCTTTACAAGAAGGAGCCATTACACAAGGAAAAAAAAAAAAAAAAAGGTAACTCGCAAATGTGCTCCAACGAATCAAAAGAACACAACAAACAAACCTCAAATAAAATGAAAAGCAAGACATAATCTAAGTGTAGATTAATCAAGACAGAGATGTTGCAACCCAAGTTCTGAGGATATTAGTCGAAGAAGCACTTGAACAAGTTCTCTAACTCTTGTTTCCCTGTAAAATCAACCATATACATAGCAGTCACAACATAGGCAAAATTTGAGGTCAAGAAATTGAGAATTTATGTCATTGTGAGAGAAAATAATTTGCAAAACCTTGACACAACAAGCTCGCAAAGTGATGGAAATAACACCAACAAATGAGCACGCTCACAAGATTCCTTGTTCTTCAGTATCTCCTTTAAATATGGCGGTAAAGGAAGAGAGGCCAAAGTGTCAGAATGAATAATGAGCCGAGCAAGCTCCTGAAGGACGACAATCGCCTCTTCAGTTCTCACACCAGGTAATGAACTTTCACCTGTGAATCAAACAATATTCATTGAGGATCCTTTGTGCTCAGGGTTAAGATAGAAAAAAAAAAAACCAATATACAAGGCAAATGATGAAGTACCCAAGGCATTCTCGTCTTTTAAGAACTGGTTTAGTATAACCTCACATCTCTTCATAAGAATCATGATCGAAACTTTGCTGACTTCTGACCTTGAAGGGGGCCAGCTACCTACTGATGTGCAACTGCAACCAGTAGTCAGCAGATTAGACTATCAGAAAATATGCAGTATTTGACAAGCATGCACATGTTTAATTATTTCAGAACATTTTTTTTACCTACGGACATTTTAATCAGAGATTATTAGCAAATCTCTACCTACATTTATGTTGACCAGCCCCTGATAGCCTCAGAGTGACCAGATCCAGCCAAAAAAGTAGAGGATATACATTATGAAATGATTTAATTTCACGACTTTCTCTGAGTATAGGGTCATTTAGGATTTAGGACCTCATTTAATGAACCGATCTTAGCCAGTCAGTACTTCATTTCAATTCTTTTGAAAACACAGGTTCAATTCACAGGTTATGATCCAAAGATGTTAACAAATAGGATCAGTTTGCCCAAAATGCCAGACTTCATTATAAATGTTCAACATTCAGTATGCGACGGTAAGTTAGCAGGTCAGATTCAGATTAAGATCTCTTGAACAATTCAATCAGGCAAGGTCGAACTGAACTTTTCAAATAAAAGGATTGCTGAACTGATCCAATGAAGTACAATTACAGCAGTAGAATGTATTACTGACAACTAAAGTAACTTCACAACAATTTAAGTAAGATGAATACATAACTTCTAGCAAGGAAGACATACCTGCACAGAGAAAACATCATCTGCAAACAACTAAGGGAGAATCTGCTACAGTTTGGAGGCAAGAGTCCGACACTTTCAAGAGGCAAAGATCCTGTTCGAGATGCACATCGATCTAGGGTTGTCACCAGCTTCTCTAATATCTGCACATAGATATATGTATTTAGATGAGTTAAAACAACTGATGCTATTTGGTTATACCATTATAAAAAGTTATCACATGCAAGTACTGCTTTCAGCTGAGAGGATAATTGAAGATATTGCAATAACATAAAATGATAAAATACTGCAAGAAAACAATGTCATAAGACTTGTAAATAACCCAGAAAATGAGTTGGGAACCAAAGAAATTAGCGCCAGTGCCAGTGTACAATCAACTCATTTTTTCCCTGGCCATTATCAAGCTGGCAAACCACAATATAATAAACCTTTAAGAACTAAAATAAAATCTTTAGATCCAGCATAAGCAACTGAAAAGAGACACAACAAACTTCAAGATCAACAGACTACTAACAAGTGACAACAAACCAAAAGCCATAGAGACCCTAGGTCAAAACAAGCCAATGAACAAAACACACAGCAAACAAAACAAACACAGACCTATTAAGCATACCATAAAGGTACTAATCACGATAAGCATACCGCTAATGTTTTGGTAACCAAACAGAGGAGCCTGAAGAGTTCCAAAAGAAGTAAAAGAAGTAATAGATGTACCTCAACAGGAGCATCTACTTGACCTTTTAGCACATATTCACCAAGTACTTTAAGAAAATTCATCTCAATCAGCTCATCAGCCTTTAGCACATCAGAGGTCAATGCACGGCCACATGAACCAACGAGAAATATTTCATAAACATCAGCTACTTCCTTCCACAGTCGTGCTCTAGTAAGCCTATATGCAGTTGTCTCAGTTTTGGCATCCAAAAGTGAGGGACTTCTGCCATCATCAGCCACAAGCTTATTGAAACAATCCAGTGAAATCCTCCAAAGGGAGCCTGTCGGGTTGTCCCTCCTAGTATTCATGCACCTAACAAGTAATTGCATTTCAGTATCTTGTACTTGTGCATTTCAGTACTAGATACCAAGTAACATAAATGGTTGTGACCAGTAATACGGGCATACCGCAAAAGTACTCCATATTTAAAGCCAAAAGGAACAAAGATAAAGATGATATATAAAAAATTGCAGTTGTCAGGAACTGACTGACATAAGCATTACTTCAGATGCAATTTTTGAGTTGTATGTAATGAATGATGTACATCTATAGATTACAGGTGAATAAAAACATGGGTTGTTTACTTTACCTCCCAAGACCTTTTATTAGTTGAGGAGAGATGCCAAATCGTTCAATTGGCGGAGCATGGACATAGAGATCCACTATAATAGGTAGAAGCTTCTCTACAAACAATGGACTCCAGCCATATGTAATTGTATCGTTGGCCTCTGATTCAGAAGAGTCCAAGGGGGAATGAGGTCCTACCCCTGTCAATTAAGGTACCAGTTAGTATCAGTGTCATTCACCAAACATCACTATCAACCACCAATGTATAACACAGCCCAACTCAGTCTATCATAATTGTCCTGGTTCATTTAATTTACTGGAGAGAAGTATGGATTGTTTTTACTTGCTCTTTCTATAGGGTTTCTGCTTAGATCTAGCTTCAACCTTTTAGGTTTAGAACAAATAACAAGATAATGTACCACTTCCAGCACAAAAAGACATACTGTCAGTTTTGTAATGTTAGACAGTCCATTTACCAATACAGCATAATATATATTAAAGTAACCAGACAACAACCAGATGCCAATTACCGGCATCCTTGTGGAGGCCACCACTTTGTTCTTTGCCACCTTTTCCTTTGTCTGTCGATAATTCAAGTCCAATGAGATAGCAGAGGAGCTCATGGAGAAGGGGGGCCCACATTGTAGGCAGAGCACTAGTTGGTCGGAGCTTTGGTATTATATCAAGGACAGTCCTCTGCACTGGAGATACATTACCCTAAAGCATCAAAGTTCAATTGTAAGTATAAAAAAAGCAATACTGAAATAACTAAAGATCAATAGAATTATCAGTACAAAACCGGTCAGGTTTCAAAGAGAACATTTTCTAGTTTGTTAACTAAAACAATTAATCAATGAAATACATCAATAAATAAACAAGAAAGTTAAATATTAAGAAAGGAGAAAACTGTACCACTAAAATGTCACTTGAAGTGGCGCAATGTTAAAAGATAGATGATTGGCCCACAACATTAGTTAAAAACAATTCAATTCACTAACAACTCTGATCAGAGTTTTCAAGATAAGTTTTCAATAAAACCAATAACTATAAACCAAAGGAACTCCAAACACAAACGCAAAAATATTTTGTAACACATTGGCTGCTTAATTGGGCAAGCTATTTGTTCAATTTCTACTAGTACATCAACGTACCACTTCATTCTCAAAGTCATCAGAGCCCTTTGAATTCCGGATTGTTGTATGAAGGATGGATGTGAGCCGTAGATACATGTCAGCATCAAACAATGATTGAGCTTGGAAGTACAAATCTCCTACATTAACCAAAATAGAGAAAATGAAAAACCAGTAACAGCCCAAAATGGAACCATTCGTCATAGCTTGCACAAAGGTTATGCAAAGTTCAATGTATTACCAAGACCATGTAGAATCTCCTGCTTCACCTTATCAGCTGAGTTGATTTTGTAATTTGGAGTTTGAAGGACCAGCTCATAGACTTCAAGCATAGATTTGATATAGGAGGCTTCAAGATTTCCCTAACAAATTTTAGCAAAAATGAATAAACTATTAGACTCTCCAACAAGATAAATATCTCACTTATCCCACTTTATTAACAACAAGAACTCCTTGATAAGAATGAAAATCAAAATATTACCTTTGGGCAATGTGAGCTAACAAGAGTTTGCAAGCAGCTTATTGCAGCAAGTCCAACTTCTTTACTACCACTCAAGATGCTGTTTTTGACGAACTCTAATAAAAGCTCCCATCCTGAAATTGTATGCACGCCGTCAAATGCAGTTAAGACAAGATACACACTCGCAGTAGCAATAAATACTGGCAAGCAACCTTACTACTGATGCACTCACATGCCTACCGTAACTGAGCAGGAATCACATAGTTGTTAATCAACCATAAGTGGACCTAATTAAACCTCAGACAACTGTAATTAAATAAAGCCTTGATAGACTCAAAATACTACTGAACAAAAAAAAAATGCTAAGGATCAGACTAGTTGTCATTATGGTAATCCTTAGTCCAACAAAAAAAAATTTGCAAGCACGTTATCTTGAGAAATGGGCAATTCACCAGATGAGAAATTGTGTAAGCTCTGAAGCAGAGGAAAGAAAGAACGTAGCAGCCGCGCTATGCCACCTAACACCAAAACAATTGTCTCATCCCACTGTTTCTGTGCAGTGTTACGGCTGTACACAAATGAGTTTCATTAGCCAAAACAACTGTATTATTTTAGGTATATGATAAAACTATAATTTTTAAGTAAAACCCAACACAAAAGGTTAAATAAGCCAAACATACTGGTTCATGGACATCCATCCATGCTCCGTAAAAGAGCATGCACAATCAAAATTCACGACCATTTACAATAAATCTCCAACCAACAATGTTTAATAGTATACCTGTGATGAATAAGCATATGAACAGCTTTCCCACCCCGTGTTCCAAGTTCTTTCCCTTGCCATTCATCCTTTGAAGAGGTGGATGCCTGTGTAAAAGCAAGTCAGGCAATTAAAAGAAAGCAACGAAACATAAATAGATAAAAGGATGACTGATCAGGGGTTTAGGAGCATACCAGGTGTGAAACAAGATCCAAAATGGGAAATACATATGTCCAGAGACAATCTTCCCACATACTTCTAGATATTTTCTGGCCATGGCTGCTCAAGGTTTGGAAAAGGGTCCGAATTGCAGAATTCCTTACCTTGAGGAAAATAAAAGAATAATAAGGCCAACTAATCAGGTCAAAATAAAACCAGGTATTAAAACTTCTGGGATTTTATTTAACACGTAAATTGAATCATCATCCATGCAATCTCACATGTGGATTGCAAAATTATAATCTCATCAACTCCATACAAATACTGAAGCTTTGTACTCAACTCTAATTCCCACTTGTTAAACTAAAAAAATAGTATCTCATCAGATATCTTTAGGAGATGAAAAAGAGTACCTCAGGCCTCTCATCAGCACTTAGTTTTTGTAATATAGAGAATACTGAGAAAAGCAGCTTATTATAATCAGGCACACTTTTCACCATGATTTTACTAGAAAGACCATCACTGGGGAAATTATGATTATCAGAAGCTACATCTGAAAATTAAAATGAAGATGTTCAGGAAAAAAAAAAAAAAAAAAAAATAGAAGTGAAACTAAGGTGTAATAGTACCAGTACCATTTTCCGTACAAAGAGAGGAATCTTGAGCACGATTGTTAACTAATCCCTTTGCAATAAAATCAGTGGCCGTCCACAGAAGCCCAATGGCAGTAAGACTGATGTTCAAATCTTCTTTCTGAGAACCATATGCCCCAGTAACTTCCATACATCTACGATTATAAAAATAGGTCAGAAAAGGATCCTATAAGTTGATATTATCATTTAATGAACTCCAGATTCAAATTCAAGTGCTCGCCAAATTTTCATTACTGTTGCTTATTGTCAGCAAAGACAAACTACAAATTTTAGGAAAGGGAGATGATCGCGAGAGGTAAAGTGTCCAGTGGGTCACTTTTAACTAGATATCCAATTAAAAACATTGTACTAAGACAACCTATCACATTACACAACTTATAGGAATTTTCTATAATCAAAAGACAAACCTATGCAAATTTTCTTTTAGGACAGATTACAAACTCAAGATGTTAGTATGCTTACTGATCAAGCCACTGTGAAGGAATGGCTGAAAGCTCTTCATTCATGATAACTCGTATGCTCTGAAAAACAAGGCATCGGAAAGACATCCAAAAGAAGAGATGTAAGTTTTGTAATAATAAGAGATGACCATATGATTTGCATATCGTTAAAAAATTTGATGTGTTGATTCTATAACAAACTTTGTTATAATTAATTCAGATATTTACCTGAAAACCTAACGGGATAAGATCCTTCTCTGATGTATCGGCAACAGCTCTAGAAAGATAAACTAAACATTAACAGATCTTGTTTTTGGTTTCAAATGCCCGAAGGCTTATCAACAGATCTCGTTAAAACTAAGAAAATCAGATAAAGACGATTAAAACAAGAACTCACCTTAGTATTTGAAGGACATTGGACCAACTGTGGTACAGCTTTTCTCCACACCTCTGACAGAAAACTGAAGTTACTACAGTAATTTCATAATTGATTTATTTATTACCAAACTGCAAGGATCATTGTCCAGTTTGTTGCTGGATAAAGAGTTTCACACTTTTGGTTTGTACCAACTTAAGCAACCAAGTTTAAGTGCCTCGGATATGACCAAACATTTCTATAAACTACCAAAAGGACTTGTAAGGTCAAAAAATGACCAAAGAAACAGTCTCAGCCAGGTTAAATAATTTTACCTCCAAAACATGCAAAAGAATTTTAAGAGCTCCAATATTAACATCAGGATTCTTGTTTGTTGTGCAGAGACCTATCAACGGAGACAGCAGTGCGCACTCAAACTGCCGTGAAATACAACCATTCCCCACCTACAAGAAGGAACTTAACTCAATCCAAAAAATCATTTTAAATACAAAAATTATTCAAGCAGCAAGCAATTGTCATGTGATTTCAATTTTCAGATATGCCATTTACAATCCGAGTCCTACGTGTTCCTCTGAGACGAGATACAATAAATAAATGAACAGAAAATGCTAGCTACCAAACAGATGCTTTCATGCTTCCAAACTCCTCAAACATCTACCACTCAATTATTACAAAGGTTGGCCAGAGAAACTAGACAACAAGGAGTAAATGTCAAATGCTACTCAACAACACAGTAAAACTTGCAATAGGATCAAAATCCAAGAACAACTTGCTAAATTCACCCTGATATAAGGTAATGAATGCTAAATACTCACTTGGAGATTGTCAGAGCTTAAAACAGCACAAATTGACTGGTCCAATGCTTCAAGGGCCATGCTTCTTAATTTAGGATGGGAGGAATCAGAAAGCTGAAATCATTCTGTATTTCATTAGATCGTGCATAATTTGGATTTTGAAAATAATTGTAAAATCAATCATATCACCTCTATAAGATGGGTTGCAATTTGATTCCATATAGGCTCAGCTCCTAAAAAGCAGGACAAGAAGAATTAAGGTTAGCATATCATGTTGGAGCAATGATATCTCTTGTAGATACGAGTGCTTTACTGGTATTCCAGTTAAAGATCACACTCTTTTATCTTATCATTTTGCTTTTTTCTTTCTATTAAAAAATTATTTCCGTTTGTGATATCTCTTACTTTTTTTTTTCCTTTTCTCTTAACTACTTTTGGTTGTTTTGGTGTTAGCAAGGTGTTGGTGGTGCACGGGGATGGGGGTGCTGATCAGTGATTTTGCATGCCATAGCCTTATATCATTTTGTTTTCAAATTTTCCACAACAATCATTTATACCTGCTCCTAGTGTTAAACAGCCTATTATATGACCTTACACTAAAAACAGAACAAATATACTTAACTGTGCAGGTTGTTGAGAAGTATTGTTGTCATGCGTTGTACTGAGAATGAAACACTCCCTATATTTTGGCCAGATATAAACTGGCTTGATAGCTGGCACAATGCAGAGAGGAGTGACTTCACAGCAGAGACATTCATCAGTGCCGAACTCTCAAACAACTTACTCCAGACAAGAACAAAAATCTCAAATTAGCCTAGCAGCTAACAGAAGAAATATAAATTTGGCATTTTTTTTTTTTTTTTTTGGGGGGGGTCATCAAACTAGCGAGACGAAAATTATTTTCAAGCCAGACAGTTTAAAAAACTGAATAATAAGAAATTAATTCTAAACCAGTAGTTCATACTGGCTGGAACCCTGACTAATTGGCTGCCACAAAATATACTTGGCTTATACGGGGAGGTATATGCAAGTTATTTACTATTTTATAGACATCTCTTAATTGTCCTTCCCCTCTGCTGAAGATAAGGATGAGATATCACTTTCTAACAGGGAAAAACCACCATTCATGGGCTCATAAAAGCATTTCTAACCTATGCTGGTCTCCTTACCTGAGAATTTAAAGAGGATAGTATGTGGAAGTCACTGTACTGCCCAGATGATTCTCTCAAAATCCGTGAAACAGACGTAGATACCTCCTACATATAAATTAAGAATCTATACAAATAAATAACAACTTGAGAAATTTAAAGAACAAACATAACAAAAGTCCTCAAGAGATACTACAGTATCAGACTTTTATTTATCTTTGAAGCATTGCAAATTCATGTACATTCATGATAAACAGATATTTTAAATCATATGAAAACTAAGGGCTATGATAAAGAATAGACATAAAAATTAAGTCACGAAAAATGGAAATAACCTGTGTAGAAGCGTGTGGAGAATGAATAGCTCGATCAAGTGCTGCTAGTGTCTCCAAAACCTATGATTGCATTACCCAACAAAAAGGAAAATTAAGTAGAGAAAAACACAAACTGCTATGCCTATCATATCCAAGGATGAAAGTAATATTTGACAGCAGAAATAAAAAACACATACCAAACTCCAGGACGGTCCTAGGACATTATGCAAGCGATGTGCCACATTGAACAGTGTTCGCAGTGCCTATGTCAAAGCATCAACAATATAAAATGTCAAATGTCAAGTAAAACAACAACTAAAAATTACATGAACTGTTAGGGAAAAAAAATTACCTGCACATTCTTTGGTGTAAGAACAATGCTCTCCCTCTGATCCGGCACAGGTTCTGCCCTCTTTGATCCCGGTGACATGAGAACACTGTCAAAATGAATGCACAAAAAAACATTTACAAAGTTGATCCAAATTGCAAAAATTTATAAAACCCTGTAATTTTGTGCCAAAAGCTTAACCAAGAAATTCATCTAAGTCCAAAATCAATAATCAGCAAATTATTAGTACTGTTTTTCTCTTTTTTCCCTTGTTTACATTTACACAATATTTCCATGCATATTGACACAACTTTTTCATATAAGCACACGCTATAAAATCATATATGCTTTCAAATTAAAGGATTGGCAATCACCTTCTCTTCTCAGTTTCAGTTGGAATGCTGATTGTGAACTTGCACAGCGATGCCAAAAAAGAGTTAAGTGGCTCTACAGCACCCAAAACTCCACATGCCTGAAACAATGTTAGTTCACCTGAGAATCTGTTTAAACATACAGATTAAACAATTTTAAACAGAAGTATATTCTAGGCAAGGGGGTGCAAGAAATTATATTATCTGGTGACATAAACCTCTTGTATTACTTGTATATTTTTTCTGCTATCTTGACATCCCTCTCCTCCCACCACAAAAAATAGAGACGAATCCTAATTACAAACCAACCTCTCATTTGCTATCTAAAAAAGATATACAAATATCACAATTAAGTTTGTATATACAAATATATAACCTGAGTGAATGCTTGATACCCTTTAAGTATTTCCAATATTATTGCTTCTCCTTGTGATCTGCCAAAGTTCATTCACAAAGAAACTTCAGCCGAAAGGAAAAAAAAAAAAAAGTGTAATACTGATAATATTCAAATGAAAGTTCAAGCCACCTCGTCAGAATGAAAGAAAGAGCATCAAGAATGGTTAACCAAGTTGAGCAGACCATAGAAGTACACATATGAAATGTTTGTCCAGGGCACAAAACTGCAGCATTTTCTTCTTTTGGAGAAGTAAGCTGCTCAAAGTGTAAAATATGAGCCACAAGTCCTACAAAGCTTCCTGAAATTTATTGTATGCATTTCTTACCTCACCGGTGTCAACTGCCTCATCTGTCAAAGTAGCAATAGTGAAAACTACACCTAAAAGTCCCTCAATTGCAAGAGTAATGGCATGAGCTTCACTTGCAACTAAAACAGCACTGTTGGATGCATCATTATCCATACTCCATTCAATTCCTGAAAAAATGCATGTTTACTTGGTATCCAGCTTGATAAGTGGGTAAATTACCAAGTTATAGAGGTACAGCAACAGAATTGACTGGGTTTTATTTTCCTTTACGTTCACTCTCTTTTGTCAACCGACCTTGTTGGAAACATTAAATTGGGTTTCAACTTAAATCAAAATGAATTTGTACCCCATACTGGAGAGACTCTGTAACCATGGTACAAAAAGATTGATACAAAATAATCTTTTACAAACCTTTAGCTTTACTGCTAAACATTCCAGCAACAGCTGCAAGGCTCTCCTCACTTGAGTCTGAAACCTAGAACAAAAGGAGGTATGATCTCTTAAAACTAAACAGTGAATTTACTATAACAAAGGATCCTAACTTAAGCTTGCAGTTAGATCAAACAAAACCGTATATAGATAGCTTTAAAGCGGAAAAAAAATCAATAGGTATTAGTAAGGAAATAAGAAATTAAATAGCTATGTGTCTATGTTGCAATTTGCAAACAATTAACTATTCTAAAGCTTATATCTGTATGCAGAAAAGCTACAGTACCATATGCTCAGATTTGAATAGACAAAGACCCAAATAAACTCAAAGAAGCAAACAAACTCAAAATGAGAAGCAATACCATCTGAATGTTAGAGACAACTAAAGCCAATGCTCGGACCATATTCTCTACAACATTTGTGTTCTTTGGATTCCTGCAATATGAAGCAAAGGACACTTAAAGAAAGAACAATTTTTATTTACCAAAACAATAACAAAAGATGACGCACTACTGAGTAAATGGCTATGGAAGTTACACAACAACCCCAAATGCCATTGGGCTGAGACGTTACTGCTCCTATATGGAATTCGAGACATACCACAACTTGGCTCTGACACCAGCCACTCATTCTCCCTGAAGTCCCTAGGGAAACTCATGCTCTATAGCACCTGACAATGAGGGAACACAGCCCGTGTGGCGTTGGACACAACACGGGCAATTCACGAGTGCATCTGCGTATGCTCTCATACACCACAGAGGTATAGAGTGTATCTTATAACCGAGCTCTCTGGAAACAGAAATCCCCTACAAAGGTCAGAGCATTCCTCTGGCTGGTCATACAGGATAGACTTCTGACACAGCATGTACTAAATAAGAGGGGTTGCAGCACCGCCCCCGAATGTAAGCTCTGCTATGCAAATCAGCTCGAGAATAGGGATAATATCCTATGGTTTTGCCCCTACTCACAACGTTTCTGGAGAGAGCTGCACACTGCAATATTTCCCTGCCAGTAAACAACCTAGACGGTAGACGCCATAGATGTCATTTAGTGATCTAACAGGAGAGCCGTGTCACAGCCAATGGTCGATCTATGGTCTACAGAATGCTGGTCACTCTTGCGAGAGAGGAACACAGGCTTATTCTCTCATAAGACAGAACACAACTGCATCAATATTGATTCATGATACAGCTCTTGAAATACACCAGTGGTACCGGCACTGTAAGAAGACAGTTACCGTACCTAAGATTAGGTACGGTAACTACTGTTATTACTGTTCTATCTATGCTTGCTGTACTTTTTACTTTATGACTAGGTTGTAACCTTCTCTTTCATTTATAAAAATTGGTTAGGGGGCGAATCGCCCCCTAACCTTAAAAAAATAAAATAACAAAAGATGATATCACAGGTAATAAAATAATAATACTCAAGAGTTATTTCACTTACATGTCAAATGTTTGGAAAAGGAGACGAAGTGTGCAAGCTTCTACACAAAATCCCTAGCATCGTAACTCCACATTAGCATATGCACCAGGTGCTTTAAGGTCATGAGCAAAGTCAACAAAAAAAAAACACTCACTCTCAATATTTCTAGCACAAGTATGCGGTGCCATAAAGGCAAATCAAGCCGAGTAACTTTCACTAGCATGTTGAGAAACACCTATTAATAGAAGGAGGATAAGTAAAAATTGCTGTAATAAATCTGATTTAACAGTCTGACTAATATCCAAAATGCATCCTGCAGCCAAAATCTGCTTCCAAGGTGCCAAAGACAAACTAAAAACTAGTAAATACAACAATATACAATCACTTTCAAATGTAACAACAAAGAGGAAACTAGACGACTTAAGTACGAAAATGGAGAAAGAAAATACTACCTCACTTTCAGTAACAAGGGATGAGCTATAGAGCCTTATTATATGAGCAACTGACCGAAGAACCAAACGTCGAAAAGTTGGTTCTCCTGCTTCCCCTTCATGCTGGGAATGAGCAGTAATAATTAAGATCAGGACCTTGTCCAAAAATTTTAGAGTCACTTGTCTTTTAAAAAGGATGATAAGTGACTTGATTGTAATCTCAATCTCACTTAAGGACCAACCTCTTAGATGTGATGAACAATATAATTTCCAATATTTAGAAGTTCAATTCAACATGCCAGTGACAATTCACATAACCAGGCTTTAAGTACATATTTGGTTCAAGATTGGATACCTCTGCATTAGTCCGAAGCGAAGTCATGAGGAGGGAGCATATTTGGTGGCGTAATACCTGATGTGTAGAAAAATTGTATTAGGACCCCCTAAATCAAGAAAATATTATAAAATAGAAACAAAATAAGTTTTTCAACAGTAACCTGCTCATATGGCAACAAAGTTCGGAAGACGGCCACATAATTGGACAAGACAAACCTAACGTGATACAAGAAGTCACCAACATATGTTATTATCTATCCTACATACTAAAATAACAAAATACAAAGTACATAAAATTAAAATCTTAGTAGAACACTTACTCGATAATATCAAGAGCAAAAATCCTCTGGATTGAAATACACTTCAACCAGACAGCCTAAATACAAAAGAACTCTTATTAATATGAAAGTTACCAGACTTGATGCGAAAAGGACAGATAAGTAAATTGAGGCCTCTTATGAGCACATACAGATCCACCTGCAGCAAGTGCTGTCAGGTCTTCAAGAAGACGAAGCCCAAGCTTTCCTTCTTTGGTAAGATCTGCCCGCATGGTTGGTTTGCTCTCAATTGATCTATCATAAGATACCACACAAACTACCAATTTAACCAGCAGAAAAAAAATACCACAAAAAGGGAACCAGAATACCATCCTGTTTTGTTTCAATTATATCCTCAGTAGTTCTAAAGTACTATTTACTTCTTATAGCAAATTAGTTTTTTCATACTCGGTCATAAACATAAGATACATATGGACAAGATGAAACAAAGGCAAGAAAAATACACTGAAAGATGGAAGCTACGTGTAACGCTATCAGTGACGGAACCTGTGCGAGAGAGAAGACTTGTTGCTGCTGCTTTGCCAGAGGGAAGGGATTCAGCAGCAGCAGCAGCATCAAACACCAGTGCAACTGCTTGTCTGAAAGTGGCAGCAGCAGTGCTGAACAAAAATAGCATATAAATAGGCTTCAATATCACGGTCAGGTTAAGTTTGGGTAATTAAGAATTTATTTTACTAGTCGATTTACTTCCGAACACTATCAGAAGATTTGGTGCCTTCTAGAAGCCGGAGACAGATGCCAAGTGCTTGAGCCGTGTTATCCTGTAATATAGTAAACTAGTATGAAGGCTGCACTTGTGATCTTCCTTAAATAAAAATGAGTTCTGTTTTTTTGCAACTGACAACCACTACTCTGTCATTCACAAATAACACACCATAAACTGCAACACTTCGGATTACATGCCAATGAAACCCATCACTTTCTGATAGTCAAAGCAAAGCAGCAATATTGGCTTTTTTGTCGTGTGAGGAGGCAAAAGCCAGTTTAGACAATGATACCAACCATACAGAATGGTTTCTAAATTACATGCTTCAGGTCTATCAACAAAAAGATGCACTTACAAATTACAAAAGAGTTATGAAGAATTTATTACCTCATCTCGAGGTTGCAACTGTGATTGAAATATGATTAAAGTAGTTTGCAAGGTTTTGAGTTGAACACTTTCATCTGTCATCTCTGCATGCTGAGAGAGTTACCAGTAACGAATGTTAGTAAACATAAAAATGACAAGCATAACATTGTTAACCAGAGACAACTTGTAACTGAAAGGCTCACATCTTTCAGAGTCGACAATATATCTTTCAGAGCTGAAGGCGCCACTGCATCATGTGCTATGAGCTTTTGCAAACATGAGAGACCGATAACATTTAATTTTAGTGATTTCACATCACATGCCATAAGAAATATTCGCAGTATATCCTCATTTTGTGCGATCTCCTTCGGACTAGACATAGACCGCAGCTGAAATTAGCAATACATTCACCTCAATCAAGATAAACAAAAACTAGAATAACTAAAACCTAGTGAAACTAAAATCTATTATGTTCATACGGAACGAATATGAATATAGCTTTTAGTCAGTGGTCTCAGCCAGTGGATTTTTTACATTATTTTAAAATCCTTTTGCTATTTTCAGACTCGGACTTCAATTTAGTGCTTCGGAGAAATAAGAAGACTAGACTAGTGAGTTCAAATCTTGTTCTCAGTCATTTCATTCAGTCAATTATCCAGCAAGGACTAATACATAAAATTGGAATATACTGTGTCCACATTGTTCTTACAGACATGGAATGGTATACTACTGGAAGTTATCGGCACAAAGTGGAGGGGTGAAATGAAACATTCCACTAACCTTCAGGATCGCGTGCTCGGCAGCGTCCTTGACAGCTGGGTGGCGGCGGCGGGACTCGGAGGATAGCGCGCGCAGATCCGCCTCCAGCGCCGCCATTAACGCCATTTAGTCTTCTCTCTTTCACTCAATCTGTTGTATGTTTCTTACTTCGGATCCAAGCTTGAGATCTCTCTCTTCTCTTAGTCTCTTCTCTGCTTTTCGGCATAAGGTCCGGGAGATCTGGGAGACTGGGAGCGGATGCTGAGCGGAGAGACATATCGGGTTCGGGTCCGTTAGTTCAATACTTACATAATACCCGCCAACCAAGATAGATTTTTTCATGGGCCAGATTTGCTCATATGGACTATAATAAGGCCCAAATATTAGTTTTGTAATTGGGGTACCGGGTAATTAATTTAAAGTGAAGCTACAGTATTAATGCATAGCATATTGATCCCTATTATCCATTAATATCTCTATTTTGAAAGTTCAGACAGGAGATATGAACCGTTCAACGTGATTTTCATATGAAAATGAACTTCTAAATCAATTTTTTTAATTTTAGAGTTTTTTTTTTTACTTTTTTTAGATAGGTAAAAAAAATTCTGATCTAAAAATTTTAGATCTTTCAAAAGTAGTGATGTACTACCTATTTAAAAAGAAAGTAAAAAAATGTTGTGTAATGATCAAATAAAAAAAAAGTTAAGACAAATAATCAAAATAAACTTAATTTACAACATTTGAAATAAAAAATGAAAATATAACAAAAAAAACTGTAGATCTTAGACTTCATACGTTTACATAAGCAATGACAAGAAAATCGAAAATTAGACCCAAAAAAACTTAATCAGAAACTTCAACTCAAGTTTTGAGACTCTTATTTTTGTTTTATTGCAATTCTGAAACTCTGATTACCGCTATGGGGTCAAAATCAATATCTTCTTCTTACCGCTATGGGGTCATAATCAAAAATCAAGTATTAATATCTTATTTTTTAAGTATTAATATTTTATTTTGCAAATATTTATATCTATGCACTAAAGTATTTATTCCTACGAAGGTAACTATTTTTGTTAGAGAAAGGTTGATGTAGGAACGATTGGAGAAGGTTAGGGGGATACGGAGTCACCACTACTTCATTAAAGGAATGTTGATGCGGGGACTATTGAAGAATTGAAAAATGGATTATCATAACAAGTTACGCATCAAAGTATTATATCTTATCTTTCAAGTATAAATATATTGTTTATTTATACTTATGAATGTTGATGCGGGAACAAGTGCGGAATTGGAAAAGGAGGGACCATATAATTAGTAGGGATCATAGTACAACCTTCCTATATTGTTGTTGCGGGGACAGAGGGGAACTGAGAAGCGGGATTTATATAATTATTCTTGATAAAAAAGCTAAATTATTTTCAGTCATATTATTAAATTTCAAAATATTGAACTGGTATTGAAAATATTTAATCATTAATTCATCAACCAGGGACAAAATTAGAACTTAGATTTTAGCTAGATACATGGGATCAACAATATCTATGGCTACTCAATTTTCACATTTATATGAGATTTGTAGAAATAAAACAGTTACATTGAGGATAGTCAATACACAGGGAAGGGTAGTTACTTTTAAAAGGCAATTTGACCAAATAGCCCTTAAAGAATGGACTTCTATTTTACTTAAGATTAGCACAATCTCTTTCACTCATGCATATGAGTAAAACCGAAGTTTAAACGGTTATGAGACGTGATTCGCGTGGAATTCAAATGTCTCTTTGTTAACTGGTTCGCATTTGTCGGATTGGGTTTGGATACGGACCGTATCTGATCCGATAGAGTAACCTGAAAATAGTGTGAAAAATGCAAGTTTATCCAGAAAATGCTGTCAAAATACAAAATTAATAAAAGTTGCCTCAATTTCAAACAGAAGAGGGATCTAGTTACCACAATTTTGAGTTACAACAAAGTTACCACAACTATTTTCTACATTTTCAAAGTCCAAATCGTCGATCCAAACCGTTCAACATGATCTCCACAATAAAATGTGCTTCCAGATCAAATTTTACATTTTTTTTAATTTTTTTACTATTTATTAAGATGGGTACAAAAACTAGTCAAATTTTTCAGATCATTGAATTTTGTACCCATCTTAATAAATAGTTAAAAAATTAAAAAAAATGTAAAATTTGATCTGGAAGCACATTTTATTGTGGAGATCATGTTAAACGGTTTGGATCGACGATTTGAACTTTGAAAATGTAAAATATAGTTGTGGTAACTTTGTTGTAACTCAAAATTATGGTAACTAGATCCCTCCTCTTTCAAATATATTTTTCTTAAAATATGTACTCCAGGTGCACATGGCCACATTTATAATTGGTTAATTTAGTTCCAACTATTGTAATTTGTAAACATAGCAGCCATTTTATAAAAATATTAACCAAGTCAAACATAGATAAATTCATTTTAAACAAACGTGCAAATGGCATGATAGAAGGGAAGGGTCACGTGGAAAACCATAAATCAAGATATTAAATAAAATTAGATTGTACCAGATTTTTTTGAGATAGGAGTAGGTCCGATGGACATGTCCATCGGACCTACATTTAGGTTCAATTAGCTCTAGGACCGTACGATTAGCATCAAATTGATACAGACTTGCACGGATTTTGATACATAACACACGAATCTTGATGCAGATCGAATGGTCTTCACACCCATCGGACCTACTCTGATTCCGATTTTTTTTCATAATATAAAATTAATTGGTCATCAACCAATTAAATAATTTAAATAATTAATAATTATGTTCCATCAAATATTTGATTGGTTATCAAACTATTTTCAAATTACGCTAAACATGATACACAAAAAAATAATCTAAATTATAAAAAAAAATATTTGTAATCTTATTATTTTTATACTTTGATAATAATTTACACACAATAAAAAGAAGCTTGTTATTGATGAATAATATTTTAAAAATGCTTCATTTATCAAAAGTACTCCTTCAAATAATTGTATTTTAGTGGTAGATATTGTGTCCTTTTTCTCAAAACAAGTTTTAAAAAAAATTCCAAAAATTTTCATTTATCAATTTTCACGGTGATTTTTTTAGAAATAAAAAAAAATTGGAAAAGAATTAATTAATTTTTCTTTGAAAAATAGATGAAACCGCACTATTGTTGCTCCCAGAAGTAATTTCCGGGCAAACCTGCAGTTAATATGAGATTCAACGTTTGAAAAATAATTGAGCCATTGGTGCGGTTCTATCTATTTTTCAGAAAAAAAAAAATTGTTCTGTTTATGTTCTGTTTACTGAAAAAATAAATTTTAATTTCTAAAAAAAATCTCAATTTCTTTACACCATCCACAGAATATATTGCATGTATGTATCTATCTACCTATTATCTTGTCTGGCTGGCTTTAAGCCTTTAACAACATCGGATCCGACTCTGCAGGGTTCTGCTTTTCCAATCTCAACTATTCAAAAATTTTCATTCGCGTATCTTGATAAAGAAACTTTTTTATGTACAAATCTCAACAAATTTGAATGGTTGGGATCGGAAAAGCAGGACCCTGCTTTTTTCTAAGAAAAGCAGCAGAGTCCGTTCCTAATAACATCGGCACCGGCTGATAGCTTGTGCTGACAAGCTGTGCAGAGCAAGAGAAGCATTCCTCTTGTATTCCTTCATCTCTTGAAGAACTTTTGAGGCCCATTGAGAGAAGTAAACCGCATCGTGTCCGATCTGACGGTCCTTGAATGAAGTGAAGCATTCCAACCTTGCGGTCGTACCATTGCAAGCGGGCCCCCCGTCGTCACGCCAGGCGCCCTGGTGCCTCATTCCGGCCCAGTCTGCCAGCCACCTAAAGACGTACTGTCCCGAGCCGGCCATCTCTTTCCATCCCACCGGGTAGAACTCCATCACACTGCTGTTTCTCTCCATGAAGATCATGTTCGTCATTTGCGCACCGTGTGCGGTGGCCAGTACGTCAGTGTCGCTTAATAATCGCACCTGAGAACGAAAAAGTTGAGATAGATCTGTTGAAAATAAATTAACAGTTTTAATGAAAACAGGAAAAAATCACCTTTACTTATCAAAATTCTCTATGCTACCAGAACAAATTAAACAGGTAAACAATAACCAAAAAGAAAGAAAACAAAAAATATTATCCACAAACCTGATCACAGAAAGTCAAATTGTTTGATTTCACAGCCAAAAATCTACAGTTTTCCATCTTGGCACACTCTTCCTCAAAAATTCTCACTACTGCTGTTTCATTTCTGAATGATCTCGTACCAGTTCTCAGCAAAAGTGTCATCCGTACCTCCTCGTTAGCCTTAATCTTCTCCATGTCAACATTGCAAAATTCTCTTGCCAAGCACCTGATTCTATCATACACCTCCCTTAGCCTTATTTTCGCCATAGCCCCTTGGTTATGTCTAAATACCACGGCTTCCTCGAAGCACACAGGACCGACGTCGATCGTTTCAAAAGTTTCTATATTTACCTTACCTATTGTCACCTCAGCAATGGATCTTAGCCAGGTTGCCATTTCAGGTACGCAGCTCACCCCAGTGGAACAGAACCCATCTTGCCGGTGGAACAGTGCAGCCTTTTCTCATGTGCCAACCAACAAACGGTACCAAGGCAGAGAGCCCGTGCCAGAGGTTGGTGTAGTCGTAGTACGTATCAGAGACATATGTTAGCCCGGGGAGTAGCGTTGCGCCGTGTGGCAGAGTGTCAGGCCATGCAAATGCATACGAATTTGCTGCGCCGTCATATCTGTGGCGTGACAAGAGGCAGAGTAACCGATTGTGCGACGAGTAAGATGGGAAATGGAGGTACTCTGAGTCATTCGGATCAAACGTGTCGTTTACAGAGCTCATGAACCATGTGTGACCCGTCGTTGGTTTGTCAGAGTACCGGAGGTCTTTCAGAGGTAAGAAAGTAACAGCGTCGCGAAGCATGGCTGTCAGAGTTTGGTTGGCTGGTGGATTTGAAGCCAAAGGCCATGAGAACTGGAGAAGAGACTGGAGGCCTTGAAACCAGAAGACAAGGAGAAAAATGATGAAGCATGAGATTATGACTAAGATTTTTGGTGTTTTTTGGAGCTTAACAAGATTTTCCTGAGCTATGGTCATGGCACTGTAACTCAGATCAGAAAATTTCTGAGTTGTGATTTAAAATATTTAGGAGTCCGTTTGTGGATTTTAACTTCTGAAATTTTGTTGCAAGGGAGAGAGGTTGCTATGTTGTGATATTTTTATGGTACATGGTGGGGTCTTACCAGAAATCTGGCACGGCAGCACAATAAGGATATCGTAGCAATGTATAAAGTATTTTACTTAATATTAAATCTAGTGGTGCGCATTGAGATTTTTGACTTAATTTTGGGTGATATATACGTCAACTGTTGCATGTGACATTTAATTTCTATTCACAAAAGTAGATCGTTTCCCCTGGTATTCAACTGTTGGGAATATATTGAGTTCTGTGACATCTTTAATTAACTCATTTTAACATTATAATTCCAACTCTTTGAATAAGAAAAGCGCAAGAAACTATAGAGGCAACTTACTATTCCAAATAATAATACAAACTGTATGTTAAATCTGGGAAGGGAAATTTTTTTTTACCAAAATCCAAGTTCCCCAGTCGGCACCCAAAAAATGGAAGAGCTAAAATTGTAGAGGCAAATTAGAAACACACTATGAGTATGTTTGGTTGTAAAACAAGAATAGTTAGAATAGTCAAATTAAGAATAGCTATTGTTTGTCTTATTAGAATAGTTCAATCTCAAAACTTTTAGGAATAGTCTATTCTAATAAGACAGAAAGTTTGAATTCACTATTATAATCCAACCAAATACCGAATAGGCTATTCCGAATAGCCTAACTTCAAAAATAGCTTATTCTCATTCCAGCCGAACATTCCCTATATATATAGGTATGGAACGGGTCCATGTGACAAAAAAAAAACTCAAGAGAAGGTTCAATTGCTTTTATTTTATTTATAATTTTTATTCATTAACATCAAAACTTTGATCAAGAGAAGATTCAATTGCTTTGTATTTCTTTGCCTCGGAAGGATCCACAGTAACTAAGAAGAAAGGTTAAGTTTGAAGAGGCAACTGAAAAATATGAGAGTAAATTGGAAGGGGTAAGTTCTGACTTTTGAGAGGAGATATTTTGTTTGATTTTTTTAAAAGAAATGTTAGTTTATAAAATTCCCGAAAAAATAATCGGTAATTGAAGCTGATGGTGATGGATAAAGGGGCAAGAAGTGGTCCTCGTAATTTAATCATCCTATGTGCATCCAAATAAGTACAGTCGAAATTCCCACTCCCGGTCTAGTCTCTAGAATTGAATTGAAGTGACAGTATGTGACAGTGCAAGTGTCAACTTTAATTATAAGAATATTAGGTGATATATTTGAGTTAGTCTGGCCGCATTACAGGCAACTTGATTCATAAAGCCAGGCATTTAAAATGAAACCAGAGTAGAGATAAGCAACTTGATTCATAAAATATTATAATTTAGCCATTTTCCACCAATTCGGAAAGCCCAAAATCGGCCCTCCCATAAAACAAAGGGTAACAAAATGTACAAGGATTTCAGATCAATAGCCTACATTCAAACAAGGCTAGTGTCTGCCTACTTGCACAAGCAACCTTTCTGTTTATTTATACAGGGGATAACTGGATAAGAGAGGCCGAATCTCATAACCTCCTCTCCTCTCCTCAGACATCAACTTCGCATTCCTTCTCCCATTCTACCTTTCTGTGGTTAATACACCTCACACCTTGATTTAAACCATTCAAGTGGAAGGTTAATCAACATTCCCCTTGATCTGTTAAACCAAATCCCATCACACGATAATTTTAGACCTTCATAAATATTAAGAGTAGGCAGGCAGCATCAACAAACAGTCCGACCGTAGCAAATTGAAGCTATATAGAGATTCTTGGCCCACTTTTCCTGCAAATAAATTTTGTTAGTTCAAGATTGACTTTATTTTATTATTAAGTGCAAAATTGACAAGAATTTGAATCAAGAGTCAAATTTTACCAGAATGCCAGATCTAGCAGAGCTTTTAGTAAAAAAATTAACAACAGAACTATTAAAAGTAAGACCCGATAACTTAATACGCACTAGCCAACCAATATAAGCAAGAATGTAAAACAAAAAAAATGCAAGAAATGCAATCGTACTGGAATGAGTTTAATTACTACCAGATGGAACCAGTATGGTACCCAAATCTACACGCAAATAGGTTACCTTTACATGATTGCTTGGAAATGCTGAAGTACGCAAGGTTTCTTGAGTCTCATCAGTCTGTTTTCTCTTTGGAATGCTTAGTATGAAAGCAGCTTGATCAGGTGTTGCCGCTGTGGCAGTTATTCTATACCCGTTCTCCCACCTCCTATGGATACCTTCACTTGGGTAGAGAAAATCTAACTCCACAACCTGCATTATATAATTTGTCAAAACCCACAAAAAATCAATTGCATTGTTTTCCTCAGGAATTAACAGTTACAATTTACACGATGATCAAGTCAAACCAAATAGAATAACTGAGGGCCAGATTTAATAGGCACATATCAGATCCATATATTCAACCAGTCAGGTTAAACAGGTATGCTATTGACACTTGAAATCCAAATGTTCACCATAAAGTAGCTAAAATATTCTTGGCGTCAATAAAACAAAGTACTTTCATGCATGAACCCAAATACTTTGGTTAGGAAAAGGATTTCTTAAGAAAATGTATATATCTATCAAATAATTGGAATGCTTTTAAATAAAACAAAGTACTTTCATGCATGAGCCCAAATACTTTGGTTAGGAAAAGGATTTCTTAAGACAATGTATCTATCTATCAAATAATTGGAATGCTTTTGAATAATACCTGGTCAGAAAAACCAGAATTTCTTGACATGACCACCCCCCAGCGACTCCCAGCAGTAGTCATTGAAGTAACATGAAAACCTTCTTTCCACTTTTTATTTATCCACTTAAAGGGGAAAGATTCACTCACTTTATATGACTGTTGTGTATATGGAGTTCCTGCAGGGACAACAACAAAGCAATTAAATCATTTCATCATTCAATAACACTATCTGTTCCTGAGATTGCTTCAAAGCTAAAACCGCCCAAAACATTGCAAACTTATCAAATGAACAACTTGATAGCCTTTGTTTCACTATAATGTCGATATAGCCTCAAAGATACAACAAGGCATATTATCTAGTGAAATGTGAAAAATATATGGGAGAATAAAATATTTTAGTTGCTAACTGTTAATCAACTTAATGTCATAATTTAAAGGCTAGAATATGACATAGACATAGTAAAATTCCTACTCTGTACCTTTTGACATAACAACCAATGAGCTTCCATTTGTTGCACCAGCAATGGCGCTGATGTAAAAGTTCTTCTCCCACTGCTCCATAATCCAATCCTAAACATAAAAAAAAGGATAACAGAGAAGCCATTATTAGTTCAGCAACTCATGTTTATCTCCTAGTTGAAGTTCAGCTAGAGTGGAATTGAGATGGGGAATAGAGTGCCATTCCACTATTCCAATCGTGTCTGGTGGAATAGACCTAATTTCAAACACACTGGCATCTCTCTCATACCCCCATCATTTTCAATGGAATAACCTACTTTCATACCCCTACTACATGGAATTAGATATTCCAACAGGATGGAATAGGGAGGCTTTGGGCAACTATTCTACTGTTGTCCGACTAATTCCATTCTATTCTGGCGTGCCGAACACTACCTAAAGAAACAAAATATAAAATATATAAGAGAGTCAAACCTTATGAAGGAATATGGGAGACAAATTATATACTTGGGCAAAGAAACCAGTTCCCGCATCCATTATGAGAGCCCAGAGATTAGCAGATGATGCCACTGAGCTAATATACAAACCATCTTCATTGCCCTTGTCTATATGTTGCTGAAGCCTTGCATCTGCTACATTGTAATGGTATCTGAAGAAAAGCCATTATCAAAATATTGTAAATACAAGATATAAACCACAATTATGGGTCAATAACTCTTCATATTAAGCTGATACATGCTACTAGGAGTGACTAATACAGTAACTCACCTTTGCTTCATGGCCCGTTTAGCATTGTAGACTGAAATCCATTGAGTGGCAGGGCTTCCCATTCGAACTTTCTTTCTAGGCTGTTCTTCTTCTTCCATTCCAGATAACCTCCCTCGCTTCTGTCCAACCTGTAATGACATTTAGTAATGTTACTTAAATTAAGGATTAATTAAGACTAAAAATGTTAATTTCCGCCGATCCAATGTGGAAGTATTAAATCATATAGACAAGATTGTGCTCAAGTAGTTACCTTTAAGGCGCCATCAATCCTAATTGCTCTTAAAGCGGAGCAAGGCTCTATTAAAGTATCAAATAGTGCAATAAGCTTTGCATAATTCGGCTCTTCATCAAATTTCATATTTGTGACTGTCTCGAGAAATAGCCTAAAAGGAGGAGGGCAAAGGTAGCACATCTGCTCTGCTGAGGTCGCCATCTTCTTTTTACACACTAGAAAACTCTTATTCTCTCCCTGGATTTAATAAACAACTTCAGTCAAAGAAGATCTAAAATTTAAAAATAAATTAGCCTATAATTTGTGACAAATTTTCAAATCACTTGCTTTCTGATGTGTTATATAGGTTTTTTCAAGAAAAACTTCTCACATTTAGAATTCAACTAGTACCGATAAGCAAATTGGGGTAAAAAAGTTTACCTGATACCCTTGCCAGGGTAACCTTCCTCTAATGAGAAAAATTAAGGTATAAGCCAAAGACTCGAGGTCATCCCTCCTACTACCAGTGCGTCCCAAATGTGCATGAACACTAGCGTACCTTATTGTCCCTCTGCCAAAAGCATTAATGAATTTGAAAGTAAGAACTAAAATGGAACAAAATAAAAGCTAAAACCAAATGCATGAGATTGCAGTTCTTGATCAACCTTATTTTACATATCACCCAAAAATTTCCTAAATATGTTCATTATTAAGAATAAAGACATGCATCTTTGTTAATCTACTTTTCCCACACCCACGGAAGGGTGAATACATTTAAAGAGCAATTGACAAATAAAAAAGGTTCAAAAACATTATAAATTATAACCCACCTAAAGATGTCCGGCCTCTGATCATATTCAACATGCTGACCTGAAGTTGTTTCCTTCCATCTAGAGGCTGTGCATACATCATATTACCCGAGCCTTAGTTTCGATATCACAAAACACAAAAATAATAAAGAATATTTACCAAATGAGTCATCTCCATAAAGACATACCGAGACCAAGATCAATTAGGAAGAGCTTTTTCTCATCTGGAGATCCAGGCTGACCAAGTAAAAAGTTCTCTGGTTTGACATCTCCATGCACAAATCTGGCAAATAAGGTGCCGTAAGAAAATTAGTTGGTTTAAAACGAAAAAAGCCGTACTAGATAAATTTATAAGAAAAAGAGAACAAGTGGTACCCCTTCAAGTGAAGCTTCTCTAAAATAGATATGGCCTCCACTGCAATGCACGCAACCATGCTCGGGGACATGCTGTAACAGAAAGTAAATTTCAGTTGGTCACAGAGTAATGTAGAAGTCTCAGATATAATGAACCACGTGCTCTGCATTCCATAAACTTCAAAATTGAAATGTTCTATAATTCATGGAAGATTATTTTGAATGAGATCTTAAAAGTGAAGGATGTAAGTTCACTTACGCTTGACCAACTGAATTCCAAACATCCCAAAGACTAGGTCCTAGCATGTCCATTACCTAAAAAGGAAAAATATTCATTTTCATGAATCATACTTAATTTGAAGCACCTAGAAATAATCCATTAGTTACTGAAATTTCAAACTCACCAAGATGTAGTAATCCCCTTGGCGGCCTTTATAGTGAACGCTCGGTACACCATAACACCCGTTCAATGTGCTATAATCGGAGAAATAAGAAACAATTAGATGACCCTGAATCACTTAAACTAAAATAAAAGGTACAAATTGCATCGACCACCTCCATTTTTAGGATTGAATGAAGCAAAGAGATGCCAACACTTAGAAAGAATTACCATCCATGGTTGAAAATAGTTAGTTTAGTGCCTTGATGTGTATATCAATAATCTTCTGGATATTGACAAAGAAAGAAAAACTGAACAACATTATAAATCCAAGATATCAAAAGAAACTAATACCTATAGACCTGCCACTCATATGGAGGTCCATAGTTGCAACCCTTGCTATTACGGTGCTCAAATTTTAGAGCGACCTATCCGCCACAAAAAGAAAAAGAAAATCAGTATGTCACCAGAATATTAAAAAAATGTTTTTTCAAATACAAACAGAGAAGGAAAAGGACGAAACCAAGTACCTCATAAGCATCTGGTCCAGTACGGTCAGCCCCACCTGAGAACCTTCTACCAACATAGACCTGGCCAAAACCACCTTTGCCCAATTTCCTTTCTACTTTGTATTGTGGAGAATTACCTACTTGTACCTGTGATAGAAGTTGCTATCAGTTAAATGGAATATAGGAGCAATTATAGTATTTTCAAATAAAATCAGCATTTCTAGGGAGAAACTGTTGTGTTAAAGTAATTCATAGCTTCCATTTATAGCATTGGGTGGATTAACTTGTGAGATAGGAACTACAAATCTTCTTTCAAAAAAGAAAAAGAAAAAAACACAGTACATTTTCTATAGCTTCACATATAGAATATTAAGTTAGTGTTGCTTTATGTTCATCAGCTCTTTAACAAAACCTACATTATTCATAGTTTATTTAACTTTTAAGTCAGATGAGTACAGTGTCCATTTTTTCAAAATTGATGATTCTTCTCCAGTTCAAAATAGTAAAAATAATCCAAAAATATAAAATTTGGTTTCTCAAAAGATTTTGATATGTAGGTCACATTGAGCGGCTCCGATCAGCCAGCCAGAACTCCAATATCTAAATTTGGAGCTGTAGCACTGGCAGATCGGTGCTATTGCATAGCACCATGGCCATCACTTTGATTATGTTTCCTTTATAAAACAAAGTATAAAGTAAATTTGATTAGTTGAACCAGAAAATGTTAGCTCATCTCGGAGTGGCTAATAACAAGACTTTCATATCATCACTATCACTTGTAACATTTCACCATAAATAATCAATTCAAGATAAAGTGCAAAATATAAAAGTATACCCTATCAGGAACAGGAGGCGCTGATCCTTCTTCCTCTCCAGCGACCACTTTTTCACCACTTCCACCTTCCATCCCAACAGGCTTACCCGCCACACCGTCGGCTGCACCTGGCACGGCCTCAAGATTCTTATCTGACTCAAGATCAATTACTGGAATTGCCCTTCCCCTCCCTGTTGCTCCCTTTTGTCTGACTGGTGCAGCTTGCTGTGCCGGTGTCCCTTTGGCTTGAGTGCCCCTGCCCCTGCCTCTGCCTCTGCCAGTCCCACCCCCACGCCTCCTATTGTTTGTGGGAGGCGGCAAGTTGTCCACTTGTAGTTCAGTTTCTCTTTTGGATTTTAGCCGAGCTTGCCGGACCCCGCTTCTCAACTCTGGCATTTCTCTCTCCCCATGCAAGTCAAGACCGCTTTTTTATTTCCTTGTAGGAGCTTCCTATTAAATAACAGATGCCAAAATATGTTAAGCCAGAGCTGTAGTTAAGTAGCGACATTAGTTGCAAAAGATGGTGTGTGTTTAATGTAGAAATAGTGTTTGCTGCTGTCATGCTTGGGATAAAAGTTCAATATGGAACTACCATAGTATCTGCTTCTATGGATAAAGTAACGCAACTGATTATACCTAAAATGTGAATTGTGTTTTCAGAAAGAGAGATCTTTTGGCTACAATGACAATGCTAGCAGCACACACTTGGGTCGACTTAGGGAAAAGGACAATAGTTTAAGACTTATTTTCTGAAAAGAATCACAAATTCATGCAAGAGCAATAATAGTGAAAGAAGAATAACAATTCTCGATCCCATAGAAACCATTAAATCTGACATTTTTTTTCCAATCATGCATGGTCCTAACAAGCAAAAGAAGTGGGAAAGTATCCAACAAAGTAATATGTAGTCACCACGAAGCTGAATAATGGTTTCTGCAGTCAAAAATTTCAATTAGAATTTCACAACGAGTGAAATATTGTCCAGTATTGGAACCAAACACCTTTATATTCCCAAAATTCACTCCCCTTTTTGTTTGATTCACCCGGAGCTAAAATAGGGCTTATCCAGTTCTTATTCCCCAAATAAACACTACACGGAACAAATTTCTGATCTTAAAACCATAATCAATCTCTTAAATATACTTGTTTCAAACAAATTTCAAAAGAAAACCAAACATCTCATACATTCCCATTTCATTTCAGGACCGATCTTCCAAAAACAAGACCAAAAAACCCAATCTAACAAAGAACAACAAAGATCGGTCATGAACCGATCGACTATCTCACGATCGGAAGTTAATTATAAAGAAATAAAAGAGTCTGCA
Organism: Carex kokanica; assembly: GCA_025461125.1. Taxonomy (NCBI): domain Eukaryota; kingdom Viridiplantae; phylum Streptophyta; class Magnoliopsida; order Poales; family Cyperaceae; genus Carex; species Carex kokanica. Next base: position 186,333 of record JAJGRX010000922.1, read on the forward strand.
TTCTCACCAATCAACAGCTCATCTACAGCCTCTGATCGTCGAGGGAAAACTAGAGGTTATGTATGTTCGCGATGGATTAGGATTAGGGATTAGGGTTAGATTAAAGTTGTGATTGGGGAGAAATCGAGAAGGGGGGAGAATGGAGATAGATGGGGGAGCCTGCGTCTCACGCCGCTCTTTCTTTGTCTAAAACGGATGTATGTATGCTTTTTCTTTGTGTTGCGTATTTGTGCTGAGTGGATGCTCACACAGACACACACTATTCGTGCATGGGTTTGGTTTTGTATTGTGTAGGGTTAGATATTGACGAGTGAAGACGTTTGGATGGATTGATGAACGGTCAGGATTGAATCAGATCAGACAGCACCGCTTGAATTCAGAACCAGTGAAGTAACCCAAAAATTGGGTTTTGGATCGGGACCGTCCGATTCAAATCCGTGACCATCCAGCTAAAGTGGAGCGCACGCATCCCAGAGACAGGTTCGAATCCCGAGGCGATCTCAAGCGACGGATTCGATTCAGACGGTCCTGATCCAAAACCCAAAAATTGAGTTACTTTAGGGGATTCGGACCCATTAATCAAAGTCGGCTCTCGGCTCGGATGAAAATTCATTCAAATCCCTCCTTTTTTTTTTTTCATTTTTTACAAAAATCGGATGTACACTCGTTATTAAATCTTTTCTATTCAGGTGTGGCCATATTCGCAATATAGTTCCAACTATAAATTTAGTCAAATTAAGCTATAAATTTTAAACAGCAAAAAAAATATCACTGAACAAAGCAATCACTTTCTAGTAAGTCTAATCATACAAAGTTAATATAAAGTATGCATCGTTACTGTATTTAAATTATACTAATATATCACAACAATAAAATAACTCAAAAAATTACCTAATCAAAAATGTACGCAAACACGATGTTGCTATCTCACTATCTCCTGGACTAATCATGATACACAGAAATATCTTATTTCTGGCTTAACTTATTTTGTTCTTTTTTTTTTTACAGTAAGCAGCTTTGTAGCTGCAAGGTTTCATTATGAAAAGCTCAAATGTCTAACTTGTTTTTACTTGTTTAAGACGCAAAAAAAAAAAACAAATATACCCAGATCTAAAATACCAATTAAGGTTGTGTTGTTGTTTGCTCATGATTTTTTTTAAAATACCCTAAACAAATTAACAAAAATACCCTCGTATTTCAAATATTTTGAAAAATATAACCGCCCCACTGTGGGGCGGCCAGCTTCAAAACCTAGCCCCACAGTGGGGTGGTCAAGTATAAAACCCCCATAAATTGTGGTTTTTTCTCTCCTGCCCACTCATAATTCATTCCAGCAGCTGAGGAGAAAGAGGAAGAGAAAGAGCAAGCGATTTTAGGTAATTTTTTTGTTTATTTTTTTTAATTAGTAGATTACTGATTAAGGTTTATTGGCAAATGTAGTTTGCTAAAGGAAAAATGCTAATTGCACTATTTGTGGACGGGAAAATTACAAAAGTCGTGGAAGCGCATAATACACAAAAGATGCAAGTTATGTCTTCCAGGTTAATGAAAATACCACATTTGAGGAACTTAAGAGAATGGTATACTAATAGACTGGTATAAACCCCAACCAGTATGACTTAGACTTGTGTACCCGGATTGACACACAAAGGGGGGTAATAGACATTACTTCGTCAGGTATCTGATAGGTGTAATCGTGATCAGGCTAATAAAATTTATAACCCGGTTTGCTATCGAGTCAGATTACAAGCGCATAATCCTATCGAGTAGTATAAACGAGTGTCGGTCCGCAAAGAATAAGATTTAAGGTCTTGAGTGATTAAATCATAATCTTTCAAAAATTAAAAGTAAGTAAAATAAATATAGAGATGTTAATTCCTAGGGTTTTGGCACACCGTTATTATCAATCCGCTTTGATTCTTACCATATTTAATGTTGATTTTCAATTGTTGTATGAGGGTTTCTAATCTAATTTAGTGATTACCGCTTTCACCTAGCAACCACCCTACTAATCAAGAGATCCCATTGAGGCTTGTCTTGATTAGTGCAATGAGATCTATGACTAGCCTAAAAGAATTCAGACTTCACTTATTGGGTATGTCACCCTACTATCTTGGTCATGTTGGGTGTCCCCGTGGTAATGCACGACAATGCGACATTCGTCTGCGAATATCGAGACTCTCATGTGTACTTTTGTTGATCCAGTTAATGGTATCTCTGGTTAAGGTCTCCACCACTAATCTAGTATTTTTATTCTTCCTTAACCCAATTCGATTAGCCCAATGATGACTAACTTCCATGTGTGGTCATCACATGACGGTCTAGACTAATAAACAAAATCAAGTAAGATAGAACATAAAGCGCAAAAGCAATCGAACAACAAAAGACTAAACAATGATCAAATAAAAATATATATCAAAGCATCATGAGTAACAATGTTTACTGCCAACCCTAAGAATCTAAACTCAGCAGTTGAACTGTATGTTTACAAAGAGATAAGAGAAAGATACAACCATACACGAAGTACCCTCCTACTTAGTCTCTACACACTCATCTCTTCTCACTTAAGAAAATATAAAACCAAAGATACAAATGCATGTATGTTTTCATTCAGTCCAGAAGGCTTATATAGGAGTGAAGGGGCACATGGAGATGAGTGGAGTCATACATCTGTTGCAGTTATTCACCAAAGGGCGCCTTGGGTACGGTCCATATTGGCTAATACGGCTCGTACTCCCACTGTGTTGCTACAGGAGTTAATACGTATTCGGCCATCTTTGGTCCTAATTGAACGCTAATAATGTATAGTTAAATGTCGCTGCATGAGTTAATGCGTATTCGGCCATCTTTGGCCCGTACACAATTTTTTCTCTTTACCCATTATTCATCTCTAAACATTTCATTTTTTTTCACGGCTCCTAATTAAACGCTAATAATGTATAGTTAAATGCTAAGAACGAGTAGATAATTATTAAAGGGACGAATATATGTGCGTGTGTGTCATATAAAAATTAGACTAAATAACAATTCCTTAAAAGAATGACATCTAGATGTAAATAACATTTCTTAAATGACATATTAAATGACATATATGTTTTTTTAATCTTTTTGACATATTCTCATAAAAAAATCTCATACTAAATGACATATTAAATGACAAATAATACATTTAAAAAAAAAAAAATAGAAAACAAATGTAGACATGACCAAGCAATTATTAATCATTTAAAAAATAGAAAAAAATCAGGACCAATCAGAAACATAATACAATTTGTATGTGGCAAGTACGTGTATAAATAAATTTAGATTTCTAAGTATAAAAAAACATAAAAAGAATGCATAGAATCATAAAAATGCAGATTAGTTGATTGGAAGGCTGATATTTAATATAAAATGTCATCTTTTAATCACAGCCGTTGGCGGATTAAGACATCTACGTGCTTAATATAAGAGTGGAGATTATGTTCGATTAATATATATGTATTAGTGAATATTTGCTTTAAGCAACACAATATCTTTTACTTTGAATAATTATAAAGTTATATATTTTAAGAGGGATCCAATTACACCTTTTTTGGTGACACATCATGACACCGTTTTTTATATAGGTCAATTTTGCGATTTCAAAATTCAAACAGCCGATCCGAACCGTTCAACATGATCACCATATTAAAATGTGCTTGGAGATCAAATTTTACATTTTTTTGAATTTTTTTACTATTTATTAAGATGGTTACAAAATCGCTGTTTTTCAATGGTCTGAAAACAACGATTTTTGTAACCATCTTAATAAATAGCAAAAAAATTCAAAAAAATGTAAAATTTGATCTCCAAGCACATTTTAATATATCCATCATGTTGAACGGTTTAAATCGACTATTTGGACTTTAAAAATGGTAGGTGTCAAAGTGTGTCACCAAAAAAGGTGTAATTGGATCCCTCCTCATATTTTAAACTGCTATATTATTGACGAATCTGTTAATCAATTCCATAATTAACCAATTTGTTTAATATTTAGTTACCTGTGGGCTTGTGGCTAAAATCTAGTGAACTATTATAACAACCAAAGATATTCATTCATATTCATAAATGAATAATAGGCGAATATATAGACTATTAATTGCGATTTTTAATTATGACAAATGTAATTACATAAGGCTCGTAATATTAATGATTACAAATCTCTCTTGACTATTTGAATTTTTTTTAAACAATGATTTTGTTTTTGGACCATAAAAAAACAATGTTTTGTACTTATCTAAAAAAATAAAAATAAAAAATTTGATTTCCAAGCATATATTAATATAGATATCACGTTGATAGGTTCAGCTCGAGTATTTGAACTTTAAAAATAAAGATAAAACATACGGGAGACAGTGAAACATAAAAAACATAAACATTTGAACCATCATATTTTAATTAAGAAATTTTGTTCTCCGTATATGTTTCTTGCAGAAATTGAGCACGTGTCTTTTCGTAGAAGGTATAATCTATTCTCATTTCTAATAGACCCATTACTGTCTATAACAATGCCCCACTTCTAGAGGTGAAAACAGTATGGATAATATTCGATCAGTATTTTGAAAAATTAGATGTAGATATTTGATATCTAAATATCAGTATAGATATGAATACTGATATAGTTTTACATTTCAATTATTCGTATCCGAATAGTAGATATATATTATATATTTTAATATATATTATGAAAAATATTGTTATTCGCCGTTAAAATTAGATAGATATTACGAACTTTGGTATTTTTTAATATTATTTTAATAAATATCTGATCCAATTATATCTATATTCAAAAAATTAAAAAGAAATATAGATATAATTTTACCACTGTCCGCTCGGTTTTCATAAAACTTTTATTAAATAAACTTTGTATTATAAAATAATTGTAAAAAATATAGATTTTTTTTTAGCTCACGTCAGTCGTCCATCCTGCCCAACTACCAATTCAGACCTAATACTCATTAAAAATCAATTATATTTTGAATATTTATTGTAATTTAAGAACTAAGTTTTCACGATTATCCCCAAACGTTAGCAAACCGTTTAATCAATATTTGACCCATCGGATGTGTGATACTTTTGCAACCTACACAAATATCAGGAAGAGAAAAGGTTGACAATGATCCCTTTATTATTATTATTATTTAGGCAATTCTAAAAGAGATTTAAATCAGCTGAAATTTCAAATTTATGAACAGTACATCTGAAATTTCTGAAATTCCGAATCTAACCGTTTCAACTTTTACTGTGCACGTATCTCGAAAGAACTAATTTTTTTATGCACGCATCTCGAAACAATTCGATAGCTGGATTCAAAATTTCAGAGATTTCAAAATACTATTCTTGAATTTCCCAAATTCCTTCAAAATAAGGAATTAAAAAAAATCAATAAAAAGTGAAAGAATTAATAATAATCACAAGAATCTGGAATTTCAATAGATTTTGATCCTTCTAAAAGTAACGCTATTCTCGCAATATTATAAAAAAAATCACTGTCCTGTTTAACTCGGAAAAACTTACAAAGATCTACAAATCCAACTCTTTTTTCCGAAATTTGTGATTTTTATTTAGCAAAATAAGATAAAAAAATTTGTAATTTTTAGAACTCTTTTTGAGTAAAAATCGGTTTATAACTAAATCTACTGTGTTTTAGAAAATTTAGGGGTGAAAATGGATCTGATACAGAGTGGATAGTGGTAAAATCAAATTCGACGGATACGGATCGAATATTAGACGGATACGGATACGGATCGAAATTTAGGGGTGAATTGGGTTTAAACGACGAATTTAAATCGTTGAAATTTTTCAATCTTACGTGTGATGCGTCTACATGCACAAATTTCAAACTTTCGAATTAATTTAGTGTAAAGTTAAGGGGTCAAAATTAGAAGGTTTATAAATTAAATTTAATGCATTCGTTTTTTGAATATTTTTTGACCACTTGACTCTATACAAAATTAATTTGAAAATGTAAGATTTTTGCATATAGATGCATCACTCGTAAGGTAGAAGGATTTTAACTGTTTGAATTTGTCGTTTGAAGTCAATCAAATAGGTTTTAGAATTGAATTCACAAAGGAACTTGGTGAACTTAGGAACACCTTAGTTTTACTCTTATATTTTTACGGAAAGATGCGCATTTGATTCTAAAAAATTATTGTTTTTAAAAGAAAAATTTAGAAAGCTCCTAGTTTTAAATAAAATTGTAAAAAAAGTTAGATGTTAGAAAGCTCCTAATTTTAAAAAAGTAAATATAAATGACTAATTGATATCTCGCTTTCTTATCTATGTTCTGACCAAACTTTGTACCAAAACCTGTGCCTAAAACTGTCAAATCGTGTTTTATTTCATTGATATCTATAGAATGTGGTACTGCTGCGCATTTATTCTTACTTTGCAGAAAACGGGCGAAACCGAGGAAGAATATGGAATTCAAAGGTTTATATACGGTCCGTGTACCTTCTGATGCGAACCGTACAACCCTCTACCCGACCACAAACACGACCAGGACACCATCCACACGACCTGTATATGATGCTGAAATTTCAGCATCTGAAATTAAAACAGTCATATATTTTGACTCGTAACTCTGTTTTGGGTGTATGACCACTTTTTGGAAAGCTTGCGATAAGATCTACAATCTGAGCCAAATACACAGGCACACGGTCCGTACATGTTTTTGTGCGGACCGTACATTAACCGCTCAATCACACAGAGAGTTTTACGCAAGATGCTAACACAGGCACACGGTCCGTGCAGATTTCTGTGCGGACCGTACACAGAAAATCCGGAAATCCAGACTGGCGATGGAAAGAGATGCCAGCTGGGGAGGTCGAAAAGGAAGGCTTTTAATACGCGATTTTGGGCATTAAAAGGAGGAGATTTCCAGACCTAAAGGGACGGCTGGCTCTTGGAAGAACTCTTGGCTTGGAGAAGAAGTTTGGCAACGAATCTTCATCTCTTTCTTCGAGTTTTGTCATGAACTTTATTATTATTATTTGTTTTTGCTTTTCAATCATGCTTGAGTAGACTTTTATTGTTTCTAGGGTTATGATGTAGTCGAATGCTTTGTTTTATTTGCTAGTTACTTGGAATTTGTGTTGAATCTTGTGCTTGCTTGCTTGTGTAGTATTTTATTGCTTAGTGGAAATTGTTTGAATTGAATTGTTAATCCGCTAGATGAAAGGCCTCATCTAAATGGAATATAAATAACCTTGATATTCACTCGACCAAACTAAGTATTTGAGATAGGTTTACGATCCGAGAGGTGAAACCAAGTAGTAGCCGAGAGGTGAACTTTTCCTCGTATCGAGAGATCGATGATATCTTTAGTAAACCAACAAGTGACTTAGGATTATTAAACCAACAAGCGAAAGTTGAGGTTTGAGAACCCTAGGAGGGCAAAAATTGAATCCCGCACCGAGTAATTAAGCCAACATGCGAGAGTTGAGGTCTAGGTACTTTGGGTTCGGTCAATAGAACCCTGCACAGGAAAATCAACACAGAAACCAGTAGCTGCTGTATTAACTCGAGGGCCACACGGACCGTGTACGAGAGTACACGGCCCGTGCACATTACACACGACCCGTGCATGAAAGTGCACGGACCGCGCACCTTGAGACTTGGCTGAGATGAAATCAGAAACCCTAGGAACTCCTTTTTAATTATATTAAACCCAAATCAAACTTTACTTTACTGCTTTTAATTACTGTTATTTGAACTGTTAGGATAAGTAATACCCCAAATCAACCTTTGCAGACTTCTAGAATCTCTGTAGTCTAAGTAAAGTCCGGTAATTATCAAACCGTCCTTGTGATCGATACCCGACAATATACTACTCGATAGGACTGTGCACTTGCAGTCTGAACCGAAGGTGTATTTAAGGTTAAAAGGTACAGTTTACTGTACTGAAACTTTGTGCATTATCTTTTGGCGCAACACTAATAATTAAGTTCTTACAGAGCATAAGCTTATTATAACATTAAAAATTATAAAATAAATGAAAAACTCACTCATAGTGTTTTTATACCGGTGTTTAATAAAAACACTGAGGCAACACCTAAATTGAAAATTATGCATTATAAAATATTTGATAACAAATAATCAACATAATACAGATTTCACATAATCAAAATAGAAACCTGCTCAGCCTTTTATTTCAACAAAGAAAACAACACAACAACTTATTATTATTAAAAAAAAAAAAACTACTTTGATCTAGCGACAAAAGTACGTGTCAGATAATGTGAAAAGTCATAAGTTCGAAATTCGAATAGGAGATCTTTTAGTTCCATACTTCCATTAGTTTTTAGTTCGATTAATTTAGATGCTGAACATGTACAATAGCTAGATTATTTTTTAGTTCCATACTTGATACTTCCATTAGTTGGCAGCTTTACAAGTCGACCCGGTAGATATAAAACCTGATCTGTCTGTATCTATGGTAATTATAATAGGGGGGATTTCACGTATATCCCTCAAAAATTCAAAGATTTTTTTTTTATAAACCGTAATTAAAAAAAATATTTTTACGAAACCAACATGATTACTTTTTTTTTTACAAAAATCATAAGAACCGAAATGCCATTTCGGTCCGATTCTCTTTTTAGATTTTCTGCGGTAGCTCGTATGAAAACTTGTGAAAAAGTACCACAGAAAATTCAAAAAGGGGACCGGACCAAAATGCCATTTTGGTCCGGAATAAAAAAAATTTCGGAATCTCTTTCAGTCATTTCACCATTTCATTTAAGTTAGACCTATCGACATTTCGGTTCTTATGGTTTTTGTAAAAAGAAAGTAATCATGTTGGTTTCATAGAAAACAAAATTTTAATTACGGTATATAAAAAAAATTCAAATTCAAAAGTACGTATTTTTCCCCTTAAAAGTTTGAAATTACGTATTTCCCTCTCTAAACTTCAAAAATCACAAATTTATCCATTTTATTGTCTTTTATATTAAAACTCATTATAAATTTATAAAATATCCATTTTACCCTTTATTAAAAGCCTCATCATACTCAAATTTAAATATGAAAGGTTCATCTACTGTCCAAACTGCTTTAAAATATGTGCATGCTAGATCAGCACAAATCTTGAAGCGAACACACACGGATATTGAAGCGACGTGCACATATCTTAATGCAATGCACGCGTATCGAATTGCTTTAAAATCCGTGCGCACTAGATCAGCACGAAAAAGCCAACACACACACAAATCTTAATGTGATGCGCGTGGATTGGACGGTAGGGGAACTCTTCATATTCAAATAAGAAGATAGTCTAACAAGGCTCAAGTTACAACAACGTACAAATCCAATAAAAACTATTCGGGACTCGGATAACCTAATTTATTTGAGTTTGATGAAGTTTTTATGCTTTTAATAAAGGGTAAAATGAGTATTCTATAAATTTAGAATGAGTTTTAATATAAAAAACAATAAAATAGGTAAATTTGTGAGTTTTTGAAGTTTAGAGAGAAAATACGTAATTTCAAAGTTTAGAGGGGAAATACGTAATTTTGAAGTTTTTGAGGGTTATACATGAAATTCCCCCATTATAATTAATATTCTTTTTGTTTCGTTGGAAAGACACAGAAGCTTCTCTCCTCCCCCCTCTAAAAAAAGAGTTCCCAAATTGGCGCCTCTAATTTCACTTCCTCTCTTGGTCAATAGTTTCACCAAATTTTTTATACATCCCGTGCGTAGCTAGGCTACAGCCTTAAATTTCAATTCAAACCGCAGTTTCCGAATTCAAGCATTCTTTTCTCCGTCAATTTCGAGCACCGTAGTTTATCCAGTTCTTATTCCCCAAATAAACACTACACGGAACAAATTTCTGATCTTAAAACCATAATCAATCTCTTAAATATACTTGTTTCAAACAAATTTCAAAAGAAAACCAAACATCTCATACATTCCCATTTCATTTCAGGACCGATCTTCCAAAAACAAGACCAAAAAACCCAATCTAACAAAGAACAACAAAGATCGGTCATGAACCGATCGACTATCTCACGATCGGAAGTTAATTATAAAGAAATAAAAGAGTCTGCATTCTCACCAATCAACAGCTCATCTACAGCCTCTGATCGTCGAGGGAAAACTAGAGGTTATGTATGTTCGCGATGGATTAGGATTAGGGATTAGGGTTAGATTAAAGTTGTGATTGGGGAGAAATCGAGAAGGGGGGAGAATGGAGATAGATGGGGGAGCCTGCGTCTCACGCCGCTCTTTCTTTGTCTAAAACGGATGTATGTATGCTTTTTCTTTGTGTTGCGTATTTGTGCTGAGTGGATGCTCACACAGACACACACTATTCGTGCATGGGTTTGGTTTTGTATTGTGTAGGGTTAGATATTGACGAGTGAAGACGTTTGGATGGATTGATGAACGGTCACGATTGAATCAGATCAGACAGCACCGCTTGAATTCAGAACCAGTGAAGTAACCCAAAAATTGGGTTTTGGATCGGGACCGTCCGATTCAAATCCGTGACCATCCAGCTAAAGTGGAGCGCACGCATCCCAAGACAGGTTCTAATCCCGAGACGATCTCAAGCGACGGATTCGATTCGGACGGTCCTGATCCAAAACCCAAAAATTGAGTTACTTTAGGGGATTCGGACCCATTAATCAAAGTCGGCTCTCGGCTCGGATGAAAATTCATTCAACTCCCTCCTTTTTTTTTTTCTTTTTTTACAAAAATCGGATGTACACTCGTTATTAAATCTTTTCTATTCAGATATATAATATTCATTAAGGTGTGGCCATATTCGCAATATAGTTCCAACTATAAATTTAGTCAAATTAAGCTATAAATTTTAAACAGCAAAAAAAATATATATATATCACTGAACAAAGCAATCACTTTCTAGTAAGTCTAATCATACAAAGTTAATATAAAGTATGCATCGTTACCTGATAAAAATGTACGCAAACACGATGTTGCTATCTCACTATCTCCTGGATTAATTATGATACACAGAAATATCTTATTTCTGGCTTAACTTATTTTGTTCTTTTTTTTTTTTTTACAGTAAGCAGCTTTGTAGCTGCAAGGTTTCATTATGAAAAGCTCAAATGTCTAACTTGTTTTTACTTGTTTAAGACGAAAAAAAAAACAAATATACCCAGATCTAAAATACCAATTAAGGTTGTGTTGTTGTTTGCTCATGATTTTTTTTTTAAATACCCTAAAAAAAATTAACAAAAATACCCTGACATTTCAAATATCTTGAAAAATACCCTAACCGCCCCACTGTGGGGCGGCCAGCTTCAAAACCTAGCCCCACAGTGGGGTGGTCAAGTATAAAACCCCCATAAATTGTGGTTTTTTCTCTCCTGCCCACTCATAATTCATTCCAGCAGCTGAGGAGAAAGAGGAAGAGAAAGAGCAGACGATTTTAGGTGTTTTTTTGTTTTGTTTTTAATTAGTAGATTACTGATTAAGGTTTATTTAGGGCTGCTAACGAGTCAAGCTCGGCTCAAAACTCAGCTCGGCTCGTCATATAACTAATTCGACTCAACTCGGGCTCGGCTCAGTTTTGAAGAACAAAGCTCGGCTCAATTTAATGAGTTTGAGCCTTCGGCTCGGCTCAAACTCGGCTCATGACTCGCGAGCCGAACTCATGTCATAACTCGCGAGCTCAACTCATGCCAAGCATTAGAAAAACAAACATTTACTTGATTACAAGTCATAACCTTACCTAAACTATTCAAATCAAGTTTTAAAATAATATGATTGAACCGAATTCAAATCAAGCTTTTTATAATAATGCGATTGAACCGAATCAAATCAAACTTTAAAATAATGTGATTGAACAGATAAAAACGATTTCAAATTCTCTACATTAAAATTCTCTAACACCTCACTCTTAAATAGTAATTAAACAACTATTAGACAATACTTTGTTGTCAAATGTCGCTAAAATTTTTTTAAAGCTAGATCCAAATAATTTTTTTCTTGACCTCTTACAAAAGGAATACGTATACAATGTTAACGATAAATTTTATATTTTGTAAAAGTTTGAACCAAATAATTGATTTTTTTTTTGCCTTTTACAAAAGTTTTTGTTAAGTGTGAATCATATGCACGTTTGTACAGTAATTTTGAATACATGTATTCAAATTTTTAAATATATTTTACGAATCTACAAAAATAATAATACGACTGTTGTTTTTAATACATCACGCATAATGCCAAGCGTAAAACGCGCCGCAAGGAAATTATATTTTTTTTCCAACCCTCAGCCTATTACATCATCAAGCACAAAAAGAAGAGACTCATTGGCTCATGAGCCGGCTCGGCTCGGCTCGGGCTCGGCTCGGTTTGAGTGATAAAATATGAGCCGAGTCGAGTTCGGGCTTTATTTAGTTTAGGGCCCGACTCAATACAATTTATTGAGCCGCTCGACTCATTGGCTCATGAGCCGGCTCGGCTCATTAGCAGCCCTAGGTTTATTGGCAAATGTAGTTTGCTAAAGGAAAAATGCTAATTGCACTATTTGTGGACGGGAAAATTACAAAAGTCGTGGAAGCGCATAATACACAAAAGATGCAAGTTATGCCTTCCAGGTTAATGAAAATACCACATTTGAGGAACTTAAGAGAATGGTATACTAATAGACTGGTATAAACCCCAACCAGTATGACTTAGACTTGTGTACCCGGATTGACACACAAAGGGGGTAATAGACCTTACTTCGTCAGGTATATGATGGGTGTAGTCTTAATCAGGTTAATAAAATTTATAACCCGGTTTGCTATCGAGTCAGATTGCAAGCGCATAATCCTATCGAGTAGTATAAACGAGTGTCGATCCACAGGAAATAAGATTTAAGGTCTTGAGCGATTAAATCACAATCTTTCGAAAGATTAGACAAAATCTAAAATCAAAGAGTTGTTGTTTTTTATCAATTTATTTGGCGAAAATTAGAAGTAAATAAAATAAAGACAGAGATGTGAATTCCTACGGTTTTGGTACACCGTTGTTACTTTAATCCGCTTTAATTATTACCTTATTTGATGTTGGTTTTCAGTTGTTGTATGAGGGTTTCTAATCCAATTTAGTGATTACCGCTTTCGCCTAGCAACCACCCTACTAATCAAGAGATCCCGTTAAGGCTTGTCTTGATTAGTGCAAGGAAATCTGTGACTAGCTCAAAAGAATTCATACTTCACTTATTGGGTACGTCACCCTACTATCTCGGTCATGTTGGGTGTCCCTGTGGTAAGGCACAACAATGCGACATTCGTCTACGAATATCGAGATTCCCGTGTGTACTTTTGCTGATCCAATTAGTGGTATCTCCGGTTAAGGTCTCCACCACTAATCTAGTATTTTTATTCTCCCTTAACCCAATTTGACTAGCCCAATGATGACTAACTTCCATGTGTGGCCATCACATGACGATTTAGACTAATAAACAAAATCAAGTAAGATATAATATAAAGCGCAAAAGCAAGCGAACAACAAAAGACTAAACAATGATCAAATAAAAGTATATATCAAAGCATCATGAGTAACAAGGTTTACTGCCAATCCTAAGAATCTAAACTTAGCCGCTGAACGGCATGTTTACAAAGAGATAAGATAAAGATACAACCATACACAAAATACCCTCCTACTTAGTCTCCACACACTCCTCTCTTCTCACTTAAGAAAATATAAAAACAAAGATACAAAGATATGTTTATGTTCAATCCAGAAGACTTATATAGGAGTGAAGGGGCGCCTGGAGATGAGTGGAGTCCAAGTTATCTGATCCGGATACAACTGTTGCGTTATTCACCAAAGGGCGCCTTGGGTACGGTCTGTATTGGCTAATACGGACCATACTTCTACTGTGCCGCTGAAGGAGTTAAGGCGTATTCGGCCATCTTTGGTCCGTACTAGGGCTTTAGTCCGTATTGGCTAATACGGTCCGTACCAAACCTTAGTCGATGAGCTGCGCTTTTCCGATCGACCCGATTTTTACTCGAAATGATGTAAAATAGCCCCAAAACATAGTTCCTGCACTAAAACATAAAATAGGGCAACAATAACCTTTTTCACGGAATAATTAAACATAAAGGTGAGAAAATAAGGCAAAACCTAAGCCAATCGTCCCGCGTCAACCTTCCTCTAACAAAAATAGATTACCACATAGGTATAAATACTTCAGTGCATAGATATAAATACTGGTAGTACTTGATATTAATACTTTCAGACGTCATCCAGTGTCATGTAAAAAATACTTGCAAGTATAGGTATAAATACTTACACGACGAGGTATAAATACTTGTGTGGCGACGAGCCCGAAAGCACGTCATCATGGATCTCATTTGAAAGAGAAAATTACGTAGAAGACGTTTGTAATTTTAGATTCGCAAAATTCATCACAGATCATCAGAATTATGGACGAGATTGAACAGAGAAAAAAACCCACCTCTAAAAACGTGTATGGTCCCCCATGTAGTTTTGAGTGGTCCTCCTCATGTATTCAAGGTGCTGGTACGTTTGAGAGATTTGGTTGAGGAAACAATTATTTACGTAAAAATTGTTCACTTTATAGGTATAAATTCTTCCATACATATGTATAAATACTTTCTTGCATAGGTATTAATACTTTAGAAAAAAAAATTCAGTGCTAGAGTTTTTGCGGTCCCCCCAGGCAGTTCTTGCATAGGTATTAATACTTTCTTGCATGTAGTTTTTTAATATTATTTTAATAAATATCTGATCCGATCCGTATCCGTATCCAGAAAATTAAAAAAAAATATGGATATGGTTTTACCACTATCCGCTCTGTTTTCACCCCTACCTACTTGATATGAAACTTTTATTGATAAACTTTGTATTATAAAATAATTGTAAAAAATATAGATTTTTTTTTAGCTCACGTCAGTCGTCCATCCTGCCCAACTACCAATTCAGACCTAATACTCATTAAAAATCAATTATATTTTGAATATTTATTGTAATTTAAGAACTAAGTTTTCACGATTATCCCCAAACGTTAGCAAACCGTTTAATCAAATATTTGACCCATCGGATGTGTGATACTTTTGCAACCTACACAAATATCAAGAAGAGAAAAGGTTGGACAAAGAGGATCCAAATCTGCTGAAATCCGAAATTATCAACAATAACTCTGAAATTCGGAATCTAGCCATTGAATTGTTTCGAGATGCGTACACAGAAAAATCAGCTGTTTTGAGATGCGTGCACAGAAAAAGTTGGACGACTGGATCTTGGATTTCAAGAATTTCAGAGTTACTGTTCATGGATCTCGGATTTCAGCTGATCTGAATCCGGACAATGATCCCTTTATTATTATGATTATTTAGGCAATTCTAAAAGTAACGCTATTCTCGCAATATTATAAAAAAAATCACTGTCCTGTTTAACTCGGAAAAACTTACAAAGATCTACAAATCCAACTCTTTTTTCCAAAATTTGTGATTTGTATTTAGCAAAATAAGATAAAAAATTTGTGATTTTTAGAACTCTTTTGAGTAAAAATCGGTTTATAACTAAATCTACTGTGTTTTAGAAAATTTAGGGGTGAAAATGGATCAGATACAAAGCGGATAGTGGTAAAACCAAATCTGTATCTGTTTTTATTTTTCGGATATGGATACGGATTGGATCAGATACTTATTAAAAAATACTAAAGTTCATAATATTTATCTAATTATAATGGTAAATAAGATAACATTTTTCATAATATATATTATACTATACGGCATATATCTGCTATTTGAATATATATAATTAAAACTTAAAATCATATACATATTTGTTATCCGTATTTAATTTTTCGAATACAGATCAGATATTATCCGATCCGTTTTCACCCCTATACGAAATACCTTCAAATATAATTATGCCATTATACATAGAGTACAGCTCTTAACATAACATGAAATGTTCATTTTTAAATATAAAATTTGTTCAAATTTCATTACAAGATTAACAAAAAGATATTAACGAAATAGATTGTATTTACAAAAAAAGTGATTGTTGTTTATGTTATATTTAGTCTCTCGAGATAATAGAGGAAAATAAATTACAAGCCTAAAACAATTAACAATGTATCTTTTATTTTGAGTAAAACTAGGGTGTTCTTAAGTTCACCAAGTCCCTGTGTGAACTCAAGTCTAAAACCTATCGAATTGGCTTCAAACGACGAATTTAAACCGTTGAAATTCTTCTATCTTACGTGTGATGCGTCTACATGCAAAAATTTCAAACTTTCGAATTAATTTAGTGTAAAGTCAAGCGGTCAAAATTAGAAGGTTTATAAATTAATTTTAATGCATTCATTTTTTGAACATTTTTTACCACTTGACTCTATACAAAATTAATTTGAAAATTTAAGATTTTTGCATGTTGCATCACTCGTAAGGTAGAAGGATTTTAACAGTTTGAATTTGTCGTTTGAAGCCAATCCGATAGGTTTTAGAATTGAGTTCACAAAAAGACTTGGTGAACTGAGGAACACCCTAGTTTTACTCTTATATTTTTACGGAAAGACGCGCATTTGATTCTAAAAAAATATTGTTTAAAAAAAATAGATGTTAGAAAGCACCTAGTTTAAATAAAATTGTAAAAAAAGTTAGATGTTAGAAAGCTCCTAATTTTAAAAAAGTAAATATAAATGACTAATAATTAAGTTCTTACAGAGCATAAGCTTATTATAACATTAAAAATAAAAAATAAATGAAAAACTCACTCCTAGTGTTTTTATACCGGTGTTTAATAAAAACACTGAGGCAACACCTAAATTGAAAATTATGCATTATAAAATATTTTGATAACAAACAATCAACAGGATACAGATTTCACACAATCAAAATAGAAACCTGCTCAGCCTTTTATTTCAACAAAGAAAACAACACAACAACTTATTATTAAAAAAAAAAAATTAATTTAGTCTAGTGACAAAAGCACGTGTCAGATAATGTGAAAAGTCATAAGTTCGAAATTCGAATAGGAGATCTTTTAGTTCCATACTTCCATTAGTTTTTAGTTCGATTAATTTAAAAGTAAGATGCTGAACATGTACAATAGCTAGATTATTTTTTAGTTCCATACTTGATACTTCCATTAGTTGGCAGCTTTACAAGTCGACCCGGTAGATATAAAACCTGATCTGTCTGTATCTATGGTAATTATAATAGGGGGGATTTCACGTATATCCCTCAAAAATTCAAAGATTTTTTTTTATAAACCGTAATTAAAAAAAATATTTTTACGAAACCAACATGATTACTTTTTTTTTTTACAAAAATCATAAGAACCGAAATGCCATTTCGGTCCGAATTTTTTTTTATTCCGGACCGAAATGTCATTTCGGTCCGGTCCTCTTTTTGGATTTTCTGCGGCAGCTCATATGAAAACTTGTGAAAAAGTACCACAGAAAATCCAAAAAGGGGACCGGACCAAAATGCCATTTTGGTCCGGAATAAAAAAAATTTCGGACCGAAATGACATTTCGGTTCTTATGATTTTTGTAAAAAAAAAGTAATCATGTTGGTTTCATAAAAAACAAAATTTTAATTACGGTATATAAAAAAAATTCAAATTCAAAAGTACGTATTTTTCTCCTTAAAGTTTGAAATTACGTATTTTCCTCTCTAAACTTCAAAATCACAAATTTATCCATTTTATTGTCTTTTATATTAAAACTCATTTTAAATTTATAAAATATCCATTTTACCCTTTATTAAAAGCATAAAATGCTCATCATACTCAAATTTAAATCTGAAAAGTTCCTCTACTTTCCGAACTACTTTAAGATCTGTGCATACTAGATCAGCACGAATTTTGAAGCGAACATACACATATATTGAAGCGACGTGCACAGATCGTAATGCGATGCATGCGTATCGAAATTGCTTTAAAATTCGTGCGCACTAGATTAGCACAGAAAACTTAGCTTGGTGTGAATCGGACGGTAGATGAACTTTTCATATTCAAATAAGAAGATAGTCTAACAAGGCTCAAGTTACAACAACGTACAAATCCAATAAAAACTATCCTAGACTCGGATAACCTAATTTATTTGAGTCTAATAGACTTTTTATGCTTTTAATAAAGGATAAAATGAGTATTCTATAAATTAGAATGAGTTTTAATATAAAAAACAATAAAATAGGTAAATTTGTGAGTTTTTGAAGTTTAAAGGGGAAATACGTAATTTCAAAGTTTAGAGGGGAAATATGTAATTTTGAAGTTTTTAAGGGTTATACGTGAAATTCCGCCATTATAATGAATATTCTTTTTGTTTCGTTGGAAAGACACAGAAGCTTCTCTCCTCCCCCCTCTAAAAAAAGACTTCCCAAATTGGCGCCTCTAATTTTACTTCCTCTTTGGTCAATAGTTTCACCAAATTTTTTATACATCCCGTGCGTAGCTAGGCTACAGCCTTAAATTTCAATTCAAACCGCAGTTTCCGAATTCAAGCATTCTTTTCTCCGTCAATTTCGAGCACCGTAGTTTATGCGAAAGTCCCGTGTTTTTACAATGCCTCCTTTTCTATCCTCTTGCAAGGCTTGTATAAGGCTGTTATCTGGAAAAAATTGCGGCGTGCAATTGAAAGAAGGGTTAGGGTTAGGGTCAGGGTTATTGCGGAGAGGAGGAGAGGTCGGAATTAGATTGGATCGGTTCTCCCAATCTAGGGTTTTGAGTAGTCGTGTTGGAACTGGAGGTGTTGATTTTGGTAATTCGATTGGTACAACGAAGGAGATTGAACATAATGCTGGAAATTTACAAAGGAATTCTCAAATTAGGAGATTTCTTGGATGCGGAGATGGAGATGAGGGTAATGTTCTATCAAAGACATACGAAGAGAGGCGTGTAATTGGGTATGCTACAACTCTTTTTCCTTCTTTCAATTAGAACTTTTGGCTTGTAGATGCATTCTTGTACGGGAAAAACAAAAAGTTATCAAAATCTGGTATATTTATCCTTGAAACGCTTTTTGTACAGTGAATAGTAGGTTTTCTAGTTTTGTATTTTATGAAGAGTAAATTACAGAATAATCCCAGAAGTATCACCCTTGTTTTATTTTCTACTTTCTAATGTCTCAAAATCCCCAATCTTGTATTGTACCTTATTGATCCCACTGTCCTATAATTTGAAAAATCGGATTGTGTCTTTATTATCTACTAAAATGACACGAGGGACAGAATGGCAACTGCTAATAAGGATTGTTTATGTGACACCAACATATATGATGCAATTTAAGCTCCAATACTAACATATATCATGCAAATTAATGCTCCATTAATAGGTACGCTCCTGAGCAACTGTTTGCAGTTGTAGAGGCAGTTGATTTGTACGAGGATTTCGTGCCTTGGTGCCAGCGCTCAAGAGTACTTAGGCGAAATGAGGATGGATCATTTGATGCAGAGTTGGAAATAGGTTTTAAATTTCTGGTTGAGAGTTATATCTCTCATGTAGAAATGGAGAAGCCCAAGTACATCAAGGTTATTTGTTCATTACATTTCCTCAGTTCTTTAATTTCCAATTTTTTTGGTTAGCAATTACTCTGCATATTTTGAGAAGGTGATTTGAGGCATCAATTTCCCAGAACTCGATGTCTAATGCCCAATTTAATTAAGCCACAGACTAACTTCACATGGACCCTTTATAAAGAAATCCAAACCAGTGCTCAAATGTCATGGCCTAAATACATACAGCTACCTTACCAGTAATAAAATTGTGTCTGCTACTTGCGCAATTTTTGTCTGTTACTTCATTGATTTATCTTTTTCTAAAAGAAGGATAAAGAATATACCAGATTAGCTTGGCTCGTATTCTAGTGGGAGCCACTCCTGTTTGGGATTTTTTTTTTCCTTATTCTCCTGGAACTTTTTTGGATTATAATTATGAAGAAATTTTACGATAATATTAGTGTTTCTTCAGGTTAATATTTTATTTAAACTTTTTCTGGCTGGTTGTCATGTTTCTAAAGTTGTTAATGATTAGTCACTGTTTCTAAAACCAAAATAATCTTAATGTGTTGTTGGAAGAATTGCTTTAAATTCAGAAGAAATCAGTTATTTGAGAGGACTCTTTGGTCACAAAATTTTGGAAGTTGTGGTTTTCTTGGATGCCTTTTTACATGTATAATTTTTATCTTGGGTTAATTTTCTAGAGTAGGGTTAAAATGCACCATTGGTTTTGTGCTCCAATTATGCTCCACATCCTTATCTTCGTTTCCAAAGTCCGAACAGTTGATCCGAACCGCTTACCATCATCTTCGTATTAAAATGTACTTGGAGACCAAATTTTATATTTTTTGGAATTTTTTTACTATTTTTTTAGATAGGTACAAAATCAGTCTTCAAAAGATTCTGGACCATCCAAAATAGTGATTTTGTACCTATCTAAAAAAATAGTAAAAAAATTCCAAAAAATATAAAATTTGGTCTCCAAGCACATTTTAATATGAAGATCATGTCGAGCGGTTCGGATCGATTGTTCGAACTTTTAAAACAAAGAAAATGACGTGGAGCATGATTGGAGCACAGAACCAATGGTGCATTTTAATCCTACTCAATTTTCTATTTACCCTAAAAAATTTCTTTGGTTTCCTATTTACCTTTACACTTTTATTATATCTAATATATCCCTTAACTCTGTTTTTATTTTTTTATTTACTCATACAGTTAATTACCAATAGTTTAAGTATTGTTAGAATTTCTATTTTACCCTTGCTTTTAACTCTCAAATTATTTATTCCCTTCTCTCTGCACTCTGCATCAACATCTTCCCTCTGGAACAGGAAGGAAACTCAGCTACCCCTCTTTGGATTGTCTTAGAAACATTTTGCACGGGGATAATTGCTCCCAGTTTCCTCTTTCCATGGTCGTGACCTTCATATACATTTACTTCTAGGACTTATTATAGAAACGAGAAATGATCGAAGAACTCTATCCTCCTAGAAGTCTAAAATGCATATATCTTGGGATTGGGTTCTTAAATTTTGAACTTAAATCTCCATCTCTCTCTGTCTGTCCGTTTCTCTATTTTTTTTTTTTTTTGGTCATGGGTCTATGGCTCTATGCTATGCAAAACAAGGAGACATATCAACTTCTTAACAAGAAAGGACATTTTATTCTTTTATTATTTTATCCAGAGATTTAACTATGGTTAACTTCAGAATTATTGTGTTATGGGCAAAAGAGGAAAGAGTTTCAAGAGTTAAGAGACAAATTAGATATATTTAACTGTTTAGGGGTATATAAAAAATTATAGTCCATAAGGGTATACGGAAAATTAACTTTTTTATCTTGTATGGAAACTCACTCATATATATACATTATAATAACGCTAATATATCTTTATGTTTTTTGTATTGTTTTCAGACAACTGCATCACAGAGTAATGTTTTTGATCACCTGATTAATATATGGGAATTTAATCCGGGTCCAATTCCTGGCACATGTGACCTTCATTTCTTTGTGGATTTTAAATTTCAATCACCGCTGTACCGTCAGGTAAACTTATCATTGTTATTCTCACTTTATTTTTGGTCTCTGTTGTGTTCAGTTCTTACTTTATTACATTGTTTGCTTGTTCGTGTCATATGTGGACCAAACATCTGGGTGTGGTATGTTATGCCAGTATCACATGTTACCTTGTTGTAGTATTATCCTACTTAACTTGTAAGCCTTGTAAATTTTATTTGCTACTTATTTAGTTGGGTTCAAAACATGTTAGCGCATGCATCTTCTTTTTCCTTGGTTTCAAAGAATAATTACTTTTTTAGCTTAGTTTAAAAGATAAAACATGTGGATCTATAGTTTTCATTTTTTTTTTCAGTCGGCCTGCCCTTTCTATATTAGAATAAAAAAAATGTTTCTATTAAGGTCCCTTTTTGTTCAAATAAACTCCCTTCTTTTATGTTTTGTTGAATTAGACCTAGCATCAATTGCATAATAAAATGTCTTGCAATTATATTTCTAAACAAGCCCCTTTATCCCTACACTTTCTGTGTCCCAAAAAGCTTACCTGCTTTCAGACTTGAAATCGTCAAATTAGCGACACAAATTTTGTTTGTAACTACACCTTATTCAATTCACCCTTTATTGTGTCAGATGGCAATAGTGAGCTGTTGGGCTATTAATAAGGTTTAGAGGATCTTGTTATGAGTTACTTGCTGTAAGACTCAATTGTATCAATGGTGTGCTCGAGGACAAAACATTACCATTGAACAAAACCATTTAAAAGGAGCTCAATAAAAAATAGAAATCATAGGGACTTCTATACAAACTCCATTTCTGCCTGCTGGAGTCCATCTACCAGAGTAGTGAATTCGGATCACCCCAAGTACCGGAGGGTACAATTACTAAATCCATACCATTCTTTAACTCTGGCATGAATCTCAAAACGGATCCCTTATATCTACAATAGGCACCAAATTTCTTTTGGCCCGGCTGAATCTAAATCCAGATTGTTCTTTCCTTATTGTACCCTCCGGTACCTGAGAGGATACGGGTTCAAGAGTAATAGCATATCACTTTGGTTCGTGTTTCATAATTTATCTTATATGATTGTCTCGGTCAAAATATATAACACCTTATTTTATTTTGCAATTTTATTAGTTTCTTTTGTTTGTATCTCTTACTTGGTTGCTGTGGATTTCAATGACAGGTGGCCTCAATGTTTTTTAAAGATGTTGTGTCACGGCTTGTCGGTTCCTTTGATGATCGCTGTCAAAGAATCTATGGCCCCGCGAAACCTGTTATTGAGCAAACCTATGGTCAGAGCAGCCAAAGATGATTCTCACACTTTTCTAAGCATAAAAGGATCTGTATGACCAAACAGTTCAATTCCCAGTTTCTCCTACATTTTTCGATTAGTGTGGATTATATCCCACCATATTGGAACCTTGACTGGATCTCATGTCCCCGGTTATTTTTTTATTATTATTTTTTTCTTATGAGAATTGTCTTGGAATTTCGTTGGAGCGAAATTTTTTGAAGTTGTTTTGTCATAGAAATAAAATATGTTTTATCTGTCAAAAAAAATTTTGGTTAAAAAGGCCGAAGCCCAGTTTCATTAAAGCAACGAAACACAGTGTTTGGGTTACAAATGACTAATTCATAGAGAGCATGCTATCAAGTCTCTCTCTGCTACATATAGTTAACTACCACAAAACAACTGAATATCACAAAAGACATGCATTGTTTAACTTGCATCATACAAAATACTGGTAAGTATCCTAATATAGCTAGTCCTGATCACTAGTCAGTCTTTCAAGCACTCTCCTGAGTTAGAAGAGTCGTCTACAAGATGAAAGGATATGCTATCTTCTTCTCCAGGTAAGATCACACGCAAAGAGATAGTATCCCATGAAGATATGCAAAGAGATAGTATCCATGATATCTTCATGGGGTAGCCGGTCTTGAGTCTCCTCCTGCACTTGCTTCTTAGCTTAATTTATTGCTGAATTTGGTTGCATATTTTGAAAACATACTTCATTTCTATGCTTTCGCACAGTCCAACATGTAGCACTGAACACTAAAAGAAATGTTGTTCTTTCTACTTTGTTAAGTGTCATTGCAAATTTGAAAACATCCCACAGTGTTCTCCACTGAGTGTAGTATAGTTGGTTTTTGCCTAGCCAGTACCAAATTTGACTAACTAGTTGATAGTGCAAAAAGGGATGGTTCACAGTTTCATAATGAGAACAAAAAACACATGTAACACTACCCTCCCACCCTTTTTACTCAGATTGACCCTTTTTTACACATGTAACGTGCTCTGGTAATGCCTCGCCTATTTCCTGGAGGCGCCATGGTTATCTCGGAAGTGGAAAGGTGAAATGGAATAGACGTGATGTAGCGACAAGTATTGCTTTTATGTCCTGTCTTGTTGCATAGAAAACAGATCAGTGCATTACGACATTCCCTCGCTTTGTGTCTCCGATCTCCTCATTTCAAACAAACTGGGTGCATTGGTGTAGATCTACGCTTGATCTCTTCAATACGTGACAAAACCAACGAAGATCTATTCTCTCGCAGGCTTAATTCGTGCTTCTTCGGTTGCCAGAGTGGCACCGAGAGGAGCGTGGTCTTATAAGACCATTTCGTATTCTTACATTTGGGCCAAACGCCATGAGAGAGGAAAAATGAGCTCGGGCCTTCTCTAATTGGTGGGCTTTATGTAGAGGCCATCGCGATCTACATTTATTTCGTTTTTTATTTTCGTTCTGTTTCTTTTTTTTTAGAAATCGCCTAAATCGCCATTTTTTTGCCCAAACAGAGCTCTAATTGGTGCCTGCTAAAAAAAACAACTAAAAATTTTGGGGCAATTTCATGTATCCCCCTCAAAAACTTCAATATTACGTATTTCCCCCTCTAAAATTTGAAATTACATATTTCCCCTTCTAAACTTTCCAAACTCACAAATTTATCCATTTAATCAATAAAATATATTTAATATATTTAAAAATACTTAAATAATATTATTTTGGATTCTAAATTTTTTTCAGATCATTATACCCCTTCCTCCTTCCAATCTCGTTCTTTCTCTTCAATTCATGTGTGTCTCACACCGTCCCCACCTATGGATCAGAGCAATGCGGCGAGCTCCAGCTGCGTCAGGTTGCCGCACCATCCATGTCGAATCGGCGAAAGATGTCACGCAGCTGCTTCAATCCATAGGTGGGGACGGTGTGAGACGCTCATGAATTGAAGAGAAATAACGAGATTGGAAGGAGGAAGGGGTATAATGGTCTGAAAAAAATTTAGAATCCGAAATAATATTATTTAAGTATTTTTAAATATATTAAATATATTTTATTGATTAAATGGGTAAATTTGTGAGTTTGGAAAGTTTAGAAGGGGAAATATGTAATTTCAAATTTTAGAGGGGGAAATACGTAATATTGAAGTTTTTGAGGGGGATATATGAAATTCCCCCAAAAATTTTATCTGTCAAAATAATAAATTATTAATGCACTCAGTTTCCAGTGACGCATGGATCTATTTATAATTGATTCAACTGTCATGTGAAAATTGGGCCTTATTTGACGCGGCTTTACGTGAAATGGGCTGCTATCATGGCACTCAAGGCGGAATATATATATTTGTTTTCTTTTTGGATTTGAAGTCTGTAGGCAATAAGTGGGATTGTTGTCGACTAACAAAGTGAACCCCACCAACCCAAGCGTAATGGAGAAAAACAGACCCAGTGGAATCTGGTTTGAAAAGGCATCTATTTCACACGAGCATCCTTTCTAATGAAGTTTCGGTGAAACGCCAATGCTCGGTTTGGACCACTGTCCAATGTCACTGAAGGTTAAGATAATTATTGATAATACTAATTAGTCAAGTGTTAAGTAAGTATTAAACGAGAATGATGATAACAAAGATGACGTCTATACAAATTTCTCCTGTAGTCAGGGCGGATTCAGAATTTCTGTTAGGGTAGGGCTCTAATCAAATTCAAACTCATTAACTTATCGGATACACAATTACAACTCAATCTATATAACTATGTTTATTATAAAATATGTTATAATCATAAAATTGATTGACACAACATTAAAATATTTTTAGTAAGCTAATTAAAAATTCGTTTGACACAATTCAAAGTGGGACAGTTCTTAGCCAATTAGCAAATTGAAGTCAAAATTTAGATACAAATTTAACCAAAATATAAGTGTTGAATAATAAAAGGCACAAAAAGTACGGCCAATCATCTCTTAGAATTGTAATAATAGGTAGGGGTGTAAACGGTCGGATACGGATTGGATAGTGGTCAAACCGTATCCTTATTCGTTATAATTTTTCTGATACGGATACGAATACGGATAGTCTCGGATACAGATACGGATACGGATCGGATATCGGACGGATACGAATACGAATATGAATATAATTCGGATAATTAAAAATAAATTACTAATGTACATTCTAGTAAAAAAATAACATTTAAATATAATTTTTTATTCATAAATTAGATATAATATTTTTATAATAAATTTGTTAGATACAGAACATTAGTTACTAATCATGTCATAGTGTTATATTGTTAATTAGAACATATATGTATATGCAGTTTAATAAATCATTGGTATGTATATACAATTTAATAAATCAATTTAAGAACATAGAGTACATTTATTATAGTTTAGGGGGTGTAAACAGTCGGATACAGATAGTTACGGATAATTAAAAATCTTATCGTATCCTTATCCGTTATAATTTTTCAGATATGGATACGGATAGTTTCGGATACGGATCGGATATTTAAGTAATTTTCCAGATTCAGATCCAGACGAAATTGGATAATATCCGATCCGTTTACACCTCTAATAGTAGGTCTCACCGTCAGATCTTTCTTGTTCTCTTATTCTCTTTCATTCTATTTACGAAATAGAGTATCACATATCCGAAAAAAACGAAATACACATAATCAACCAAAACCCAGAAGGAATCAGTTCAAGAAGCGGACTAACTCGAACCAAGATTATGAACTACATCGGATCAGAAATAGACACATTGAACAATTAATATTGAATCCTTACTAAAAAAAATAATAATTAATATTGAATCGAAATAAAAAATTCAAATATATAGATAGGCAATTGACTACCCTAATTTGTATATAAATTCGCCAATACCTATATGCCTATAGTAATTCATTAACATTTGCTCACTTTTCTATATACCTATTAATATACACTGATATTATTTTAGAAAAGGAAATCATTAAAAGCAATGGAATGGCAGCTTATGAAAAACAGATCATATTAAACCAAAAATTAGAGTTCGAATACAGAGTCCCGTATACTCTCTTTAAGTATTTCAAATAGACTTTGGAATCCGAACGGTTCGACCAAAATTAAAATCAATCCAGTCCTATTTAAAATAAAAAAAATGAAGGAACCTTTTTAATATTCGTGTCGATGCTGTCCGAATTATATTAGCATCGAATTATCGAATACACTCTTTTATTCGAATTTTTTTAAAAACCATAATTAAAAAATAAAAAATTAGCAAGCCAACATGATTAGCTGGGTTTTTACAAAAACCATAAGAACCGAGTTGGGATTTCGGTTTCCATTTTTTTTTCCTCTGGACCCGAAATGCCAATTCGGTTCCCCCATTTTTCACAGTTTTTCCGCAGCGCAGAAATGATGTAGCTTTTGGTGTAATGCCTTGGGACCGAATTGGGATTTCGGTTCCATTACTTTTTTTTTTTTAGAGACAAATAACTAAAATGATGAAATATAATACTAAAAAAGCGATTTTTTTTCCCTTTGTCAAATTGCTTTTTTCGATAGCATATTTATACTAAAATACCTATAAATTACTTGAAATTATATTAATTTATGCTGAATTACAGTAAATTACTTGAAATTACAATAATTATGTATAATTATGCTAAAATACGGTAAATTATGCTAAATTACGTATGAATAGGGCCTATTTTGTGCCATCTTTCATAAATCATAAAAAAATAGTAAAATTTTTTAAAAATAATAAAAATTGGTATTCTACAAGTTCATTATATAACTAATTTACTGAGCTACGTAGATTGAACAATAGAAATGAAAATCTTAATCGGAAACTTCAACTGAAGTTTTGAAGCTCTTCCCTTTGTTTTTTGGCGATTCTGAATTTGAAATCCAGCATTGTTGGTTTTAATGAGTGCTGTATTTTCACAAGCTTTCCTGAAAAGTGGTCATTTGCTGAAATCGGACACTCGAGCGCAGTTTTATAGCCGTTTGAAGTTTCGTCGTCGTTTTTCGCATTCTCAGTGATGATATCATCCCTATTCATACGTAATTTAGTGTAATTTACCGTATTTTAGCATAATTCTACATAATTATTGTAATTTCAAGTAATTTAGTGTAATTCAACATAAATTAACATAATTTCAAGCTATTTAGCGTATTTTAGTATAAATATGCTATCAAAAAAGTAATTTGACGGAGGGGAAAAAAATTCGATTTTTTAGTATTATATTTCATCATTTTAGTTATTTGTCTCTAAAAAAAAAAAAGAGTAATAGGAACCGAAATCTCAATTCGGGTCCCAAGGCATTACACCAAAAGCTACACCGTTTCTGTGCTGCAGAAAACTGTGAAAATAGGGGGAACCGAATTAGCATTTCGGATCCAGGAGAAAAAAAAATGGGAAACCGAAATTCCAACTCGGTTCTTATGATTTTTGTAAAAACCCTGGCTAATCATGTTGGTTTGCTAATTTTTTATTTTTTAATTATGGTTTTAAAAAAAATTCCTTTTATTCCCCTTTTAAAATAAATTTTAAATTTATACCTATAAAATCGTTGATTGACGAACCCTGTGGCATTTCCACAAACACCTTGTTAGTTGTTAGGAACCATCTCCTTGCTTCCGCGGCTAAATCAATGAAACGAGAAACCCTTACCTATGAACAATTTCTACATCAATGGGCGAGCCAAGTTCTACCTTACTTGTCCCCACGCGACCTGGCCGCAGCCGCCTGTGCTTGCCGTACTCTCAGCTGCATCGCTGCGGGCGTCACCTCGCGCCGAACCGCTGACGCAGCTCGCTCCCTTGAGCGTTATCAGATCCCGTTTCTCGACAGCACCATCTCTCCTCAACCTTATTCCCACTTCATCTACACTCGTCATACCATAATTTCTTCCCCTTCGTCCTTCTCTCAATCGTGGGGAGGTGAAGCATCAAAAGGAATTGCGACAGATTGTGAGAGATTGCAAGGTTCGAGCTCGTGTTTTGGTGGGACTGAGGTGGGATGTGACTGTGATAGCTGTAAGCAAGGGAGATGTTCTTGCTGGAGCGGTATGGAATTGGGGGTTTTCAAAGAATGCGGAGAGAGTTGCAGATGTGGTTTGATGTGTGAGAACAGAAAAACTCAAGCAGGGATCCGAATTAGGTTAAACATTGTTAGAAATGAGAGGAAAGGATGGGGCCTTCATGCGACTGAGGCTATAAGGAAAGGAGATTTTGTTTGTGAATATGCTGGTACAATATTTCTTCAACGGTTCCATTTTATACATATTTCTTTAGCTATGTGTATAAGTGTATTAAGTATGATCAATTGCCAATCTATTGAACTTTCTTATTTGCCAAGCCCTTATCATGTGCACCGAGCCCTCCATTATGGAATTCAAGTACTATATGAAATTAGTTTCTTGATTATTTACTGTATGTCCTTGAAAAAAAACTTAAGGTGTACTTTTGAGCCCGTACGAGGCTGCAAAACATGAAATTATTTCGTATCTTCTATATACAACACTTACCTTTTTTACTTTAGAAGAAGACCACCCAGACATCTTATTGCAACAAATCAAGGATGAAAAGGGGAGTACTCTTTATGTTTCCTGAGATATAGCGATTATGTACTATAGGTTTTGGAGGTGTACATAATGTATTCTTGTCCCAATTTCGATGTTTCGGGCCCGTATGAAATTAGTCCTTCCTATTGTCTCTTAAAATAACAATTACCATCTTTTGTAGGGGAATATCTGACAACAGAAGAAGCAAGGATTCGACTAAAGACCTATGATGAACTTTCCTCAAAAGGAAGAATTTCACCAGCTCTTCTAGTGGTGAGAGAGCACCTTCCCTCTGGTAAGGCGTGCCTAAGAATAAATATTGATGCGACCAAAATTGGAAACGTGTCACGGTTTATTAACCACTCCTGCGATGGTGGCAATTTAAAGGCGGTTTTGGTTAGAAATTCTGGGTCACTGCTTCCGAGGCTTTGTTTCTTTGCATCAATGGATATATCAGAAGATGAAGAGCTTAGTTTTAGCTATGGTGAGTCGAGAATCAAAGAAAATGGGCTTCCTTGCTTTTGTGGAAGTGCCAATTGTTTAGGTGGCCTTCCTTCGGAGGAAACTTGAGACGAACTGTATGAATTGATTCAAATTTTTAATTCTGGTCATGTTTTTGGTGAGGAAACTTGAGACGATCTGTATGAATTGATTCAAATTTTTTATCATTGTGTTTCATCTCTTATTTTAAGTATGTCATGTCAAAATGATTGACTTTATATTAGATCTTTAGCATGAAGTGGCTACTTAGGATATACAAGAAGAGAAAGTTGATAACTCTGGTAATAATGTTATTTGCCTGAAACATAATAGTTAGGGTATACAGTCACTGTTAATTAATTGCTTATATGTTTTTTTTTATTACAGAAGCATGTACATATGCCTCCATTTTTTTTTTACATTTGAAGCACTTGGGGGTTTATTGTTTGTTGTGCTCCTTTTCTTTTCTATTTCTGTGGTAAAGCTATCAAATTTGATTCCTCTTCTTCTTCAGACAGCTTCAGCTCTTCTGTGATGGGTAGATCAAAGGCAGGTGTCAATAAGCTAAGATTAGTTGCATTATTTGATGCAGAGGTGGTGTTTGAGTAAGAGGATGGTATGAAAACAAACTGCTGAGAGTTTTGGTGGGACCCCGCCATGGCCAGTCGGCTGTGTATCAGTTGAGACTGCACAATTGAGAGCTCAGCTTGGAGCAACGTCACCTTGGTTCATATAAAAAATAAGTTAGCAAAGGACAGGTAAGCTGGTAAACGGGTCCAATAAATTGTGTAATGAGTCTTTATACTGCCTTTATAAATTATATTGTTAGCATGCATGAACAATCACAAGCATCGGAATGAATTGTGATGATAATTTATGTAACTTGTTTAATATCAAATAGTTAATAGTCCCTTCTGTTTCAGTCGTGATTATTACAAGGCCATTTGTTCTCTGCTTTAAAAAGTATGGAGAAGACCTCTCTAACTGTTTTAACCTGAATGCAAGAACATGTTAATTATTTTGAACAGAATGAAGATGCCGTGTTATCCAAACAAAGGAACAAAGGATTCCAACCTAGAAAAGCTGCAGTCAGCTTGCGTCTCTACTTTCTTTCTCATTTAGTTGAATTACAATCCAATTAACATGTATTATACAGAGAGAAACCTGGTGCTGGAGGGCCAGCACAGCAGCGACGCATCCATACACCGGGTCTGCTAGCCGTGCCTGTGCCTCATAGCATATTGTCATAACTGCCTCCGCTCGGCGTGCCACTGGCACTCGTGCCAGCATCTTAGCCGCATTGCTGGCCCCGAACACTCTGTGCACAGATGCGAAACGGGCTGCGCCTCCCTGTTCTGCGAGGAAGTGCGGAGCAAACACACAATCTGCCATGCATTTTCGCCGGAGAAACTTGCACGCGCCACATGGAGAGGAGGAGGACCCCTTAGGGTCCATTGTCAGGTGAGAGAGGGGAAGAGAGAAAGAGTGTTTGTGGTGAAATTGATTTAAGTAGAGTGATTGGGAAGATACATGCAAGACTTATGCTTCCCGCTGCTCCAGGGATTCACACCATGAGAGCTGAGCTTGGCAAAGGATGTTTGGTGTGGTGTTTTTGCTGCAGTGATTCGTGTAATAGCTATATAATCCACTGGTTTTGGTGCAGCAGATCGTTGTTCATAGTTTGATTGTAAATTTAGTTAGTTACTAACTTACTATTATGCGCGTGTGATTTTTCTTTTTTTTCCTTTTTTTACAAAACATTCTTTCTTGAGTTTAGTTTGACAAGTACATTCCAAACTTATGATCAATCAATCAATCATTTAACCAATTCCGACACTAAATCTGACTATCATTTTTAACTGTTTAATAGAAAATAAATAATAAATTTTCTATACTTCGTATGTTTTCTATTTTTATAAGTATATTATTTTATAAGAACAATCATTTAATGTTCCATGTAGTATACTTTAAAAAAAAAATATCATAATTTTGAAATCCGGCAATATGTAATTCATATGTTATTCAAATTATATATATGAAAAAATGATGAAATCTAATACAAGTTTTACTCTTCATCATGCATATGTGATTTTAAATTTATAACAATCTATATTTCATGGCATTTGATCGAATATGAAGTGATATCCAAATTTTACGAAAATAATACAGTACTTAATTGTAATATTGACAACATGTCTATGAATTTTCAAAAACTTTATGGAAGTAGCAAAATGTTTTGTTTCATTTCCAATAGTTTAAAAGGATTCATCGATAAATTATTCATTGATTTTTTATTTTTAAAGAAGAGTCATTGAACAATAGCATTATGATCGATAACATAAATTTAACAAAAAAGAAAAGAAAAGTGAAGACTAGCATGTACTCGATCATAATGCTATTTGTATTAATTTAGAAATATCATAATTTAACTGCGAATAAACTATTTATAGTATTAATTTAGCTAATGTAAAGCAATTATAATTTTAGGTAAATTTCACTGGAGATCACTAAATTTTGTCATTTGTCATGTATTGGTCACTCAAGTTTGATTTGTTCCTTCATAGCCACTGAATTTTTAATTTATCCCAATTAAGTTACCCTATAACTTTTCCATCCAAAAAATAATAGAATATAACTTTTCCGTTAGTATTTTGGACAGAATGAGCATATTCCGTTAAAAATTTGGATGAAATGAGAATATTCCGTTATATTTTGGACGAGATAAGAATATTCTGTTAATATTTTGGATGAAAAAGTTATAGGGTGGCTTGATTGAGACAAATTAAAAATTCAGTGGCTATGGAGAGACAAATCAAACTTGAGTGACCAATTCGTAACAAATAACAAAGTTTAGTGACATCTAGTGAAATTTACCCTATAATTTCATATGAATACGTCGAACACGGTTTTTATAAATATTTATCAGTAGAGAAACATTTTGGATACAAATTTATTTAAGATAGGATTATTCTTAAAATAAGATATTAATCATAACATTTTTAGTTTGTAGTTTACTCGTAACTTACATGGTTACCAATTAAGATGATTGATAGACACCTATGTCCATAAATAAAAGGGGGGGAAATATTCTTGTCATGCATCATTTATAGTGAATCACGTATTAAATCTATTATGTAAATTCAAATTTAAATACGAAATTTATATAAATATCTATCAAATATGAACTCTAGATAATTCTAACTAGAAATAAAATCTGTTTTAACAATACTCCCATTCCTTCTCTTAAAAATGTAGAAACTGCTATCATTGCACTTACTTCTTATTGTGTAAAGTTAAAAATGATGATACTTACTTTAAATTAACCTTAATCTTTGTCTATGAATGTCTCTTTTCTGAATCAGGTAGACAGCTCGCTCTACCTATCAGCTACAAGTACCCCGGAAAGGGGAAATTACCAGCTGGAATAAGGGGAAGATCTAAAACTTGGAGAAGAGTCTGATTTATCAGACTATTTTTAAGCCATAGATGACATTGAAGATACTGTTGTTATTACTATTCCCTCTGATTCGGAGTCTTCTGGTTTTGTGCCTCTGAATGTTACCTCTGATAGCGATGCTTGTTCTACTTGTAATGTCTAAACTGTCTGTGTTGTTTGTATCTTTTGTTTACTAGGTTTACTCTCTGCTATTATCTGGATATATGCTACTTAGATGCCTTAGATGATCTCTTTAGGGATTCTTATGTCTTCATCGTTTCAGTAGTTTTTAGCTTTTGTAATGAACTATTATTGTTTCTATAAAGAAACAGGTAGGCACTTCCCTCTTAAAAGGAAGTATTGCATTAATTAGTGATTGAACTCTGTTATGTCACAACGAAAGAATATTTTGTTATGTGATTCCTCTGACAAAACAAATAATATAATTTTCTTTAATTTTTATAAATTGAATACCGATTTATCAGGAAACTGTTATAAATCAAATTAAATAAGTTTTATGTGTATGTTCATTCTGTAACTTTCAATATTAATTCTCAATTCATTACTCCACTGCCCACTACTATTGGCATTCATTATCTCATTTATTATTGTAATAGTTCTTCATGTATAATTTCTAATCTTTAATGTAGGCTTTGTAAACATAGAAATGACACACAAATAGAAGAGAATAAAATTCTGTTATTGTTTTCTCCATCTCTCTTGTTATTTACTTTACTTTTGTTGCAACTTTATTTAATTTCACAACAGAAAAAATTTATTGCATTTTTCTCAAAAAAAAAAAACAGCAAGGACCGAACCACTGATTCAATTACCTTTAACCTGGATCGAACCATTGATTCGATCAGCTCCCGCATAGATCGAATCAAGAGTTCCGTTCTTGTTATTTTTGAAAAAAAAAACATTTTAATTTTTTAATTTATAATTTTTTTTTGCAAAGAATACACAATCTCCTTGGAACTATTTTGTGGCTTTGTGGGAGTCCGTTGAATATAAAAACTCAATACAAAATAATTATTTTATCATATTACAGTAACATCTTTTTTCTTATGGTTTTTAATAAACATCAGTACATGTATTGATTCACTTATTTCTCAAACTCATATTCAGAATAGAAATCAGCATATTGCTTGTGATTGGAATTAGACAACTCGATTGGTAAGGAAATTATCGAGTCATATATGTAAGTAGTAATATTTCCAAAAAAAACATATATAGAGAGAGTGGCTAATATCAAAACATTTGCACCAAGTCTCTCGTGCAATCAAGTCGTTTTCGGATTTTCAAAGTCCAAACAGTCGATTCAAACCGTTAGATGTGATCTCTATATTAAAATCTGCTTGGAGACCAAATTTTAGATTTTTTGGAATTTTGTTTACTATTTATTAAGCCACTTTGAAAATTGCTGATCATATGGTCCAAAATTTGGTTGCACTGTTTTTAGTGTTCACCCGGATCAGCAATTTTCAAAGTGGCTTAATAAATAGTAAAAAAATTCCAAAAAATGTAAAATTTGGTCTCCAAGCAGATTTTAATATAGATTGAACATCTAACGGTTTGGATCGACTGTTTGAACTTTGAAAATTCAAAACGACTTGATTGAACGAGAAACTTGGTGCAAACGTTTTGATATTAACCACACTCTCTCTCTCTCTATATATATATATTTGGTAGCTTCTACCAATCTTTTAAAAAAAATATTTCCAAAATACTTTGTATTTGTTAAAAAAATAATAATATAAAAGATAGGTTGTTTAGTTAAGACGTAAGATCTTATTAATATAAAGAGGAGGGATCCAATTACACTCTTTTTTTGACACATTTTGACACCGTTTTTTTTTATAAGTCAATTTTGCAATTTCAAAATCCAAACAGTCGATCCGAACCGTTCAACATGATCACCATATTAAAATGTGCTTAGAGATCAAATTTTACCTTGTTTTGAATGTTTTTACTATTTATTAAGATGGTTACCAAATCGCTATTTTTCAATGGGCTGTGGAGTTCCTGTCAAAATTTCAGCCCGATCCGACGGACGGATCAAAAGTTATGCTCCTTTTCATGAAGCATGCGCATGCCCATATTGCATCATTTCATACGTAATTTAGCGTAATTTACCGTATTTTAGCATAATTCTACATAATTATTGTAATTTCAGCATTTTAGCATAATTCTACATAATTACCGTATTTTAGCATAATTATTGTAATTTACCGTATTTTAGCACAAAATCGGCTCTATTCGTAGCGTATTTTCTAACAAATATTTTAAAAAACAATTCGATTTTTTTGTGTTATATTTCATTTCAGCATTTTAGCTATTTTTCTCTAAAAAAAAAATAAAAAATTCAAACCGTAACATTTCAGCATTATTCATTGGATTTTTTTTTTGGATTTTTTTTTGCATGATTAATGCATGATCCATTATTTGTCAACATAAATTTTTCAGGATTTTTCGGATTTTTCGGATTTTTGGAGCTACACCGATCCACAGGATCGGTGTAGGTCTTTTTCCGTGTGATCTTCCGTGCAGTTGCTGTGGCTGGCGCAAAATTGGCTCCACCGATCCCTAGGACCGGTGTAGTCTGTGTTTTTTTTGCTCCACCGGTCCTAAGGATCGGTGGAGGCTATATTCCGAAAATCAAATCTACGAAGGCTGGTTTGGTTAAAAGAATTTAGATGAATTCTATATAAAAAAAAAAATCGAAAACGAGCAAGCCACGAGTTACGTCGAGGTCAACTCGTGACTCGCTGTGAAAAAACAACTCGCTCTTTTTGACTCGATCCGAAAACGAGCGATATATGAGCCAAATTTTTAGCTCGGCTTGTTGCCAGCTCTAAATTAATGCAAGATTAAAACTATAAAACAAAAGTCTAACATAAACTAATTATTCATTTTAAAGAGAAAGATAAGCAAAATACGGCGTCTATAGTTGATAAAGATATAATTTAACTAGATCACAATATTAGGATAGACAAAATGGAAAACTTTTAAATAATTTATGTAAATTTTGATTATGCAAGATCTGGTAATGTTTTCTCAATGTATCTGTATTTTTTTATATTTGTAAATAATTGGAGACAAAAATAGAGAAAAAGAAATAACAAGTATAAATGTATTAACTAGTTATCAAATGCCTTCATATCTACTTTTTTTTTTTATTGACGAAAGTTCAAATATATATATTTTTTTTGTCTCCATCACGTCTGTCTTATAATTTTCTAATAACAAAAGTTTTAAAATTTATATGTCAAAATAAAATTGGTAGATGTAATCTATATTTATTTTCTCTAAATTAAAAAATAAGTTGAAAAATCAATAAGTTAAAAAATTTATATTTATTTTCTCTTAGTTATCATTTTTTTATTTTAATTTTATTGAAAAATCAAACTTATTTTAATTTTTCTCTCAGCAGACTATTTATTAACAATCGGATCGGATCCCTACCGAAGCGATAGACCCATTTCTTTCTCCTCAATTAACGAAACAAACTTCGCTACCCCCAAATCTCTCTTGCGAATTGCGATCATTAATCCCATCGATCTTTGAAGAATCGGAAAAAGCTCAGATCTGAAGAATCAGTTAGTCTCAGATAAGCTAGAAGGAAGAATCGGCGTAATTCGCACGGTGAGTCTCTCAGATTTAAGCGTTTTCTCGCCCAAAGCGCGGCCATTCTGTGTTCAAATCGCCGTATAACCGGATCTTGGGCTGTTGGTAGATTTTCCAAACCATGGTAACAACAATTGACTATTGCTTGCTACGATAGAAGATCCTAATTTTTAAGTAAGCCAAATGCTCTGTCTCTGGTCGTGAGAACTGAGAACAGCTAAATTTTGAATAAATCTTTGAAGTTATTGCCATCTCCTTGGGAAATGCCTGTTTTTTTTTTTTATTTTGTTGATTATATTACCATTCTTTCAGTTTTGAATTTTAGTGATATTTTATGCTTCTGTTTCTATTACCTCAATCATGCAGGTACTGTAATTTCTCTTGCCAATTTCTTTTCTAGAGAGAGAGAGAGAAAAAGAAGAAGAAAAATGGTGAAGCTGACAATGATAGCACGTGTCACTGATGGCCTACCATTGGCCGAAGGTTTGGATGATGGCCGTGACCTAAAAGATGCAGATTTCTAT
Organism: Carex kokanica; assembly: GCA_025461125.1. Lineage (NCBI taxonomy): Eukaryota > Viridiplantae > Streptophyta > Magnoliopsida > Poales > Cyperaceae > Carex > Carex kokanica. The sequence continues at coordinate 223,707 of JAJGRX010000922.1, forward strand.
AAACAACAAGCCAAGCTCTTGTTTAAGAATCTTTCCAAGGGGCAAAATGATGCTTCCAGGATGTCTATCGAAACCGGTCCCTACTTTTTTCAGTAATGTTTCACTCTTAGCCTTTCAATTTATTTTATTTATGTTACTTTCTTGCCTGGACTTGTTTGATTGATATTTTGGTTTTCTGATAATAATGCGGTATACAGGACTTCTATCACATGATCAGTATAGTATGAATTGGCTTATATACCATCACTTCGTACAAGTACAGTACCAGAAGTCTCATGCTTTTATAAATAATAATGAAGACTAGGTGTGGTATTACGTATGATGCTCACAATATTAAGAAGTTTGAATTGTCAGCTGGTTCAAATTTTGGGAAAAAACAATTTCTGTTTTCTTGTGCAAATTAGTACTTAAGTTGCTTCCTTTTACATTCTTCTACCGAACTGAGTATTTACTTTTGTCCTTGACTTGACAGTTATATAATCGAAGGGCGTGTATGCTATCTTACAATGTGCGACCGCTCTTATCCAAAGAAGCTTGCCTTTCAGTACCTGGAGGATCTCAAAAATGAATTTGAGAAAGTAAATGGCAGTCAGATAGAAACCGCAGCAAGGCCGTATGCCTTCATTAAGTTCGGTAATTAATTAGGAAAACAACACTCTACCTACTGTTTCATTACTGGATTTTGCACCTTAAACCAAATTTTCAATTGCTTGTTGGAAAGTTAGATGCAATCTAATTGCTTTTTTCCACTTTATGCTTTACTGTTATTAAATTTCTTAGTCAAGGCTATTTGAGAGCTCTCTCTGTTTTTTTTTATTTTTGCTTAACCACCAAGATTTAGCTGCAATTAATAAATCCATCCAAACTGGTACTGAACCCAAATTGAACCTGTGAGGTTTTGCTTCCACTTGGGAGCATATACTGGCCAAAATTGCAACCCTTTGTATTTTACTATGTAATTTTGTTCTCTTCTTTCTTGCTTTTGTGAAGATACCTTTATACAGAAGACAAGGAAGCTGTATTTAGATACGAGAACACAGAGGAATATGGCAAAGTTGAATGATGAACTTTATGAAGTTCACCAAATTATGACCCGTAATGTGCAAGATGTTCTTGGAGTTGGTGAAAAACTAGATCGTAAGTTCATCTCTTCCCTGTAAAATAAGTAGTAGTAATACATTTGGTACATGAAATTTATTGTGTAATTTGTGCATCAGTAGCCAACCTGTTTGAGAACTTATTAATCCCAGTGAGAGGAAAAAATATTCTTTTGTTCAAGGTGCAAATATATTTTAAAAAATGTTCTTTTGTTCAAGGTGCAAATATATTTATAAGTTTTAGATTTTATTTGATTGCTTATAGATGCTTTACTTTGTTCTAAGCTATTTTTAAGCTAATAAGAGGTTTCCATCCAAATTCCTTTCATTCCATATATCTTCTACATCTGTTTTATTTTAGGTGCGCATCCTATCTAAGATTTTAACTTTATATAACTAATTGTTTCCAGAGGTGAGTGAAATGTCAAGTAGGCTGACGTCAGAATCTCGCATATATGCTGACAAGGCTAAGGATCTCAACAGACAGGTGAGTTCTCTTGCGTAGTAAAGAAATGTTCTATGACTATTCACTAGTATCTTTTGTAATAAGTGATAAAATATCTCGTCTTCTGTGGAAACTTCAAATTGTATGAGATATTACCTTTGAAAAAATAAGTATCAGGCATATTTCCACAAAATTTTGTGAAATGTCGCAAATATCCTAAAAAAACCTTTGGAAATTTCACCTGCACGACTCGCTAAAATTTTCTTTGCTAAAAAAGATGAGTAGGAGGTGCATGGTAGATATTTCCCTAGCAGCTTTGTAGTTTGACCTTGATTTGGTGATTTGAGCTTCCAAAATTCACATCTTAACTATCAATCAATTAACCTTTTGATTTCTCATATACCTGATTTTGGAAGATGTTAAATTCCGTCTACTGTTAGCATAATATAGATTAACTCTTCATCTTTTCTTATATTCATGTAGGCATTGATCAGGAAGTGGGCCCCAGTGGCAATTGTGCTAGGGGTGGTCATGATTCTCTTCTGGTTAAAAGCCAAGATTTGGTGATCTTTCTTTCCCCGGCCGGCATCAATGACGGACTTTAAAATTTAGATCTCGAATGCTTGTTGGTGCTTTTCATTGGCAGTAATGAGGTGTTTTTGCTCGTAGATTCAGTATTATATTCTCTTCTCATTTTGAGAAATGAAGATTCCTTTGTTATAGTTTACTGTATTGAGTTCATCTAATTAGACTCGTCCCAATATGAACAGTTGAACCCCCATTGGAATTTTGGTGCTTTATTAATGGTAAATTGTGATCATATATAGAGGTTGTATTAATAACAAATTTCTCTGACAACCACGGGGCGGTCAAATGATAATTAGAATCAAAAGAAATAGTATTATAGATATCAGATGAAGTTACTATGTTATAGAAATAATTAAAAATTGATTAGTTGTCATCGATCAGTTTGAAAATTTAGAAGCATCTTATTGACACGTGTTAGTGACCAAATTATTTTTTATATGACACTAAATTTGAGCTATCTAACGTATAGATAAATACTATTTATTATTTCATTTTTTTGTAATTTGATGATTATCGGCTGTAACCATTATATATTTACTCAGAAACCTTTTTTTTATGATGTTCAACGATGTTCATAAACATGCCTAACTTAGTCATTTAATAAGCATTTACATCTTTGTAGAACTTTTCTCATTAGAAATTGTTTATGTTTGGAATAAGGTTACCTACGTATAGAGTGGGAAAAATGGCACGGCGGAGCCAGCTCCGGCACGGTTACGGCATGGCACGCGTGTCAGTTACGTACCGTGACTCGCGTGTCCTGTGCCGTGATCATTCACGTGCCGTGTCTATCTTTTGAAACTTTGGCACGGCACGGCACGTGAAAGATTTAGTCATGGCACGGCATGGCACGTAATCACGCGAGTCACGTGTAATTAGGATCATTAGATATTTGATTTAATGGTGAATCTTGAATAAACTAACCTAAATTATAATTAAATGGTCACGCGAGTCACGTATGGTCATGGCACGTTTAGGCACGGCGTGACTCACGTGGCGTGACCATTCACGTGTCGTGACCACCCCTTGACATTTTGGTCATGGCACAGCACGAGATCAAAATCACGGCGTGTTAGTCACATCACGGCACGGCACATTTTTTCCACTCTACCTACGTAGTTATTCATTCGTTTTAAGAGGAGAGTTCAAATGTCTCATGTCTTTTATGTTTTATTGTGTCTCATTACTTTGTCTTCATTTTCAAAGTCCAAATAAGTGATCTGAACCGATCAATATGATATTCATATTAAAATATGCTTGGAGATCAAATTTTATATTATTTGAATTATTTTTTTACTATTTTTTAGATAGATACAAAATTGTTGTTTTTGAATTGACACGAGGCATATGTACCCTTATCTACAACTTACATCTGTTGTCAGAGCAATAATTTTTCAATCCCTTCAAAAATATATGTAATTATAATGTATTTACTGCAAAACAATGTGAGTTTAAAACTTCTAATTTCTTAAAAATATGAATACGAGTATTTTTGCTATTAAACAGATAAAACTTTCAAAAAATTATGAAATTAAAAAAAAATAGAATGCAATTAATAATGTATGATATTTAGGTCTTATTGAGTGGCTTAAATCGCCGACATTTTTATTAATATCCATTATTAATTATAAAATAATAATAATGTCCACCTTAACTGGATTTTTTTAAAAATGCCCAAACTTACAATGAATGTGAGTATTTTTTTATCATGGCATACTTGACAGTTGTTCTTTTTTCTTTATTTTTACCTCGATCACTAATTGACACTCCTCTCGCTAGGCCACGATAGGACGATCTACCTCGGTTGCTACAGTTCATCCTTTTGGCCCCAGAAAATCGCCTCAAATCGCCTTCGCTTCCTCTCTCTTTTATGTGAGTTGAGTTGTGAGAGGGAGGAGAGAGAAAGATGAGTATTTATATGGTATGAAATAACAACAAAGATGGGTATTAATGGCAGGTCTGGGCATTAATGACCAGTTTAGACATTAATGGCCAATTTGAGCATTTTTAAAAAAAATTCAGCAAAGATGGACATTATTATTATTTTATAATTAATAATGGATATTAATAAAAATAATGGCTTGAATCGACGGTTCGGGTGTGACAAAATAAAATATGACCAGTTAATTTATGTTGTTATAGTGTATTAAGAAATTAAATGTGCATTTTGTTACATCCTGAATTCGAATTTGATTGTCATGCTAAAACAATTTGTCAAACATAAATGTCAAAATAGCAAATATGAAAATTCGACTGTCTACATAGAGCGCCTAAAAAAAAAAAACCACCAGAGGCAACGAGTTCCTCGTGTGTTCCTAGTTCGTACATTCATGGAAGAAGCTCCGGATTCTTTCCGCCCCTTGTCTCCTGAATCATGAATAACAGAAGGGAATATTAAAAAAATTTCAACCGTCCGATTTAGATTTTATAGTTTTAATTAAATTTTAGCTACGGTCCAGATAAAATCCCTTCCGAAACCCGAGAAGAGCTCAGATCCTCTGAAGTAATCCAACTTTTGAATTGAGATCCGGATTGGCCCGAGGTAGAATGCATGGAGCCTTTAATTTCGTGTCAGAACAGATCTGACGGTCCAGATGTAAACTTAAAATTTGAGATACTTTATGTGAATTAAATTCACACTGACAAACTTTTTCCAGTAATGAAATCCGGTGCTCTTTAAATTCCTACTCTCTTTCTCTGTTGTTCTTTCTCTCCTCTTTTCCCTCTCACGTGATTCTCCTCCCTTTTGGAGAGAGATACAGAGAGTAAAAGAATAGCAGAAGGTTGCTTTTCTTCGTTAAGAAGAAAAGCAGCAGAGTCGGACCCCCTCTTCCATCCTCTCGACTAGCGAAATAAAAAACCGAGTTACGGAGACTCTGTGACTGTGATCACTTTAGCTCTGTAGTTGATACTTGACACCATGAACAAGACGAGATTACAGGAGCTATGCCAGAAACGGCGGTGGGACCTGCCGAAGTACACAAACCGGCGGGTGGAGACCGGCCGCGAACCCCGCTTCGTCGCCTCTGTGACAGTCAACGGTTTGGTGTTCGAATCGCCGGACGCCGAGTCTATTTCAGTCAAGGAGGCGCAAAACAAGGCCGCTACGGTCGCCCTTGAAGAACTTTCCGCCGCTCCCGCGGTCGACGCTATCCCCTCCCCGCTCCTGCCTCCGGCGGTGGAGTCTCTCTCCCCTCGACCATCAACCACCGGTGAGATGAGAGCGCAGGACTTTGTTATACTTCTAATTCTTTTATTTGCAGTGCTGTGGAATAATAAATCGACGAATTGGAATAATTTCGTTTTGTTGTTTTGTTAGGGAAGTGTAACTTCGCCCTGAAATGGGGATTTCTAATATTGATTAAGAGGATTGAACTCTGAAGTTGGTAAAGAAATAACTTAAAACACATTCCCAATTTCAGTAGCATTGGATACAAATTGGTATGAACTAACAAGATGCAAAGTGTTTGATAATAAAGAGGACAATAAAAATGTGTACAGAAAACCTCCCAATATATCAAAGTTTGTAAAAAATTGGGGGTCAACATGCAAAACGTCATAATTTGTTTGCAATTGTATTCTGGCATACTAAAAAATAATTCTCTAGTTTAGTATATAATATAGTTGTGTCTTTTCAGCGTTTTTTTATTTGTTTTGTTTTGAAAATGAATTAAGATAAATATATTGTCAAAAGGATACAAATTTTGTATATGACTATTTGAGGTTCATAAGAGAGACAAGGAGAGAGGTATGCAATAAAATTATCTAGAGAAATGCTTTTTAGTTGCGTTTGTTTCAAACTTAAAGGGATAAGAAGAGATTTTTCCCAAGTATTATCATAGGGCTGAAATGAAAAGAGGGAAAACATAGCAAAATGAGATGGGATAGTGGATGGTCGTTATATCTAGTGTTTTTTTTTTTTTTAAATGTTTACCGGTATGTATATTTTTTCTCGGTAAAAAGGATAATGCTTCTTAGAGTGCAGTGTGGTGTGCCGACGGTGTGTGAGATGTGTTACCAGAGACTTACTCTTATTTGAATCTTTAATGACATCTTTTGAGTGGCAATTTTACATATGATAATGGGTCTATGATAATTTGTTCATTTTATGGTAAAAACACTTTAGATAAGCATGACTTGGACAATGAAGCATTATATGCTATCTATAGGATAAGACCATTTTCCAACCTTATTCTTGCTGAGTAATACCTTTTGTTTTTAATAAAATATGAAATTAATTATTGAATGTGCTGTGCACCTTTTCTGCAATAAGTTAATTTCATTTAGTGCTGAATGGTCTATAATTTACTTTCAAAACAGTCATTTGTCTTCTCCATTTTCATGTTTGTATTAAATTACAGTCTTGCAATTTTTATGTTATTTTATTGAATTATTTATGTTAAGCTGTACATTAGTTTCTATAGAGAGCAATGCAACTTACAAGAGCCAGCTCCTGGTTTATGCACAAAAGAGAAGTAAAGAGCTACCAGAATATACTACTGTACGTGTCGGCTCACCTCATGCACCTCAATTCAAGGCTGCTGTTGTAATTGATGGGCTAACTTTTGAGTGCCCACAATTTTTTAAGACGGTGAGAGAGGCTGAGCATGCGGCAGCTCAGGTTGCTCTGGCAAATTTGCCGAAAGAGGAAAGTTCCCAACAGAATTTACAGGTTTGTTTTATATTGGATTTGGCTAAAATTCCAATTGTTTCGCTAACTTTGCAAATTGGACTCTTTATTTTAAATATATTTGGAAACAACAGATCTCAATCTTGCACTAACAGTCAGTACTATTGAGATATTTGCAAACAAAACGGAACAATTTGTTGAGCCAATAAGGTCCAGGGATGTATTTATTCATTTTTCACTTGGATTTATCGTTGGTCCTAAAATGAAAATCACCTAGACATGTTGGTATTTCTGTTACCCAGATATGCCTCTAAAGCCTCCGTATCCATATCTGATATAGTATCACGCACCATTACACGTAATACATATCAAATACGCCAACATGGCATATCCATCAAAATAAATTATCTTGACTGAGTGTGTGGATACACGTATCTACACACCAACAGCAGCAGAAAGGCAGCCTCAGGTAAACTCCCTTTCGCTGGGAGTGAGTTTCCAGTAAGGGGGCCATGGTTTATATAAGAGAGGGAGCGCTTTTTAAGTAACAGATGGGTTGATTAACTCAAATATTGCATTTGTAAGAAACAAGATAAGCACGATATGCAAGTTCCTAAAACAAAGAAATATTTGTATTTTATATCATTAAGAAAAAAATTGAAATTGTTTGTACAAGTATAAAAGTTGATAAAATATTATTTACAAAGAACGTATGGTATCCTAAGAGCATCTACATTCCTGAAACTCTTAGAGTTTCTAATCTGATGTGGCAGTTGCTAAACCAGTTTCAGAGATGTAGATGAATTTCTTATTTAGAAACTTTGCTCAATAATTTCTTAATAAGAAATCGTTTATAAACTGTGACGTGGCGAAATGATTCGCTGAAATTCCTTTCTCTTGCGGATATATTCTAATAAGAAATTTTATAAGTTGTGACGTGGCAATTAGGAAACTCTAATTTTAATTCCAGGGATGTGCAGGTTTAAAAATTAAGAGAGGTTTAATTTCTAAAAAACAGTTAACAGTTATTTAGAAACTCTAATAGTTTCAGGGATGTAGATGCTCTAAGTTTTAAAAAAATGGTGTATTGTCGTATCATTATCATATTGGATACAATATTGGTACCCATATCCATGCAACATAGTTGGGTATAACCATTTGTAATAAGTGTAAGAAATATTGGTTGCTATTGCAATGCACCAAAATTTTTAGTATATTTCTTCAAGTGCCCCAAGTATAAATATTATCTATGAAGTTCCTGTAATTATAATACACCAATCTGTACTTGACCGTGATTAGTGACCTAAGATTTCCTGGTTCAATTGTATTATTTACTTTGTGTTGCACGGATATGCATACAGGTATCATCGTTTTGGATATGACAGTACAGAAATTTCCAAAATCTCAAGATATGATATTTTATATTTGTTCTGTTTTCTTAGAGAGCTATGAATAAGTGTGCTGAAGATTAAGCTACAGAAAATCTGGCCATGAATATCCTGTGAAATCTGACTGGAATTGGGAACTTCTAGCTTTGGATAGTTGAGTAGTACTATATAAGTAGTGGGACTAATACTGTTCATTCATTAGTGGGCTTGTCAGTAGGGCTGTGCTGAAAACAAAGTATTTAGAATTCTTTGGCTGGGAGTCATGAGGACAAGTGTACCTCACTGAAACCGGAAGTAATAAAAACATTTAGTTAAGTATAAATACACCCCAGTGAGGGTATCGGATGCTCTTGGCAGTATCTTCCTTTTTTTCTCTGTTTTTTTTATTTGAAATAAATCCAATGGGTTCCATTTCTTCTCTGAAACCCTAGCAGTATTTTCTATCTAGTATTCCAACAATTAAGCATTTTTGTTTCATTAACTTATTATTTTTATTGTTTTTCTCCAGGATGAGTTGGCGGTCCCATATAAGACCCTTCTACAAGAGTATACGCAGAAAAGTAAACAACTCCTTCCAGTTTACACAACTGTCAAGGACCCTGATAGTTCACTGATTCTCTTTTTATCAACGGTGGAAGTATGTGGCAGGACGTTTAAAGGAGTTGCTGCCAAGACCAAGAAACAAGCCGAGGCGAGTGCTGCTAAAGTAGCTTTCGATCATTTTGATGAGCGTAAGTGACATTATATAAAGAAAAATGAACATTTGTGTGCAAAAAGTCAATCTTAATCTGTATCCTTGCAAAATTAGAAATATTGGAAAATGTTGACATGCCCTTTCTCCATTTCGCTTCAAAGAAATTCCTAAATTGCCATTCATATTAGAAAATCTGGGGAATGATTTTGGAGAGTGCATAATAAGGAGTATGTGATACTTTTTTTAATGTAGAAGATATACCTTGTACGAAAGATTCATAAAAATCCTCTTTATTAGGTTCATGCTCATCTTTGTATTGCTCTATGCCATATTGTTGCTTAACATTGAGGTGGCATAAATTTGTTTCAGGAAAACAAAGTCCGGTTTCTTCCAGTGGTTCAGCAAGACTTCCCGTGAATGGGGCACATAGTTCTTGTTCTCCTAATATGAAACCAAAGCTTACTGTCCCGCCTGTTTCTCTGTCTTCACCCGTCAGAATTCTGACAGAAGATCAAGTTCTACCTGGTAATTCTCATGGTTTTCTGAGTTTAATAAACTTGCACATAGTAAGGTACACGCATATCCAATGAGATATTCAAACACTAATATGTATGGTTATGGTATTGACTGTAGTTGGTTGACAACATGGTTTGTGAAATTTTTGAAATACAAATAAAAAGATATGCTTGTGCAGTGCACTGTTATTTGAAGACTGAAGCACAGATAAAATCCATCTGTACCAACAAAGGCCAAAACATGTCATTACCAACTAGGTACAAAACAGTTTTAAATGCTGCATGCTGGTGCAGTAATCAAGAAAAGATTGGAATAATTTTGCATAACAGGAAGCTGATAGATAAAGATGAAAAAACAACAACTGACTCTTTAAGTTATTCTTGTAATCAGGAAATCAAACATCAGCTGCCCTAGAATCCGAGCCACTTCTTGCCAATCCCAAAATTGAACCAATCGAGGTAACCAAAGACTGCAACTTGGATCCTGCTGCTCAGTCAGACCTGGGATTGACTGCCGACTCAGTCTACTCTGAGGGGCCCGTGTTGGCTGCAACCAAGGACAATGATAACGAAGGGATCGAACCACCACTGCTGTGCAACAAAATCCAAGTGTACCCCCACAATCCTGGTTCAGCAGTCCCACATGGTGCGATGTCTCTCCCTTTTAGTGACGACACATGGGTGGCTGTCAGCTTAGATTTCCTGTAACACGGTAGGTTGAAATATTGTTTCTTTGCTTATGATACTATCTGCTCAAATACCTGGTATGAGCTCTAGTAATGACTGATGGCCTTAATAAAAAAACTGTCTATGAACTTGCGTTTGTTGTTGGCACCATGTGTTTTGCATTAAACGTTCTATGACATGTAGTATGGATCGTGTTCTTTATGATTTATTGTGTTTTCCTCAAATCATCCAGTGAAACTTAAATGGTTGTAAATCCTAAATAAGATTTGGTGGTTTGTTAGTGCTCACAGGTACCAGCTATGAAGCGCTCGCAGTTGTAATGTGGTCTGATCGTGAACATATGATTCAGAGCAATCTGTGTTGGCTGTACTGGAAAGGTTACAAAATTATGCTTGTGAAATAAATAAAAATACTATGCCTCGCCTTAAAAATATAAGATACATTTTTATTTTCAAACTCCACCTTGACCTGTACATGTTGTTGTTTTAAAATAGATTTATCGTGCTAAGTAGCAAAATAGCAAAATAGTAAACAAGAGAAATTTTAGAAAAAATATATTTGATTCAACATATCACTTTCTCCTTATATAACATATTATATACAATATTGGAAATATTATAACATTAATTGCAACATAGAAAAATATGCAAACATAAATATCATAGAAAACATAAATTGCTTAGGCAATGAAAAAGGCTATTAATACTATCTTGGAAATGCAAAGGTCATTAATACTATCATAGAATCAAACATTAATTCAAACTTGCTCCACAACTACAAATATCACTGAAGTACTAATGCAGCACAATATGTATCCATGTTGAGGAGGGATCCGATTACACTTTTTTTGGTGACACACTTTGACACCTACCATTTTCAAAGTCCAAATAGTCGATTCAAACCGTTCAACATGATGGATATATTAAAATGTGCTTGGAGATCAAATTTTACATTTTTTTGAATTTTTTTGCTATTTATTAAGATGGTTACAAAAATCGTTGTTTTCAGACCATTGAAAAACAACGATTTTGTAACCATCTTAATAAATAGTAAAAAAATTCAAAAAAATGTAACATTTGATCTCCAAGTACATTTTAATATGGTGATCATGTTGAACGGTTCGGATCGACTGTTTGAATTTTAAAATCGCAAAATTGACTTATATAAAAAACGGTGTCATGATGTGTCACCAAAAAAGGTGTAATTGAATCCCTCCTCATCCATGTTAATGTTTTTAATCAAATCAACCTCAATACAAGCCATGTAATCAGAAAATATAACAGACTTGATTTTGGAAAATATTATTTACTACATGCACACTAAATTGATTTCAAATAATTTAAATAGTCACATCAATCTCTGTGCAAAAAACCTTTTAGGATTCATTTGCACCATGTCATGTGTAGCATTAATAAGAGATTTCTACAAATTTTTGGATCAGCATTATCGGTTGAAATGATACAGAAAAACATAATATACATATTATTTTCTATCTATTTAAACATTTAGTAATGAATATTTGTTCAGATGACATTGAGTCATTTTATTTTTCAAAATTATCAGATTGGTAGAATTCAGGTCTAAATCAAGTTAGATAGGGTTCTTAAGTTGGGCCGGATTTGTCATTGCAATACGCGGATCGGTTCTTGCATTGGATTCATATTTCCATAAAAATTCAACATTATTATCATATGAAAATATACTTGAAGATCAAATTCTATATTTTTTTGAACTTTTTTAGTATTTTTTTAGACAATTAGAAAATCACTTTATCTAAAAATTCTGAACCATCTGAGAGTAGTGATTTTCTACCTATTTAAAAATATAGTAAAAAAGTTTCAAAAAATATAAAATTTGATTTCCAAGTATATTTTCATATGATAATAATGTTGAACGGTTCAGATTGATTATTTAAACTTTCAAAACAGAAATATAAATTCAATAAACGAACTGATCCGCACATTGCAATGTACTCATATATTTTTCTATATTTATCTCTGCTTTTTTATGAAGAACGGGGATATGGGGATAAAAAGGTAATCTAATCGAAGAGTTTATGTGTTTAGAATATTGCAATTTTCGAGGGAAAATATGTAATTTTAAAGTTTTAGAATTATAATGTGAGAGTTTTTGTATTTTAGATTGTTGAGTATGCAATTAATTTGTAACACGGAGAGACAAAAATATAAAATTTTAAAATCGTGGAATGATAAGTACGAGAGGATTTTTATGTTTTAAAAGACAAGGAGAGTTCAAAATTTCAAATGTCTCATATGTTTCATATTTTTTATTTCTGATTTTAAAATTCAAGTAGTTGATTCGAACAGATCAACATGATTTCTATATTAAAATGTACTTGGAGATCAAATTTAATGTTTTTTTATTTTACTTTATTTTTTAGGATTGATACAAAATTACTATTTTTAAATGATCCAGAATCAATGATTTTGTATCTATCTGAAAATATAATAAAAAAATTATATGAAATTTGATTTCCAAAAATATAAAGATCATGTTAATCGATTTGAATCGATGGTTTGAATTAAAAAAAATAAAAGTTATGAGCCACCATAAGATATATCAGTGTTGTAAAAAATGTCCGTTTAGACCGATTAATCAGCCAATTAGTCGTTGGCGCCTTGGCGGTGACTAAACCGTCAAAGAATTTTCCGATTAATCAGTCCAATTTTTCTGATTATGACTAATTATTCTCAATTAATTACTTAACGGTACTTTGTTCATCCGACGAACGGATACCGTTATTTACAACACTGAGATATATATAATTTTGAGCAAAAGCTGTAACTCATTCCTATATGGTTGGTGGCGGTTTCTAAGTGGTAATGATAGTCTCCAGTATTGAGCAACTGCTTCTGTCCTTTTCCGAGGAAAGTTATGCCTCCTCAACATCTAACGGAAAATGCCAAAATGGAGTGGTACAATAGACGACAGAATGGAGAGGAGGAGACAGAGTCGCTGATTGCGCTTAGCACTTGGCGCTCATAGACTGAGCTTGGCAGAGTAACGGCTCTATTCTGTTTGACCGTAACCTACTCTCACCAGGATATAAATCTGCTGTAATTCCAAAGGGATCACAGGATCCTGTTATTCCTATCACAACCGTTCAAAGTTTTTTCATGCACGAATCTCAAGGAAAAAAGTTTTTCATACCCGAATCTCAATAAAGTTCAACGGCTGGGATCATATTAACAGGCTCCTGTGATCTCTTTGGAATAACAGCAGATTTATTTCCCTCTCACCACCTTAAATTTCTCCCTTGAAGCACTCCGTAAATCTCCTTTTAGAGTTCTTCTCTCGCCATTCAAAAGGAAGGTAAACCCATCTTACTTTCACATCCATTTTTTTTTAAAAGCTTGGCACACACACTCACTCAATCACTCTCTAGCTCTATCTCTTCGAGATAAACTTTAATTTTAAAATTCAACTGATATGATCTCTATTTTAGCAAATCTGCCCTCTTTCTATAAAAAGAACTAATTAATCTTTATGTAAAAAGAATGGTATAATTTGGTCACTTTTTACAACAATTTTTTAGATCATATATTTTTTTTTAATTTTATTTCATAATTTCTGGTGTAGCCAGAAAAAAAGACCGCTTGTTTAGAGAGATCAAGACACGAGCAATCATATCGGATACGGCGATACGGCAATTTAAAAAAATCTAAGATACGATACGCCTATTATATATTATTTTTTATTATTTTAATTATGGTATTTAGATTAATCATAATCATAATTGTTGAGGGCTGCCAGGAATCCTAATTGGATCTTGATGATATAAAAAATAACTTGAACTAAACTTGAATAAAAAATTAAAGGCTTACCTCAAGTATAAATTAAATACAATAGTTACTAGTATATATCATATAAGATAGTCTAGTACAGTGACAACGAGTTTTGGATCTCAACCAAAAGAAAATGAGTTCGAATCATGCAAGATGCAAACAATTTGGGAATTCAAATTCTGGTGTGTCGGGGGTGTATCGGTGCAAACCTAGCGTATCGGTTCATATTGAAGACAGTATCGGGAGGTATAGAATATGCCACGTAGCCGATATCGGATATGTATCGGTGTCGTATTGGGCGCGTACCGATATCCGATACGTGTCCGATACGGGTACGGATCCTATATTGGAGTATTGGGATAACATAGGATAAAAATAATCAGCAAGACCCAAAGTGTAGTAGTCTTTCTACAAACCAGCTGCAACAATTAGAAATGGGGAAAGTAATTAATGATCCAAAAGAAGTTTAATTTCCTCAAAAAAATTATTGATTAAAAAAAAGGCAAATAGTTATGTTTGAGATACTATTTACAAATTAATTTCCTTGCTATCAAAGAAATTATACTTCTTAAGAGATATATACTTTAAGCTTTTACTTTACATAGCCATTAATTAATCCTAATTGATCATTATCTTATTACTATTTTGTTTAGAATAAGCAGAAATGCAATCTAAATCATAACTTATTAGACATCTTTAATGAGTAATTAATTTACTTGTTAACAAGGCCAGGTTACTTGAGGTTACTCAGCAAGCATGCATATAAGAAACAAATGCTAACTGGTCCAAACACAAGTGATCAAATTCCATCTGGTACTTAATTTCCTTGCTTTTCTGACAGTACATTTATTCACTAATTTGTAACGTCATTTAATATATAAACATATAAATTGTAGAAAATGTGCAGGAAACAACATCTCTGCTGCTTCTGAAGATTCTGGCAAGCTGGCTCTTCTAATGGTGGAGGCACTTAACCTCTGTGATGCACCTATGTCACCGGGGATGGGATCGGGACTACATCAGGATCGCATCCAAGTGCTTCCACGCCAACATCCCATCATGGTGCTGCCCCCCAATGCAACCCTTCTCCCGTTTACCGACAACAAGTGGGTGGCTGTCAGCCTTCCAAGGCACTAGCTAGCAATCCGCTCTTTAATTATCTTTACTTGTCAGAAGATATATATATATATATATATATATATATATGTTAATTAATTACCAGTAGATGTCTTGTTTAATAATAGTAATTTGTCTTGTGAAAAGATTAGTATCTATCATGCCTTGTTTATTGTTGTCTTAAGGGTGGATGCAGCATTAAACTTAAATCTTTTTTCAAACTCTGTTATTAGAACAAACGATTTCTCTCATCCGGATTTTGAATTCACGACTTTCTACATCAGAGACATGTGCCTTTACCATTAGATCAAATACTAGTTCTTAATGTTTTTTTTTTTGACATAAGAATATCAGTTAACTCCAACATTTATCGGTTAACTCTTCTTAAAAAGATAATTAAGGTCTGGATCATCATTTGTATTAGATTTAGGGTTCAGGAGATGTGGATGCTAATTAACACAAAGTATGAAAGTAATTAAGGAGATGTGGCAGTGGTACGTAACGACTATCGAGTCACTTCAGCTAGTGCAATTACCAAACTCCACAAATTAAGATCAAGCAAAATGTAAACTTAATTAATTAGTAATTCTTTTAAAAATCTCCACCATGATTTTTATATATGTGCATGAGGAAACCCTTCTTAATTTTCTTGAGAAATATATACATACGTACGTCAAAATAAATCAAATTAATTAACCTGAAAAGGGCTTATAAATAAAGCCTGCTCAAGTTTGGGCTTAAATGGGCTCGGATGATGTTGAATCAGAATCCGATCCGCGACGCCAATAAGTCGCAGACTAAGCGGGAAGAGCGTGCTGCGTGCCTTGGTTTTGGTTTTTGCTTTCGCAGTAGTAGTGAATCTAGTGATAAGTGAACTTCACCAAAACCTCTTTCCGGCTCCGCATCCATATCCGAGTAAGCTCCCATGGAGATCGACTCAAGTCTGACCTCTCTTCTCCAAACCCTAACAATGGCGGAACCCTTGACTGCTTCTAGATCCTGGGAATCCATCCCCTCTGAGGGCGGCTTGTTTCGACCCGCAAACGTCCCCACCAACTCTGGCGATCCGATCCACCAACCATCTTCGGTTACTGTAGGTTTTACAATGCTTTTGAGTTATTTTATACAATTATGCTAATATCAGATAGATTTACATATTAATTTACTCTTTTTGTAGGAATCTGCGCTGGTTCATTTGGCTTTACATGCCTTGCGGGGTGTGAAGGCATCGCTAGTGGAGCTTGAAGAAATATCAGACACATTTTGTTCAATTCCAGCTGATAGAACTAATAGAAGCATTCCTAACCTATGGTGCCGTGGCTCAAGTACCAGTGCACTGGGCCACTTACTCAGATCCATTCACTCGACGGGTTTGAAAGTCTTTTTCCTTCAAGAGTTCATAAATTTCTACCTTTACCCCACCAAAAATGAAAATGAGGGTAAATCCCCTTTTAGCCTAGTCAACCAGGCATTCACAGTATCGATACGGAAGCTTCTAGAAGGATACTTTTGTGCATTGAACACCTTGTCAGCATCGGTTGAGTTGAGGCGATCAAGCAATCAAAATCGTTGTTCTGATATAAGCCTGTTGGAGGTTTATTTGCATACAGAGGAATCAAGGAGATTGGTGGAATCAATTGGAAATATCTGTTTTCCTAAGCATTTGGGTCTTGATTTGGCTAGGGAGGATTTGAATACAGAAACTGTCATGGATTTCCATAAAATTTTTAGGGGGGCTGAGCTTCTTTCTTATTTGTATGTGCAGCTCCGAGTAAGCTATCTTCTTCATTATGTGTAGCTACAACCTTTACTCTATTTTATTTATACTGAGGACTGCAATTTTAGCTGGCATAATATTGTATGTATCAGCTTTGGGTTCTCTTTCTCTTTCAATAGGTTGTGGCCATAAAAGATAATATAAAGCATCAGACAACTTAGTCTCAATTTTGATTTAAAAGAAAATAAGTGCAAGGAAAATAGACCGTGGATCAACAAAATTATGCATCTAAACAATTTCTTTCTATTATCCACTATGAGACTTTAGATGGTCAGGATTCTCCAGAAAGATGCTTTTTGAAGTATTTTGCTAAGTAAAATCAGAGACTGAAGCTGTTTTTTATCCCCTTTATATTTGTAATTTTCTGATGATTTAAATTCTAGGATGCTGATCATGTGCACTACGGACTCCTGAAATATCTCTTTGTCCGGGCTTTTGAACCATATTGGGAGTTTATTAAGTCATGGATCTACCAAGCTAATTTAAACGATCCTTATGAGGAGTTTTTTCTAGCTTGGTCAGATGGTGTAGCTGTCTCCAGTTCTTTTCCAGCTTCAGAGGATGAACTGTCACAATTTGTCAAGGTATCCTTCGATTTCTTAAAATTTTGGCCTCCCTTGTCAATATGATATATGGATGACCATAATATTAGAACATCACACATATACATAAAACACCCCTGATAATTGACAAGTATATATGTTACAAGTTTACACACGCGTGCACATGCCGCTCTCCTGTCTTCAAGAGCACATAGTAAGCAGTGTTTGTGGGGTTTACTGTTGTAGGCTTCAGTGACACTTATTTTTGTCGACTTTCAACTTTTTACTTTGTTTTTTCTAATGAAATATAACCACAAAAAATTTCTTAGGAAAGGAGTAATGTGCCTCTACCTTGCTTTTTGGGTGATGTTTCTGGGCCAATTCTCCGCACTGGAGAACAGCTTCATGTTCTTGTTAAGCTTCTCAGTTTCTGTAACTTCTCCTTTGTTGAAAAAGGGCCAAATTCAGAGAGTATTCTCCCTTGTTGGTTTAGTGGGACCTACAGCCAGAACTCTTCATTTCTGCTGAATTCACTAATATTCTCAGAAAAGAGCATTGAGACATTGGTTTCAAAAAGGGAGGCTTTGTACAAGACATTGATGGAGAAACTTCAAGACATACAATTAAAATTTGATGTCCGTTCTAAATGGGTAAGACTTTTGTTCCTCTGTTTATGTTTTGTGGATATAGTTGAGTATTGGGTTTTAGCATCACGCCACTTATGACTGGCATCAGAAAGAAATAAGTTTTTTTGCCATTTCGATTATCTTATGCATTTCTTGGGTTTTATTATTATCTTAGAATGTTCTTTATAATGTTCTGTTATTTAATTTGATCTGCTTCATTTTATTTTACAAAAATGGTCGACTGGTTTCAATACATTATCATTAAATTTTAGCCTAAAGACTATGTATTCTAATAAAACTGTGGTTACTAATACTTAGGTAATTCCCTTTCAGACCAAGCATGGTTCTCAGCACAGGATTCGGGACGCTCATTATTCAAATTCTGACTCAATGGATATGGAAGCAGATCTGAATATGTAAATTTCTTTATTATTAAGTGCATCTACTTCTGTGTTTACTACATTTAATGATCTAGACATAGGGAATTATACTCTTTTGCATAATCTGCCTTTTTTACAGCTAAAATTCCGTGACATGTAAAGATAGCGCCTAATATATCTTACATTTGCATCCTATATCATCTTTTTGGTTTACTGCAAACTGCACCCTACCTGTATGTTACTGAGATGGAAAAGCAATTTTTTTCCTCCTTTTAATGTATAGTTTTTCTCTTAAGTCCAATCTAAAGTAAAATCAAACAACCAGGACCTACGTTGCATTCAAAGTAACCAAGTGCTAGTCGGATACCAATTTGTTTCTGTCAAGATTACAAAACCATGGGCAATCTAGTCATTTTCCTTTACTTTTGGCCTTCAATGTTGGGTTCTATTTGCAGATAACCAAAAAGCTGTAAAGTGTTTGTTGTAAATTTGATATGTTCTTTGTGGAATTAAAGGTGAAAGTTTTTATTCTTTTGGCAAAAAGAAACCCTAGAAAATAGCCTCCCATAATTGTGAGTTCCAGGACTATCATACTACAAGGGTTTGACAGAACTTGCTGTTTTTTAAAGGGGCTGACTTGACACTGGAAAATCTAAATTAATGGCAACAAAAGGAGTGATACCATATAATAGCAACAAAGCATAAAACTTAACTCACTGATACATATAAAAGTATCAAAAATACCATTTTCACCCTTTGGCCTTTGGCCATCTTGTTGAAAAAATTCCCTATCCATCCATCCTTCCTCATTTTTGCTTTATTTCGGAAGACATTCCTCACTTTTGCTTTATTTAGATGAGGGAGAACGCATGGGTAGCTTAGCTACTTTTCTATAGGAGGGATCCTAACAATATAGTTGCTATATCTCATATTATAGTGGTATGCTAGATATTCCTTATTTTCAAGTGATATAGGTGATATTGTGAGATTTTGCCTTAATACAAGTAAAATTTCTTCCTTCAAAATTATGAACGCACATGCAATCGCTTTTCTTTTTCTCGGTATATTTTAACCAGCTATTAAAATTTTGTAAAATTTTTAGTACTGTAAAGTGTAAACCTTGAGGTGGCACCAACTTGCCCTTATTCATTTATTTATTTTTTACTTCATTGTAATAAAAGTTCATCCCAAAAGTCATGTAGGTGCAGAAAATAATGATGCTACTTATACATCTGATGAATCGTTGTACGAAGAACAACTTGAGAAAGCCTCCATGTGTTCTTCGTCGTATGATTCTGAAGAAGAAGAAGAAGAAGAACTTGCTGCTCTTGATGTCTCCATTTCATCTCCAAAGCGCGCAAATGCTTATGAAAGGCTTTTCTCTTCACAAATATCTTCAAACTTGGATGATCAAGCTGTACATGTTAACGATTTTATCCAAGAAAAAAGGGAGCATGAAGAGCTGCATCATGAGATTGGTGCAATTAGTGACACTCTGATAGAGAATGATCAAAATTTTAGTTGCTGGCCACTTGGATCGCTTCTGAAAAACCCTTTTGTTTCTAATAGGATTTGTTTAGTACTAGAAGAAGTGCAATCAATTGTGGATAAAGATGAGCCAATTTTAAGTGAAGGTTTTGAACCATTTCTAGTCATGGATGGTTTACATGGAGTCCAACCCGAGGGCAAATCAAGTTTTATGGGTAGAAACTATAACCTAGGTGCTAACCCCATTCTAACAAAAGCCATATGGCCTCGAAATGATGCATCTGGAGATGAAAAGTGCACAAGAAAGCGAGGATTCCTAGGTCCTTTCTTCGACTTTTCTTCCGTGATAACTCCATCTGGCAACTTTTCTGAAAAGTTCTCCAGTGTCAAAGATAGTTTTTTAATGGAAAAACCCTTGGGTGTAACATATTCTACTGAGGCGAAGCACCTTCTCAAAGCTAATGTGAGAAGTTGTACTAAAACAGAGCTTAATTCATGGCCATCAAAAGAAGTACAAATGAAAGAGAGTGCCAGGTTTGATGTGTCTGGTGGGGCCCGGTGGACAGGATCGTTGGGCTATTCGAGTAAAGATGTAGAACATACTGACGATGGCAACTGCTGGTATGGTTCAGATCCTGCATGTGAGATGCCACTTGATTTAGTTATGTATAAATGCATCGTGCAAGAAATTTTGCTTCAGTATCCTTTGAATTCGGAATAATTTTTATATATAAATCTGCAAAAGCATCATAATATAATTTATATCTCACACAAGGAGAAATATCTGAATATGTGTTCTCTGTAACATGAAATGTCTTGTTGCCCTCTTCTAATTTAATTAGAAGTTCAAAATTACGTCTCCTTCATCATTTATATAAAGACAAAAGGAAGTTGGTGGGGCATGTTTGCCAATAATTGGGAAGAGTAGACATAGAGGACACTTTCATGTTTTTAGGGTTATGCCTAATATTTTTTGCATATGGTTATATGATATTCTCATTTTGTAGGGCGTAAGTTATATTTGAACACTTTGCAGGGTTGTATAGAACAACCACTTTAGGGTATTATGGTCTTTTTTTTTCTTTCCCCTTTCCCCTTTTGTACCTGTTTTTAAATGTCATAAGTCTAGCTGTTTCTGGTACAATACAGGAGTATAAACACGACTCCATTTTAGACTTCTTTATTTGCCAAAATTTATTCCTTTATTTATACTAAAGCTTGAACTGAAAATGCTTAGAAGGCTTTGCAGATTGAGTTGGCCAAAACTTGTTATATTTTCGAACTTCTTCTCCTTAATCCAGAATAGATACAAGTATGTTAGCAGTTTTACCATAAAATTGCTAAAGGAGGGGTTTGATCTGGGTGACCATTTTCTGGCACTCAGGCGCTACCATTTTATGGAAACGGCTGATTGGGCTGATAATTTAGTTGCTTCTCTTTTTAATCAGGTTCTTTTTCTCAAAAATTTATTGTAAACCTTGGGAATTGTCACTACCATAGAATCCGGTTTCATCACAGGATTGTGGCAGTCATTTAATTTAATATGTAGAAACTAGCCACGGTGATTCCATGAGCAAGTGAAAAAGCTAATGAACCCGAGAAAAAAAAAAAAATCAAAACTTAGAATCCTTGATGAAACTGTTTCAACATTAGTATGTTTGAAGTCTGAATCCATCTCTACTCACATTCATTTTGTTATTGTAGAGATGGTCTAATATACAAGTTGAGCGAAATATAGCAGAGGTGCAAGGGCTCCTTGACTTAGCTTTGAAGAGATCTTCATGTGAATCAGATCCATACAGGGATAGGCTTTTTGTATACTTTAAAGAAGAAGATAAAGTTTCCTTCTCAGGATTTGCATCTGGTATTACCCTGTTCTTTCAGGTTATTTATTTTTTATTTTATTTTTACAGAATCAATTTCACGTATGACCCTACTACATGAACAAATTGCTTAGATCTGACAAAATGTGGTTCTTTTGGATCACGGCAGGCTTTTGTTGGGTCCAATAGTATGGTTATTTCAGTCTTGGATTGTTTTTTATATGGGCCAGTTGGGCCCGATCAGTTACTTTGGTTTGGGTTTTGGTCTTTATCTTTTCAAACTTCTCGGGATAGGTTTCCTTTCGGTTCTATTCCTTCCACTTTTTTCACATCGATTTGGGGCATGTCTATAATTGAATTATTGTGAGCATTTGCCTGCAGTTGCAAGCATTGTTGGGTAGTATCCCCATAAATATTTCCTTTGATAATCACTTTGATGTACATAATTCAATTTTGTACAAAAAAACTTTTTACGAATAGGACATTGGTTGGTGCAAATGCACTAGAAAAATTGCATGGACTACCAGGAAACATGCATGAATTGTATCTCTGATTTAGATTTAAGTAAACATTTTAGCAACCTTTTTAACTGGCAGGTCTTCACATATTTGACTGTGTAATGCTGGGATTTAGGGTGGACTGGCCTGTTACTATTGTTATTACTCAGGAGGCTTTGAAAATATATGCTGATATATTTGGTTATCTGAGCCAAATCAGATTCTCTTTGTTCTCATTGACTCAGACATGGCGTTCTTTGAAGGTCCGCTTCTTCTCGTCCAATTTTTTAACATGATATTTTTTTGAAAATAAAATAAAAAGAAAACAACCACTACTTTCTCCTCTTGGCAGGAGAGGAGCTTGCGGTTTTTGTGTATTTGTAAAAAAAAAAAAAACACCATTAACTCTTCAGTGTAGTGCTTTTTATGAATTATGGGAAAGGGTGGTCTTTTCTTTATAATAACACATAGGAGAATATGTTAGGTGGGGGTGTTATCTGCATTGCTGATAGATATTTAGGTGCCTTTTGCGAAATTATTATTATAATACCTTATCTTTCCCTTTTTTTTTAAGTCCTTTTTGTTAACCTTTTGCTCAATTTTTTTTCTTATCAATTATCAGTGGAAGTAAAATACCCTCAGACTTATTGATAAATTGAAATATCAACTAATCAAGATCAATTTCACGGGACATTGATAAATTGAAATATCAACTAACCAAAATCAAATTCCATCAGTGTATACCTTGTGGACTCAGACTAAGTAAGAACAAATAGTCAAGGTTACTTTCTGTTGTTGTTGGTACTGAAAAAACCCTTGAAGGTTACTTCAATAATAGAATTTTGGTACATTTTAAGATGATTTGATTTCTTCTATGTAGTAATGATCAGTCCTGCTCTTATAGGGTCTCAATAAAGATAATAGGAGTCCCACTGCGATGAAAGAGTTAAATTCCTTTCTCAGAGTTAGGTATACTGTTTGTTTTTATTGTTCGTTAATTGGTTATTCAATTTATGTTATTAAAGATGTATACATTTTTTATTTTGTATGAGAATATTTTCAATGGAACCAATAGGTTAGTGAGTGAAGCAAATCTTTATTTCTCAAGTTTTCATCTGGAGTATTCGTTTATGCCTTATCTTTTATATTATTTTTTTTGTTTTAGGCAAAAAATAAGCCACTTTGTGTCAACACTACAACAATATGTGCATTCTCAGTTGTCAGATGTATCATGGTGCCGTTTTCAGCATTCCCTCAAGCACCAGGTTTCAGTTTCATTATAATAGCATTGACTTGACTCATGTATTCCTTTATTAATTGGGAGTTGGTTTTCAGGCAAAAGACATGCTGGACTTAGGATCTATGCACATGTTATATCTTCGAGAAGCAGTGCACATGTCAGTTTCTTTCAGTTATTGTTTTTACAATCGTTAACAACCTAATCATACCACACTGGTGAGAGTCTACATGATGGTGCATATGTGTGAAAAAAGTTACTGAGTACCTTTTTTCCTTTTCGTCTTGTTTGTCCTGAATGTATGGCAATATACTTGCATTATGGATCATTAAAAGGTTTACTATATTTAAACAAAAGTTACAAAAATTATTATTACCTTTAAGAGATATACTATGCAAAGAAGATACGGTTAAAAGAGGTACATTTGATAGAAACTCTATCTCAGTCAGTTGAGTGTGATGCACTGGCATCAAAAAGGAGAAGTTTTGAGAAGTAGATGTGCAAAATCATTTCTTTAAATGCAGCATCATGAATTGTGATGTACTTTTTGTTTCAGATGCTTCTTGTCGGTTGAGACAAAACCTATAGCTTCTATCATCAGAAACATTTTGCAGTGTGCAATCGACTTGAGGTCATGTTTTACTAGTGCGGGCTCCAGTTCAGATACACTTACATTGCATTCCCTTGTAAATTTCCCAGAGGTAAGCATCTTTCTGGATATCACTACCTCACTGGTACAGGCTGGTATCAACCTATTGGATGCTTAAACCTGTGTGCGCGCGCGCACGTGTGAAGTTTTGGTAAAACTAGTCAAAACTTCCAAGTTCAGTTGGTAAAATTTTGACCCAAGGTGACATGCTGAAAATGTTTGGAAGTCAATCACTCAAAACCCCACCAAGCGGTGCCAATTAGACATCCAACACTAATCCTGATTCTGAATTACCTGAAATCAAGATGACCCATCAAGATTTGAAAACTCAAGCTGACCTGGACCCGACCCGACCCATTCCGAGATGACTTGAAACTCGTGTCAATCTGAAGCCAGATGACCCAAAATCTTATCTGAGAAGACCCAAAACCTAAAAATGATCTGAAGCCGGACAACTGAAAGCCCAACCTACCTGAATCCAGGCAATCTGAAACTTGAAATTATCCAAAGCCAGAGACTTGAAATCCGACCCAAGATGATCCAAAACCCGGAAATAATGTTTAGCTGGACAACCTGAAACCCAGCCTGACTTGACCCGCTCAACTGCTGCCTCTCTCACTTTACTGACCTTGAGGCTTATCTAGTCTGAGAATAATGTAGCTGTTGGCAAATCAAATTTTTGGATGATCACGAAAATTGACCCAAAATACTTCCTGAAAGTCTGAAACAGATCTGAGAATAGAGTGCTATTTCTCCGGTCAAATGGCTCAAGATCTGAAATTCAGGGATTTAAGTTCAGATGTTGATATTGCTTCAGTATCTTATTGGTACTGAAGTGGAAATTATGTAAACCTCAGTCAGTTACACAATTTGCTTAATCTTTTTTTTACATAATAGCAAATATAATGAAGGGTGTGAGCTAGCTTCCTAGCGAAGTACTTGAGTGCTGTGGGCTACTGGGCTATACCAACCAATCTAATGGAATAGGTTTTATTATATAATGTTTGAAATTGTGGTAATGTTTCAGTTTCAGAAGGAACTGAAATTATGGTGAAACTGGATTCTGGCTGGTGTTGACCCGAATACTAAAATGGCCTACCGTCTTTACATCTGTATTTCAATAATGTTTTTTTCATAAATTTTGTCGCTTCTTGGCTTTCCTTTGATTCCGGCCCACCCCACCAGCATGGACAACCAACAAGTTATAACCATATCAAAGGCTCTTTTTCTCTAAATTTTTTGCAACCTGTATTCCTAAATCATGCAGGTTTCTGCTATTAATAAGAGATTTGAAAGCCACTTGAAAGATCTACACCTTTTGTACATTAATTCACCAAAGCATGGGGAGCTAAGTCTCTGCCGATTCTGGGGCTATTTGAACTACAACAACTATTATTTGTTTGCGACATTTCCATTTTGACTTGGTTGTATGGTTAAATGAAAGAGTTGCAAACGAGGGCTCTTGATTCTGTACCACATGGTAGAACATTGTGGCAGCGTTTTGGCATGGCAACGCGTCTCTTGTGCCCAAGCTTGTACAGTTGGTTTTTGTTAGAGCGATACTTGTTATTTGTTTGTTGTATATGATTGTTTGCGTTCATTTAAACTAACATTATTACTCAGAGGTAGGAGTGTTGTTGTTGTATTGCTTGTACGGAGCACATCCTTAGATTATTATTAGTTCTTGGGACATTGATTGGTGATGACAAAGAGGATTGGAGGGATGGTTAGTTTCGTTGCAAACTTTTTCGAGCATGCTTAGTTATGAAATTATGAATCTTCAGAACAAAGCTCATTGTAGAGAGTTTTCACCGGTTCATTCAAATTTATTTTGTGTAGGCATGATTCAAATTAACAATTATCTTTTCTTTTGAGTTGAACGAATGCATTCTGGATCTCAAGGAACATGCATCAATATCTCTCAAGTCTCAACACATACGTTATGCCTATAAAAAAGTTGTTTAACGAATTCAAATTTTTATGATTTTGCTGTTTCTTTCAGATTTTATTGAATTTCGAAAGGAATCAGTTAGATGGTTTAATGTTGTACACTGCTAGTCAACAAACAAGGCTGGAAACACAATTTAGTACAGTCAAGCGTCAACCTCTTAAGTACATAACAATATCAGGTTAACCGGAGAATCCTAGCCAGTTGTTTATTTTATTTTCTCTGGTAAAATATAAAAAATTTAGAAAAATAGGTGGAGTATCTTAAAAGGACTCCATCTATTTTCTTAAAATTATATATTTTAATTGAGAGAAAAGAAAACAATGGTGGAATCAGTACCAATTCTAACATTGAATTTTTCGGATCGGTAAAATTAGTACCGATCTTTTTACTGATTAAAAAAAAATCACAGATAAAGTGCGAACTGTGTACTAGAAAAAGTACATAACAAAATAGTGTCCTTTTTAAATGTTTAGTGTATAATTTACATAATTAAAACAACTAATTTTTTCTGTAAAGTTGGAAGCATTTTAACTTATAATGTATATACCATTTTTATTTTAATCAAGGCTAGGGCTGCACAAAAAATTCGTAGTTCGTAATTCGATTCGAGTTTGATTCGAAAAAGTTCGTAAAAAGTTCGATTCGAAATTAATTCAAACCAAACTCAAACTGGACCTAGTTCGTTCGAAATAGGTTCGCAAACCAAATTTAGTTCGAAATTAGCTCAAACGTGAACCGTTAATTTCTGCTGATAACTTATGTTCACTGATGAAAATATAAGTCGTCCAGTCCATAATTGCTTTCAATTCTGACTTCTGAAAAATGTTTTTTGAAACAGAAAGTCCGGTCCAATTACAAGCTCAAATAAAAAAATTCAACAACAAGGCCCAAAATAGAAAAATTAAACAAAATCAGCTATAACCCATAATCGTTCTACCCTAGTCCCTAGCCGACTTTCCCTCTCTGTTGGTTGCGAACTTGCGATACCAAAGTCCAAACCCTAGAGTTTTCCTCTGTTGGCTACTTGGCTGCGATACCAAACCCTAGACTCCTAGAGGTTGCGATACCTTAGAAATAAGGTTGGACCAAGTGAAAGACCACCCTCGTAGAGGAAGACTCGAACTGTCTATTCTAATTTGAAACTGGGACCGACCGTGAGGCGAGGCGAGGCGACGCTCGTTGATCTCTTTTGAATTGTTAGGTAGGTATGGGCTGATAAAGATATCCGGTTCATGTTGATACCAGAAATTTTGTTTTTCATGGTAGGATTCTAAGTTTTTCGGGTAATCTAGGCTAATGATGCAAAAATAGTGTGGGATGTTGAAAACCTTGCTACTGCATCTATTAAGTAATTGTAGATGTTCAATAGCTAGTTTAATGAAGCGAAATATATGGCTAAAGCTTTGGATACCTGTGAGAGTTTTTTAGAAGGGTTTTTCAGTAGCTAGTGCCTAGTTATAATGAACTTTAATGTTTCATTTAGGATAATATTTGGGTTTGTAATAATGCTAAGACTTTGGTGATTGTTCTGTACTTCTATTAATATTTAAATTGTACTTTGAATACTTTGGAGTGCTTGAGTTTTTATTTAAATTGTACTTCTATTGATATTTGGGTTTTATTTAAATTGTACTTCTATTGATATTTGGATTTTATTTAAATTGTACTTTGAATACTTGAGTTTTTATTGAAGTGCTGTAATTCCGCACTATGGCCCAATCATAAGTCATAACTCGTAAGTCGTAACAAAGTTCGTAAAGGTTCGAAATTGAGTTCGTAAAAAATTCGGTTCGAAATGGAGTTCGTTCGAAATTAATTCAAACCAAATCTAGTTCGAAATTAATTCAAATCAAACTCAAACTGGAGGTAAGTTCGATTCGGTTCGGTTCGTTTGCCGCCCTAATCAAGGCCCATTGGCAAAGTTCTCACGTGAAAAGGTAAACAGAAAAACAATTAACCCAATATTATATTCCCCTATATGGGTTCCTGATTATAGTCGCTTCAATCCTCTTTCAAATTCAATACTTAATTCAGTCCGGATTTCATGCATATTATTTTACAATAGCTATCAATTAACAATAATTTCATGCGTATTATTAAGTACAAAACAATTTATAATCAAATAAAAAATAGAAATTGCCTATTTGTTTTAATTTTTGCCTCTTAGTTTGTTTCCTTTTCTTTGCAAAATATGAAAATGTTTTTTCTAAGACATGGTTTGTCCATAATGTCAAACCAGGAAAAATGAGGGTTCGTGATAGGCTTGGCGAGCCAGCAGTAAAAAAACAGTCTCTTTATGAAAATGAAACCCTCACGAATTGGACAGAAGTAGTACTAGGATGGGTGACCTCCTGAGAAGTCTATGTGTTTTTAATTGCTAGTTGGGTTTTATTTATAGTCTACCCAACTTGTTTGGGAATAAAGGTTTTGAAGAAAAAGAAAGATGGTTTGTCCATAATCAATGTAGATTAAAAAAACTCATTTTAGCAAGAAAAGAAATGAATAGGCAAAAATTGTTATTTCTTTATCAATTTTGTTTTAAAATTAAAGTGATACCAATTATTAAAACAATGCCAAAATTGTTCCATCTTTCTCCCAAAACACCACCATCATTCGCCATTTCTGCTAATCATTTCCAAAGCATCTTACCTCCATTTTTCATTAATTTCAAAGTAAATTTCCATCAAAATCTCACTCAAATTCTTCAAAAACTCCAAAACAATCAGATCACATTTCAATATAGAGAATCTAAACTTTATGGTATATAATATTGAGAAGATTTAGAAAAAAAAGTTATATTTTTATTGACTGTTGTTTAGGAAAGCTAAACAGCACGCAATAAAAAAAGCATTCCTAAACCTTCCATGCACTCAAATATTTTGAAAACACTTTTTTAAACAGAATTCAATAAAACTTTTCTAAATCTTCTGCTCAAATTAATATTCACACTGAATTTGCCTAAAACCTCCGACAAAATTTCCATAAAATAGCCTCTCTTTCCATCCCCTTGTATTCTAACAACACTAATTATGTGTAAATTTTGTGAAGTGTGAATCATGTACAATTTGAACGTGTGCATGATTCGTACTAGTGGATCATTTGAGAATTTTTTTTTAAATAGAAAAAAAAACAAATCAATTTAAATGAAAAAACCACTCAAGGTGTTGGATTTCTGAAAAACATCTCCACCGGAGCAGTGCTACAGTGGAGGTGGAGGGTGGAAAAATGTTATGAGACACTGCAGCACGTTTTTCTTTCATTTTGCTAAACAAACACGTGCTGCAGTGTCTCATAACATTTTTCCACCCTCCACCTCCACTGTAGCACTGCTCCGGTGGATGTACTTTTCAGAAATCCAGCACCTTGGATGATTTTGAGCATAGACAGAGGCGACAATAAATTGATGGGTGATGATATTAAAACGACTAAATTTTTTATTAACACAACATTATCAAAATATTTTACTATATAGACAATTACCCTTCATTAATTAAGGAAATTACAACAATGAATGAGTTTATTATATTTTTGTAATCTATCATCATTGTATATATCGATTTATTTTATCCAACTTAAATTTTTTCACAATCTACTATAAAAAAAAACTGTTTTTCCAATTAACATTTTATATTTTTTTGCGCAAAAATCACTAAAAAAGCGACATGATTACTTATATAAAAAACATACTGAATGTAAATTATCATGATTAATTTTGACATTTATATTATGATTAAAATAATAAATCAAAAGTACAACAAAACACTACAATACAAAATTACATCAATCATGCTAAAATTAATAAATTCTTTGCATTAGACATAAATTGATAAAATATTCCAGACAATTTTAATTAAAATAGACGTATAGATTATAAGTATCAAAATTAAGAGAAAAAAATTATAAAATTAAGCAATATATTTGAGTTCGATCTATTACATATAAAAAAAAGTTAAAAAAAAAAACGTTAAATGCATACCTTGACTTAATCTGGTTTGAGTGGAATTTGATGATTCGGTGTTTGAAATTTCAATTGAATTGATGTGTTTTTGTGTAAATTTTGTAGCTATGTATATTTCTATGAGAAAAAAGATGCCAAAAAGGAGTACCTCAATGTAAAATAAAATAAAAAAGGAAAAAAATATCTAGCAATTATGGAAATCAAATAATTAATAATAGTCACTGTATTAATTATATTATGGAAAAATATAGTAGTTAAAAAATATTAAAAAAGGTTTAAATTATCCATACATTATTTTTTTTAAAGATGTTGTGTTAATATAAATGTGTGTGGTGTCAGTATGCCTACCTAGATTGATCATGTAGAATTCGCATCGGGTTGGATAGATATGAGGTTATGGTGAGTGCATATCCTTCGAGGTACCATAATATTTCTGTTTGGATTCAGATTGTCTGATCAAAATTCAAATCAATTCATATCGAGATAAAATGTACGGAGTCTCTTTAACATTCGTGTGAATTATAATTGAACGGTTCAAATTTAAACATAAATATTATGTTACCTTGAATTCATGTTAAGAACAAAAGTGCTCTTGTGAGCAAAATCATCTCAAAAAAGCATTGAAATTTCAACATGGACTAAAATAAAAGAATTGAGTGAAATTATGAAAATTAGAAAAATAAAATTGAGTTCGAACTTTTGCAGATAATTTTTTATATTTTAGTCCCCTGTTATTATGTAACGACCCAATTTTCTATTCTACAAAGGTAAAATCAATATTTTCTAAAAGATAAAAATTAATTTATTTATAGACACTTTTTTATTCTTCCATTATTTTACCTTTTTATCTTTCACTAAATCGACTAAAATAATACGAAATAAAGTATTTTAAATTTTACATTTCCTCCAAACCCTTCCCTATTTTATCTGGACCATGGTCATAAAAACTTCCAGTTTCCGTGAAACTGGAGAGAAACTATAGTCAAAGAAAAGTCTTTTACAGTCTTCAAGGCATGAATTCAGAGTAGGTCCGATGCCCATAGGACCTACTTTGGTTCGATGGGTGTGATAACCATCCGATCAGCATCAATATTCGTGCACTCCGTATCAAAATCCGTGTGGGTCTGTATCAATTTCCGTGCGCACAGATTTAATGATAATCGTACGGTGGTAGAGTCAATTGAACCTACTTTTTCGTAGGAACGGAAAAATGAAGTTGAATTATTCAGACAGTGATAGATAAACTTTAACAGATTCTCTCGAGAAAAAAGAAACTAATAAATTAATCAATAAAACCTTGGTCCACCACCCGTCGCTTTTTCGTAGACTCCCGAGGAACCAGCTTTAACAGACTCCTGGCTGCCTGGGACCCTGTCAAAAGACATTGGACAAAGCCTTATTCAAAGTAAGGCATAAACCGTCGGATCCGCGTCAAAATTCGCGCGAATATTATATTAGGAGGGAGATTATCCGTTCGCACCTTCTCTTAATGCACATCGGACGGTTTAAAACGGATTTGGATAAAACTTGTCCATATCCCTTTGGACGAAATCTAATCTATTTTTATAATCTGTCAATAAAGAGTCTCGCTTGATTTTCTCTCTCATTCTCCCTTTGGTTTTCAATTTAGTAATTTACAGTGGACTGCTCACTGTAAAAAAATAGTGTAAACTCACTAGTTCGCTGAGTGGCATTCACTATCGATCGGCGGTTGGTAAGCTTCTTCGATTTAATCTTCTCTCAATAAATTATCGCTTTTGTGCATTGTCGTTCTTTTAATGTTGGTTCAGCTTAGAATGGTAGTCTGGTAGATCGATCTGACTGAGGCAAGAAACCTCCTCAAATGCTTACTTTTTATTGTCGTGTTCCTCTTGTTTTTACATATTCTCCGAATTTTTTAATTTTTTTTGTGCATTTTGTGAGTGTCGTATTTTTCTCCCTTCAAATAAAACCCATTTTGAGCAGAAGAGGAGCGGTAAAGCAATTCCTTTATTAAATTGTACTTTGGTAAGGCTATACGTCAAAGGAAAGAATAAAGTTGACCACCTCTGCATTGATCCATGTTCATAATTTATATTAGATTATATCCTTGTCTATTATTTTAGCTGGAATAGGTTTTAATCCACAATACATTGTTCTTATTAGCTCTCAGTGGTGTTATTTCTTGAAATATCTTATTCAATCCAGTTTTTTTAGTTCTTCTAACATTTCTTACTTACAAAAACTGTTGGTATTTTGTATCTAGTTTAAGGACCTATCCGTAAAATAGAAATATAGAGAAAGTTGAGGGACTTGAATGTAAGATGTAATATCTATATAAATTCAAGAGATGAATTAATAAAATATCCTTTTTTGTTTGGCTGAAATCTTTATGGTATCAGATCCTAAACCCTAGCCCTAGCCACTGCCGCACAACCTCTCTCTCTCACCGGCTGCTGCTTCCTCTTCCACAGCCGCCGCCTCTCTTTCTCTAGATCTTGAGGGTACAAGATTGGGTTTAAAGGAGGAAGGAGGATCTGGACTTGGATTAGTGGGAGAGGATCAGATCTGAGTCGCATCGATGGCAGATGATAGTTCGAGCAAGGGCAAGAATCCGATGGAGGAGATCTTGAAAAAGCTAAGCACCTCAGAGGTCTTGATGCTGATGCGAGCATTTAGTGTGGCAGCGAGTGAGAGCGCACCGAGGCCACAGAGGGTGGAGCTCCCACCTATTGATACAAAACTCGATGGGCCAGCTTCGTATCTGAGCTGGTCGCGTCGGGTAAGGTACACTCTAGCAGGGGAAAATCTAGAGGGGTACTTGACAGGAGAAAAGGCAGAGCCAGCTGAGGGTACTCCAGGGAGGGATGAGTGGAAGTCCACTCACATGTTGGTGTACATCTGGCTCCTGAATTCGATGACTCAGTCTATTGCGTCCACAGTGGATGGCATTGAGAAAGTGAGGGATGTCTGGGAGAAACTGAAGAGGACCTATGATGGAGTGGGGAACAACCTGAGGGTTTATCAGATCAAGAGAGAGATCTCTACTGCAGTACAGGGGGAGAAGTCTGTGCAGGAGTATGCCATAGAGCTGGAGCGCTTATGGCTGGATTATGATCATCTTAGGGCTCGAGTAGGTTGCATTGATCCTGCTTGTAAGGAGAGAGAGGCTTCGATGCAGGATAGGACTATGGGGTTCCTCCAGGGTCTGGCACCAGCATTTGAGCAGAGGGCCATTATGTTACTGGCTCAGATGAATATTCCCTCATTCGAGGAGGCAGTCTCAGTCATGATACATGAGGAGAGCCAGATTAGGCTACAGGCTGGGGCAGGAGGACTTTTAGAGGTAAAGTCAGCTCTAGCGGTCTCCAACTCAGGTAACACAGGGTTCAAGGGTGAGACTCGACAGTGCTACAATTGTGGTGAAGTAGGCCACCTGAAGCAGGCTTGTCCTAAGCCACCTAAGGAGAGAGACTCGGGTGGGCGTGGACAGTCTGGAGGTCGCGGTCGCGGTCGTGGGGGTCGAAGAGGTGGAAGAAGGAGCTACAGAGCTAATCTGATGGTAGCAGAGGAAGAGGAAAAATGGGGTGTGACTGGTGTGGGTTTTACTGAGGAGGACCAGACACTCTTGGAGGTTTGTTCACAGATGCTTAGGAGGAAGCAGAAAACAGCAGGTGATGGGAAGAGTGTGGTAGATGATGCATCCACCTCATCTGTATCTAGAGGTAACTTTGTTTCTTATTTTCATTCAACCACAGGTACTTGTGATACACAGTCTTGCCTCTATATCCACCACTAGATCACCAGAATGGATAGTCGATTATGGTGCATCTCGACATGTGACGGGTACTGCTGGGGAGTTCTCTTCTTATACTCACCTAGCAGTTCCAGAGAGTATTCAGACGGCCAATGGTACGGCCCAGCCCATGGTTCGTAAGGGTACTGTGAGATGTACCAACTCTTTAACTTTGTCCAATGTTTTGCATGCTTCTTCTTTTTCCGTAAATCTCTTATCCAGAAGTGTCATTATACTTCAACTGAAATATGTTGTTTTTGTTGATATTCCCAAGGTGATCTTCCAAGAGAAGGGGACGGGCAGGAGACTTGGGACTGGTATGTGGCATAGTGGCTTGTGGTACCTGGATAGAGAAGGGATTGACTCGGCCCTTTCATCTATAGTAGAGAGATCTGGAGGAGTTGGGAGGAGTGTGGAGGACTTGTTGTTGCTACATCATAGGCGCATGGGTCATCCTTCCTTTAGTCTTTTGAGTCAATTGTATCTGTTTTTTTTAAAAGCTAATATAGGAAAACTTGTGTGTGATGCCTGTGAGTTTGACAAGCATACCAGGAGCTCTTATGTTAGTTCTGGTAGTAGGAGCTCTTGTGTTTTTTATTTAGTGCATACTGATGTATGAGGACCTTGTTCCACAACTTCTGTGAATGAATTTAGATATTTTGTGTCTTTTATTAATTGTTTTTCTCGTGTGACTTGGCTTTATTTGATGAAAAATAAAAGTGATGTGCTTGCTTTTTTTAAGGATTTTCACAAAAGGGTTCAGACTTAATACAATGCAGTAGTAAAGGTATTGAGGTCTGATAATGAGACAAAATATACCAACAATGCGTTTGGGAGGTACTTGTCATCCTAGGGAATATATCATCAAACCGCTTGTCCGTACACACCAGAGCAGAATGGGGTAGCAGAACAGAAGAACAGGCATCTCCTTGAAGTAGCTCAGAGTATGATGATTCGATGAATGTCCCAAAATACTTGTGGGGGCAAGCGATATTGACAGCTGCTCAACTGACCAACATGATGCCCTCGCGAGTGTTGGAGTAGAAGTCTCCATTTGAGGTGTGGAAAGGTAAGAATGAAGATATTCTTCCATTGAAAACATTTGGCTGTGTGTGTTTTGTGTAGGACAACAAACAAAATGTGAGAAAATTGGATCCGAAGGCTGTGAAATGTGTCTTTGTAGGATATTCAGCTACTCAAAAGGGTTATGTTTGTTGGAGTCCTGTGGAGAGGAGACTGTTTGTTAGCATGTATGTCACATTTCGAGAGCTTGAGCCATATTACTCCTCTGAGGTGACATCACCCTTTGGGGACTCGCTCGATACTGGAGATACGAGGCGAGAGGGGGAGAGTAGTAGTGATGGTGAGAGGAGAATGGTGAGTGTGGAGGTTATTCCTTGTCCGCTTGAGCTGATTGAGGAGTCGGCTGGTGTTGAGCCGGAAAATATCGATTCGGCCGTGGTTGCGCTAGAACTTGAGGAGGATGAACCCGAAGGTGTTGGGACTCGAGCTCAGGGAAAGCTGCTGGTGTATAATAGGAGGAAGAAGTAGAATGAGGGAACCGTGCCTACAGTGCCACTTGTGCCAAGTTTCTTGTCCCTGCCTATCCAGACTCCTGAGACACCTACACCATCCACCTCAGACTTAGAGTACATATGTGATATGATTTGTCTCCTCTCCTCCCACTCCCCTATCTGCGAAGAGGACTGATCACAAAAGTATATGGAGCATTCATTGCATCTTTAGACACTGTCTCTATCCCTAAGTGTTGGCAGGTCGCTAAGGAGAAATCGAGGTGGAAAGCAACCATGCTAGAAGAGCTTGGGGCTTTTGGCAAGAACAAAACTTGAGAGCTTGTGTCACTACCACCAGGCAAGAAGACTGTTGGGTGCAAGTAGGTCGTCACAGTGAAACAAAACCCTGCGGGTCGCATTGAGCGCTACAAGGCCCAGTTGGTAGCGAAGGGGTACAGTCAGACCTATGGCATTAACTACGATAAGACCTTTGCACTTGTGGCGAAAATGAGCACAGTGAGGACGCTGGTTTCCTTAGCAGTGAATGGTGGGTGAAAATTACACCAACTCGATGTGAATAATGCATTTCTTCATGGTGATTTGTTGGAGGAGGTGTACATGGAGGTACCACCGGGGTTCGGCACAAAACAGACAGTAGGTAAGGTATGCAGACTCAAGAAATTGCTTTAT
This sequence comes from Carex kokanica, assembly GCA_025461125.1. Taxonomy (NCBI): domain Eukaryota; kingdom Viridiplantae; phylum Streptophyta; class Magnoliopsida; order Poales; family Cyperaceae; genus Carex; species Carex kokanica. The sequence goes on from JAJGRX010000922.1 coordinate 259,580, forward strand.
GGGTTGAAAGCAATCTCCTCGAGCCTGGTTTGACAAATTTAGGAGGGCTATGGTAGGCATGGGATATTAGCAGATCAATGCAGACCATACCGTATTCTTTAGGCGACATGGAAGTCACATCACGATGCTTGCTATGTATGTGGATGACATAATTATCACAGGTGATGATGAAAGGAAGATTGCTCAACTAAAAGAGAAGTTGGGGAAAAAATTCGAGGTGAAGGATCTAGGCTTGCTTCGATACTTCCTTGGGATTGAGATAAGCTCGTGGAGCAGAGGGGATAAGTCTGTCTCAGAGGAAGTACGTGCTAGACCTTCTCACAGAAACCGGGATGTTTGGGTGCAAGCCTGTTGTATCTCCAATTGACCCGAAGTTCAAGTTGAGTGCTGAGGCTGGAGAGCCAGTTTAATGTGAGAGATACCAGAGATTGGTAAGCCGATTGATATATCTGAGTCACACTCGTCCCAACATATCATTTGCAGTGAGCGTGGTGAGGCAGCTACATGAATGACCCTAGGAAGGGCCACATGGATGCAGTGTACCAGATTCTGAGGTATCTGAAGAGTGCACCAGGAAAGGGGTAGATTTTCGAAAGAATGATCATGTTCACATTGAAGGCTATTGTGATTCTGACTGAGCGAGTTGTGCTAATGACAGGAGATTCAAATCAGGGTACTGTATGTTTGTAGGGGGCAACTTGGTCTTATGGAAAAGCAAGAAGCAATCAGTAGTAGTAAGGTCGACTGCAGAGGCAGAATACAGGGCTATGGCCTTAGGAGTTGCTGAGATGCTGTGGCTGAAAGCTCTCTTGGTAGAGCTAAAGATGGACCGAGGAGCCCAAATGAAGTTGTGGTGTGACAACAAGTCAGCAATTAACATAGCCAACAACCCGATGTAGCATGATCGAACCAAGCATGTGGAGATAGACAGGTTCTTCATCAAAGAGAAGCTGAGTAGTGGACTACTGGAGCTGAGTCATATTGTTACTGGAGAGCAAGTGGCAGACTGTCTTACCAAGGGACTCAGCTCGGTAGATCTAGCTAGACTGTGTGACAAGATGGGCTTAATGGATATCTTTCGCCCATCTTGAGGGAGAGTGTTGGTATTTTGTATCTAGTTTAGGGACCTAATTTACGAATATAGAGAAAGTCGAGAAACTTGAATGTAAGATGTAATCTCTATATAAACCCAAGAGGTGAATCAATAAAATATTCTTTTTTGTTTGGCTAAAATCTTTAAAGACTATGATGGTTGCTTATTTTGATTAATGAATTTTGCAGCTCTTTCATTGATATAAGATTAACATAGAAAGGTTGAACTTCTTATTAATTATTTTGATACAGTGGACATTGCTTTTCTTGTAATTTAACCTGCCTGGCTCCTTGAGCTCATTTAGTTGTTTTAGCTTTGTATGCAAGTTAAAAGGATAGAGTTACCTCAAAGAAAATTGCAAAGATGTAAAAGAAAAAAAATAAGACAATTTAAATAATTTGAACGGATTTAAGTGTAGTTACACACGTAAAGTGCAAGTAATCGAGAATGTTTTAGCTCATTTCTGTATTTCAAAATCTACCAATCATATTTGTTCTTTTAGTTTTGGTAACTGAGCATGCCTTTATTAGCTCATTTCAGTATTTCAAAATCATCTACTGTTCATATTTTTGTTCCTTCAGTTTGTTAACAGTTCCTCTTTTTATGTTATAACTTTGTAGAAGTCAAGAAATGGACATCTCTCGGATTTGTTTATTCCTCTTATTATGTTGGGCTACTATTGGAGAAGCCGAGTATATGAGATACAAAGATGCAAATCAAACCACAAATGTGAGAATTGAAGATCTGTTAAAGAGAATGACTTTGGCCGAAAAGATAGGCCAAATGACACAGATCGAGCGCACGGTGGCATCTGCTGATGTCATGAAAAATTACTTCATAGGTACCATTGGTCTAATTTCTATTCTTTTTTTTTAAATGTTCGAATAAATGGAGAAGGCTCCAAGGATGGAGCCAGAAAACTGAAATTTTGGGGGTGGGGGTGTGACCGGATAAGCTAGTCCAGTTTGATTTTAATTTTATGAGGGGGCCAAAGAGCACTTTTACTTAGGTCTGACAGGACAAAAATAATTTTCCAATTTACAAGGGGAGCTCTGCCTTGGAGGTTCAGAAGTCCCGCATTGTCAGCCCAATTTTCCAATTTAATATTTCATAGCTGCCTAATTATATGTATATGTGTGTAAACTGTAATGGTCCATGTTCTTCCATGTTAATAATCATTGAGTAGTCCTATGAGGGTGTTTCTATTGGCAGATACTGGTAAGGGATACAGAAAGAAAATAAAAACAATCGGCATGGTCAATAAAGCCAACCTGACCCAACTTATTTTTCCTATGTTTCTTGGCTCTAATCAACCTATTATTGCCAAAAATGGATCGAAACTGTTAAATTTGAAGTATTGATTGGTTATGAGTTTGTTCTATTTTTTATATCATCGCATAATGATAGATGTCAGTTAATATTAGAGTGTAACATTTTATGTGAACAAGGGTTGTAAGTCACCACAAACAGTTCGGGGTCAGACCTGAATGCAACCTGAAAGCTGGTCAAGAAACTTGACACAAATCTTACCCACTTAAGTGGTTAGGGTTTAATGAGATTTGAGTCCACAATTGCCAGGTCTCTGGTCCCTACCAGATTGACATGTGTCTTCAGAACCCATCCCACAAGAATTTTTTTTCATGTTTGATACCCTGTCAGGAATGTACTAATGGTTTCATCCTTCCGTTGGTACAGGTAGTGTATTGAGTGGTGGTGGTAGTGTGCCAGCCCCTCAGGCATCAGCTAAAGATTGGGTCAAAATGGTCAATGAATTTCAGAAAGGGGCTTTGTCAACTCGGCTTGGAATACCGATGATTTATGGTATTGATGCTGTTCATGGAAACAACAATGTCTACAAGGCCACCATATTTCCCCATAATGTCGGGCTTGGTGCCACCAGGCAAGTCCTTTTTATTAGGGATATTTATGAACATGCCTCCATTGTAATTTTCTTACCATTTATTTGGTTTTTCATTAAGAGCTTGTCCAGCAATGAGGCTGTATAGTGGATAAAGGAGGCTAGATTAGAGCAATAGGCTTCTATTATGGGCTATTCCAATTGCATTTAGCAAGCATGGAATAATGGAAGATCGAAATTGAGCCTATTCTAGCCCATGTAGGAAAGGGCACTCTTCCAGCATTCGCCCCCCCCAATAAAATAGACCATTTTCATCTGGGTGGAATAGGGAGGGACTGGTGCAATCACAAGGGTCTTGTCTGCAAATATTTGGTCCAATTCCATTTAGTTTTAATCCCGGTGCGGCAATTTTCCTACCACAATTCCCAGCTCTTCCCCTATGCCTTTGCTCACCAAACAAGTCCTTAGGATTTTGCTTAGTAATATATAGATGCTTTATTTTGCTAACATAGCAGTTGAGATAAATTTTTCTAACTATGAAAAGCTTATAGGGATCCAGAACTAGTTAAGAAAATAGGTGCGGCAACAGCACTTGAAGTAAGAGCAACCGGCATCCAATATGCTTTTGCACCTTGTATTGCAGTAAGCCCTGGTGCACTAATATTAATGCAATTTGAATAATTGCAAAAACTTGTAAGTGTAATAATATGATAGGAGACTTTTTGGTGCTGTATTGCAGGTTTGTAGAGACCCAAGGTGGGGCAGGTGCTATGAGAGCTATAGTGAAAACCATACAATTGTTCAACAAATGACTGACATAATTCTAGGCCTTCAAGGAGATTTACCTGTCAACTTCAGCAAGGGTGCACCTTATGTTGGTGGGAAGTAAGGTTTCTTAGTTTCTATGTACGACCTTACATCTAACTTTAAATGCCTGTGGCCTCTTGATGTTTGATATTTCTCTTTAAACCCTTTCAAATCAAGACTAATTCAGTTTTCTTTTGAATGTTTCATATTTTTCTCACATTTTTGTGTTAATCAGCCAGTTTTTTAGAAGGTTTAGCAGATAGCTTAGCACAGTTTTATCATTTTAAAGTGTGTTTCTAGTGCTCATCCGAGATATAACTTGCATCTGATTTTATTGTACGTCCTGCAAAATAGCTGTCTATTTTCAAAGGGTAAAAAAAGTCATTTCTAACACTATTATTAATTTGAGTATCTTTTTATACAGAATTATTTTTTATTGCATTCATAATCTGCACTTTTAATCTCTTATTACACTGTACATTAAATGCAATTATTTCTTTCCATATAATATACTAAATTGACCAAAATATCCTTTTATGAATAAAAAAAAAAAAAAAAAATCTCTCATATTTAAACTTTTTTATAGGATGTATATTAAAATTGGATGTACACTAAAAGTTGGATGCGCACTAGAAAAATCCTATTTTAAATTCTTTACGTTTTTAATTAAATCATTCATCCAACATGAATAAAAAGATATTTGACGAAGGAAAAAGAGTGAACATAATGCTTTGATTACTGGATTTGGGGAATGCTGTAGACACCTGCCAGACTAGTCACCATTACTATTCAAGCTTTTTGCTTAAGATAATCTTTAGTTGTCATCTTTTGTACTTCTATAAAATTTATCATCTAAATACCAACAAGTTGCAGTAATTAATAAATTGACCCATCAATGGCAGTAGTTGATTCTGTAATTTTGGTTATAAGGGACAAAGTGGCGGCATGTGCAAAGCATTACGTAGGAGATGGTGGGACCTACAACGGTATCAATGAAAACAACACAATAATTGATTTACATGGGCTACTGAGCATTCATATGCCGGCTTACTACAATTCAGTTCTCAAAGGTGTCTCGACTGTGATGGTGTCATATTCTAGTTGGAATGGGGTCAAGATGCATGCGAATTATGATATGGTCACTCAGTACCTCAAGAACAAACTTCGCTTTAGGGTGGGTTCTATTTTTCTTTTAAGTTCTGAACATTTAATCATTGTAGCCATCATTGTTCTCCTTATCGTTATCATTTTCCAAAAAAAAAATTATAATCACATACTGTAAACAAAGTGTGATGACGTGCTTGTCATTTCAGTATTGCTTAACTGCAATTACCGGTTCGCCAACTCATTTTGGATCATTTTCAGTATTTTGGATTTCTTGGGTTATAATTGAGAGGCAAATTGGGTTCAACTTTAGCAACCTTTTGGTTTCTTTTATACTTAGTTGCACACCTGGTGGTTCCGACCAACTGGGATGAAGGGTTTATCGAACCTTGTAACTGTTGGTAATTGAGGCTCAACTCATTTTTGGTGGAACTTTGAATTCGGGCGTCCAGTTATATCACCAGGCCTTAATGTTGGTATCTACCAGAAAATGTTTCAGTATACATCATTAAAATTTTCGTAAATTAATTTTGTAACTTTCAAATGTTTCAGGGATTTGTGATATCAGACTGGCAAGGAATAGATAGAATTACTTCTCCACCTGGATCAAACTATACTTACTCCGTGCAGGCTGGAGTGAATGCTGGTATTGACATGGTACATAAAGCAATTTAGTATGCTTATTGATTGGCACAGTCACTTTTGAAATGTTTTTTTGGTTAGGAAATCTTCAAGCCAGAAAAATGTGTATTTTTTCACAGTAGAATGGGTATAAAAAAGATTATATGTGTGCATGTCTACTGCTGATAAGCAAACTTGGTTTTATCTTCGTACTTGTGGTCATCTCTGAAGAATCTGTTCCTTAATAATACATAATTTTGAATAATTGAAAATGACACAGGTGATGGTGCCAAACAACTATACAGTGTTCATTGATGATCTGACATCTCTTGTCAACAAAAGTGCGGTCTCCATGAGCCGAATTGATGATGCTGTGAGAAGAATCTTACGTGTCAAATTTACCATGGGTCTTTTTGAAAATCCTTTGGCTGACCTTACCTATTCTGATCAGCTTGGAAAAAAGGTACTCTACTGATTATAATCGTTGGTGACATAGAGTAAACTTAAAATAAAATAATTGTTGTTTGAACAACTGATGTGTTACTGTTATTATTAAAGAAATTGAGTGTGTACTTTTAATTATTTTGCACATTTCACCCAGTATTTGCAAGTGTACAAGCAGATCCAAACTGTCAGGGGAGAGAGTTTAAATCTGGGAATGAAGTATTACCAACTTGTGCAAATTCATGTGTCAGCATCAAAATTTGTTACTAGATTTTAGTTCAGATTGGGCTAAAAACGAGAAGGCTTGTTAAGAGACAAATTCCAATCAAAATCATAAAAGATTGGGATCATAGTTGCTAGTTGCAACCATGAAATAGTTTTCCTACTAATTGTCTTTAAATGGAACAGGAACACAGAGAATTGGCACAGGAAGCTGTGAGAAAATCGCTGGTGTTGTTAAAAAATGGAAACTCTTCTAACAAACCATTTCTGCCGTTGCCTAAGAAAGCCACAAAGATACTTGTAGCTGGGACCCATGCTGACAACCTGGGTTACCAATGTGGTGGTTGGACAATTAAGTGGCTAGGAAGATAGTGGTGATATCACAGTTGGTAAGTTCTGCTAATTAATTTATCTTACTCTTAGCTCAGATAACTTTCATCAAATGACCATTTAGTTTGAGGAAAATTTGATTTTGGCCCCTCAAGTATTGCATTTGGTTCAATTAAGCCCTTAAATTTTGCGAGTAGTTTAACCATGGAAATTCAAGAGCTTGTTTGAACCTTGTGCAATAGTAGCGGGGCTTGGTTGAATCCAAGAAAGAGGTTCAGGGACTAAACTGAACCAAATGCAATAGTTGAAAGGGCCTAAAACAAATTTCATGAATCCAATGCCATAATGCTTATTCTCTTTGCATGTAGGGACTACAATCCTAAGTGCCATAAAGTCAACTGTGGATCCCTCAACTAGTGTGGTTTACTCTGACAACCCTGACTCAACCCTCATGAAAGAAAATAATTTTGCATATGCCATCGTAGTAGTTGGTGAGCCGCCATACTCCGAGACAGCTGGAGACAACCTGAACAACCTCACAGTCCTTGACCCTGGACCTGCCACAATTGAGACTGTTTGTGGCAAGGTTAAGTGTGTGGTCATTGTTGTGTCAGGTCGACCTATTGTATTGGAGCCTTATGTTCCATTAATGGAGGCCCTTGTGGCAGCATGGTTGCCTGGGACTGAAGGTCAGGGAGTCGCCGATGTGCTTTTCGGGGATTATGGGTTCACGGGTCGGTTGCCAAGGACATGGTTTAAGAGGGTCGAACAGTTGCCCATGAATATCGGGGACCCACATTATGACCCATTGTTCGCATTTGACTTTGGGTTGACCACCAAGCAGGGGCAAGCTGGGTAAAACTATGTTTTTTCCATTCTTATCTTTATTAATTTACTTAATGTGCTTTACAATTTTTGTTGGATTAATTTTCAATACAAAGGAGTTTCGATAGTTGTGCATTTGCATATACAAGTTTACAAGCAATTCCTGAAAGGCAAAATTATCCATCTCCAGTATTTTTATAGGTACATATGCAAATAACAGTTATGTGTGGCCATGCTACAAACAACATTGAAGTCCTGAACATCTCATCCTATTTGAACTGAATACAATATCTCCTTTTTTATTTTATTTTCTTTTGTAATTTTGATTTTCCTCAGGTATTCTGTAAATGGTGCTCACAGAAAGGTCATTGATAGAATATTTTTCCTGGTGCTCGGCTTGGTTGTGGCTTCGGTTCTATGATCAGAGGACTTGTTGTTTAGCAACTTTAGGATAGTTTTCTTGTTTAGAAAGATTATATTATATATATCATTTATGCCACAATTGACAGAGTAAAGCAGGAGGTTATATGCAGGTCTTTGGATTATTTTGTTAATTGGCACTTTAGCATTAATTATTTTATTTTAAGTGTTGCATTTCCTCCAACTTCCTGATGAGTTAGTGTTTGTTTTAGTTCAAATTACCTTATGTATCTTGTATTTGTGTGAATTAGCTCATTATTGGTTCAGTTACAAAATATGAAATGAACTTCAATTTGTATGAATTGTGCCTGCTGTGATTACTGCAACTAGGCTTCCACTTAGACTTTGCCTCAAGTTGGACCTACTATCACTTGAATTTTACTTGAATTGTGTTATAGACCACCAAATTAGGTGGAAAAATACACTAATATTGAGCTTCAATTGCAAGCCTGAAAGTTACATGGAACTAATCAGACAGCAAACTTACTTTTTCCATGCATCAGTTATAGTAGTTGATAATATTTGATAAATATATGTTGATTATGATTATTTTATAGTTTGAAATGAGGTCTGATTGGATTAAAGACATCAATAGATGCATATAACGTAATGTAAATTCATTACATTGTAAAAAAAGTAAAGGAAGTATATAATATATATATAAGAGAATGGTCTTGCTCGCTTCAGATTTTGTCTAGGGTTCAATTTTTTTCGTTTGAAAAAGAGCAAACCCTTTACAATTAAAAAGGGAAATTCATCAAACAAAATGCCCTTCTAAAATTATTAACAAAATGCTCTTGTAGGTCCCAATTTTATTCTCCCTCTCCCTCCTTTTTTTTTCCTCTCACTTACTCCCTTTTTTTTTTCTCCTTTCTCCTTCCTTAACTGTGTTTGTTAACTTTTAGGTGCTCGTAGCAATGCAAATTTCTTACGGTAAGAGTGGAATGAATATTGAACGAGCAATTAATCTAAACCTATAGAGGATAAATTGATCTGAATGAGAATTCGAGACCATTTCTTGTATTCGTTACATAGTTACCAGTATAATGTCGGTATATCCACTGAGAAGAAAAAACATGTTCCTAAAACCTTAAGTCTTTAAAAATTGGAAAAGTGAAGCCCGTATAATACCATCCCTGAATTTTTCCCTTCTTTTCAAGATTGTCAACAAATTTGCGTTGCCTTATTGCGTTACCAGTATAATGTCGGTGATATGAACCTACTCATCCCAAAGATGCCTATGTGGTTGGTCTAGGCAATGAGACCTCAATAGAACAATACATACATGTAGTTCTTAATCAATATATACTCACTACTTGACTTGCTTTATACTATTTTAAAGGCCATAGGGTGAAATGCCTTCCAAAAGATTGTATCATACAACTCAAATAACTTTTCCAAACAAATATAGTTTACTATGTTTAAGCCAATAGTGTCAATTACTAATTTATTCTTAATACTACAGGTTAATTTATTACCCTGGTTTCAAAATATAAATAAATAATTAAACACGAAATACAATTGTAACAGAGAGCTAGGTTGATTTCGACTGTTGACCTTGATTGCACTCAGGGGCGGATTCAGAATTTTCGTCAAGGGGGGCAAAAAAATATCAAATCGGGTTTAAATCCATTAACCAATTGGGTACTCGATAAAAAAACAATGCTTTAACTTATACTTTCCAATGCTTTGTCTTATAATTCTAATTACCAATCAAAATTCAACAAATTTATTTCAATTTTAATTCTAAATTTAACCCGAATTACAAATCAAACGTCTAGAGAGGGGCAAAAAAAATTCCAGGGAGAGCAAAGTCGGTCGGAACCAATAAATCTCCACTAAAACTCAAAATCCAGGGGGGAAATACACTGGATTCGCCTCTGATTGCACTGCATTCGAGTGGCACAAGTGGGTTCAAGAAGGTTGTTTTGCAGTTTGTGGCTACTGGAAATTTAATTTTATTGTAGCACTATAGAAGCATGAGACATATTTAGGAACTCTTTTTCAATACGTGGATTATCAGTTTTTGTGTACTGCAAACTAATAATTTATTAGTTGTTAAGCATTTCACTGTCCTATCCAATCAGACTGCCCATTGAGTTATGTGCTGAGTGGGTTAGAATTAATTTCATAGTTTACCAGTTGATCATAAATATGCTTAAGTTTGGATAATCTTGAGGGAGGAGAAGAGAGGAATGAGAAATAAGAAAATAGGGCACGAAAGTAATTGGGAGGAAGAAGGGGATGGAAAGAAGGGGAAATTTGGGACCTACAAGGGCATTTTGCTAATAATTTTAAAGGGAGGACATTTTGTTTGAAGAATTATGAAATAAGGGAATTTTGTAAAATTTCCCCAATTAAAAAGGTAATAGTTATCACGAAATTTTAGAACGAAAAATTCCAATTTTGTACTGAATGAAAATATGTTAAATTTATGGATAATAGTTATCATGAGTTAGGCTATGGTTTTTTTTTTGCAATGTGCATATAAGTTTGTGCTATGGATTTATATCTTTGTTTTTAAAGTTAAAACAAATGATTCGAGCTGTTCAATATGATTTTCATATAAATATGTACTTGAATATCAAACTTGACAAATTTTACATTTAAAAAAAAATTAACTATTTTTTGGATAGGTAGAAAATCACCTCTAGATCATATGAAAGTAGTGATTTTTTACCTATTTAAAAATAATAAAAAGATTATAAAAAATATAAATCTAGGTTTGCATGTACATTTTTCATATGGAGATCATTCGGATGGAGTGTTTGAAATTTTCATTTCATAATACGGACCTATCCATAAGGCTGTGCTTCAGAGGAGATAAAATATCGTTCATTAAAGGAAATGGAAGGGAGCAGAGGTGGAATCCCAGCAGTCCGGACCTAACCGAGTTGTTCCCTTGCTCCAGAAGAGGAAAATTGAAGAGAAAACAGAGGGAAACAGAGGGGAGAGAAGTTGAGTTTGCTGTACAAAAGCTCTGAGATTTGTCACCTCCAAATTAGAGCGTAGAGAGTGAAATTAGCACTGATCTCTCCCTTTTCCATCCGCTATCACTTCTCAATTCTCATATTATATTATATAATTTATCAACCGATATTAGAAAATTATGTGACTGGGTCATCGCAGCACAAGGTAGTTTGAACTTTGAACAATTAATATAACGTACTAAATTAATAAAAAAAATCAACTTCGCTTATTCAGTCTTCTTCAACGAGCCCTTTTTTATTCGGCTTTCCAACTTTCATGTACATCAGATCAGAATGGACTACCAATTATTAGTAAATGGAATGAAAATATTTCATCGCAGCACAAGGTAGATATTATGGATTTTAGAGGGGGGAAAATGTAATTTTGAGATTTTTGAGGGGTAGTTGATCAGCTTGCAAAGCAAAAGAGAGGAAATCAAAGTAACAAACAAACAAACAAACAAACAAAAATAACTCTTCATCAAATGTTCATATTTCATTATCTTCAATACCATAGTTACATAGATTAAGCCAAAGCATTAGCTAACAACGGATAGCTAAATTCAAAAAGTCAGATAATATAAACAAACTATCTGAAGATGACAGCTGCATTTCTCAAGGCTAAGTACCGTTGCACATGCTCGTTCGGCAAATTTCTGACCTGTCTGAACACCTCTGGGTCAGCGTACCGCAGCTTTGACCTTGGATCAACATATGGGGCCTACATTGAATATGTAAACAGGTCTTGGTCAAAATGCTTGAAAGATTAAAAAAAAAAAAATAGAAAGAAAATGAAGGATAAATCAAAAGGACGACTAAGGAGGTGCCTTGACCAGTGAATGCGTATCCTCTCAGAGTCTCAGGTATGTGCTTTGAGATTCGTGCAAAGTTAAAAGAATGGTTTGGATCCATCAATGCTAAAAGATTCCCTTTTACGGTACCGGGGAGGATCTGTATTCCTAGACTGGTATCAATCTGGATTTTATAAATGAAACTGAAAATATCTATTAATGCCAAACCCAAGGGTTTCAATCTTATTACTTTATTTTTGTATATTAGTAGACAAAAACCAACATTATGTTGCCATACCAATTGTCTGTTGCACCAATCAGGTCTGATGCTGGTACAGACGAATTCATATCCTCTTCGTTAACTCAAAAGAGAATATTTTAGGTTGTAAAATTAAAATTGATATCAAAGATTAATTATGAAATTTTTTGTTCAGGGAATGTTTGAAATATTAATAAATGTATACCACAGATGCGTAATTTCGGACACACTAACTTGCACATTTCCTGTTACTCACTCAACCAGTCTTGAGGAGCTAAGAAGACATATATATGTTGACATTCGTTTGCTCCCTGGCCAGTTCGATCTGACACACAGCACCACCTGGCTCAACAGAAAAATACCAGTTATTTAACATATATCATATGGCAGATGGTGCTTGGACATGCCACTCCGGTATTGAATTTTAAACTTCTTGAATTAGTGGTTGAGTCAGTACTAGTTGTTAGTCAGACCAATTATGACCCATACCCAAGTAATGTACATGTAAGTAGCAGAGACATACCAGTGCATAATTCACTCATATATTGTGATGACCCCACCAAAATACCGAGATCGGATAATTTGTATAATTATTTTGACCAGCTGAATAATGATACTGACTCTGACACAAACTCTAACCTTGGTGACTCGGTTGTCGGGGAAGATGATATGACCGAAATTAAGGATGAGATTAGGATGCAAGATGTAATGAAGGAGTGACAAACATCTATTCTCTTTATTAATCGAAATTACAGCATTCTTGTCTGACATTTAATGACGATGTGTCGATGACGTACAAAGTTGAAACATTTTTTGGTTATTCACCGAGAATCGACGGTCTATTTTCAGTAGGACAGATGTTTGAATCCAAAGCCGAACTTAAAAAGAAGTTGGTGGATTTGCCATGGATAATAACTTAGAATTACAACAAACCCAGAGCAATCGTAGTGCCTATGTGGTTATATGTAGAGCGGAGGAGTGTCCATGGCGGTTATATACGCAAAAACCACTAAGACGGGCAATTGGATAATTGCAACAAATCCATACAAGCACAAGCACCTCCCCAATTGTAATCTTCATCTAGAGGTCTCAAATTCTCTAAGAACTGTAAGTACATTATCGGGACAGAACTTGAATTCGCATCAGAAAACATTACAGACCCGAACAAGTTCATGCAATATACTCGTGTGTATCGGTTGATTGTCTCTTAGTTAAGTATACTGTGTCAATATCATACCAAAGTTGTCATTCAACCATTTAAAACGCATATGGTATTTTGATTTTCTTATTTTCTCATTGAGTTCGCCTTGATGCACCACCTTTTGATAAAAAAAATTTCTCCTCACTATCTTCGTAATTATCATACACTTCATGTCCTAGACAGTCTTCGATTAATTGTGACCAATTATCATCGGTATGTCCAGAAATGACCCTCCCAGTAAACATAGATGTCAGATAAACATATACTTGCATTAAATTTAAATTAATAATAAAAAGTGTCAATTAATAACAAAAAATATTTACCGGTCACAGGTAAGCCCCACAGACAGCTGACATCTTCCAATGTCATTGTGCACTCCTCCACCGGTAAGATGAAAAGTATTCGTCTCGGGCCTCCACCTCTCAACGAGAGTAGTGATCAATCCTTTGTCAATATGACAATGAGTCACCTTGGTCATCTAATACAAACCGAAATTCACCGAACCTTGTTTTATCTGAGGTTGGTAATTAACGCCCATTTGGCGAGAACCAAGGACGCAATGCATAACTAAGCTGGAACGATAATTGCCCATTTTATTTTAGTGTAATTTAACTAGATGTATAATTTTTTTATTTTGTATGTAGATAAATTAGTTATGAATTTTTTTAGTGTAATTTTAGTAATTGTAGAATGGTTTAGTTTGTATGTAGAGTAACTTTTTGCATGGCAATTATCGTTGCAGCGTAGTTATGCATTGTGTCCTGGTCCTCGCCAAATGGACGTTAATTACCAACCTCAGATAAAACAAGGTTCGGTAAATTTAAGTTTGTATCAGATGACCAATGTGACTCATTGTCATATTGATAAAGGATTGATCACTGCTCTCGTTGAGAGGTGGAGGCCCGAGACGAATACTTTTCATCTTACCAGTGGGGAGTGCACAGTGATATTGGAAGATGTCAGCTGTCTATGGCGCTTATCTATGACCGGTAAAATATTTTTTGTTATTAATTGACACTTTTGTTATTAATTTAGATTTAATGCAAGTATATGTTTATCTAACATCTATGTTTACAGGGAGGATCATTTCTGAACATACCGATGATAATTGGTAACAATTAATCGAATACTGCCTATGACATGAAGTGTATGATAGTTACGAAGATAGTGAGGAGAAATTTTTTTTATCAAAAAGTGGTGCACCAAGGCGAACTCAACAAGAAAATAAGAAAATCAAAATACCATATGCGTCTTAAATGGTTGAAAGACAACTTTGGTATGGTATTGATACAGTACACTTAACGAGGAGACAATCAACCGATACACACGAGCATATTGCATAGACTTGTTCAGGTCTGTAATGTTTCCTGATGCGAATTCAAGTTTTGCTCCGATAATTTACTTACAGTTCTTAGAGAATTTGAAACCTTTAAATGAAAATTACAATTGGGAAGGTGCTGTGCTCGTATGGATTTGTTGCAATTATCCAATTACCTGTCTCAGTGATTTTGCGTATAACCGCCATGGACACCCCTCCGCTCTACATATAACCATATAGGCACTACGATTGCTCTGAATTTGTTATAATTCTAAGTTATTATCCATGACAAATTCACCCAACTTCTTTTTAAGTTCGACATTGGATTCAAACATCTGTCCCACTGATAATAGACCGTCGATTCTCGGTGAATAACCAAAAAGTGTTTCATCCCTGTACGGCATCGACACATCGTCATTAAATGCCGGACAAGGATGCTGCAATCCCTGATTAATAAAGGGAATAGATGTTTGTCACTCCTTAATTACATCTTGCATTCTAATCTCATTCTTAATTTCGACCATATCATCTTCCCTGACAACCGAGTCACCAAGGATCAGAGTTTGTGTCAGAGTCAATATCATTATTCAGTTGGTCAAAATAATTATACAAATTATCCGGTCCCGGTATTTTGGTGGGGTCATCACAATATATGGATGAATTGTGCACTGATATGTCTCTGCTACTTATAGGTACACTACCCGAGTATGGGTCATAATTGGTCTGACTAACAACTGGTACTGACTCAATCACTAATTCAAGAAGTTTAAAATTCAGTACCGGAGTGACACGTCCAAGCACCATCTGCCATATAATTTCATGGTTTATGTTAAATAACTGGTATTTTTCTGTTAAGTCAGGTGGTGCCGTGTTCAAACGTGCGTTGATTGTCAGATCGAATTGGTCAAGGAGCAAACAAATGCCAACATATGTCTTATTAGCTCATCAAGACTGATTGAGTTAGTAACATGAAATGTGCAAGTCGGTGCGTCTGAAATTGCGCGTCTGTGGCACACATTTATTAATATTTCAGATATTTTCTGAACAAAAAATTTCACAATCAACATTCGATATCATTTTTAATTTACAACCTAAAATATGATCGTAATTGAAAAAAAAAACTTCCTACGTTCTTCAGACGAAAGCTAAAAGCACAATGCCGAAGCCCATCTGTAGATAACAAAAAAATTTAACACTAAAACTCTGGACGTTTTCAGCAATGGTTAATAAATGCTGCATCTACGGAGAAGAAAGATTATATAAGAAAACTCAGAAAAAAAAAGGATCAGGATCGAAATGCCAATTCGGTCCACACTAAAAATATCCTGGACTGAATTAGGATGTCAGTCCCAAGGTGTTACACCAAAGGCCACACAGCATTTGTTCTGAAAATGTGTGAAAACAAAAGGGACCGAAATACCAATTCAGTTCTAGGGAGAAAAAAAATGAGGACCAAATTGACATCTCAGTTCTTATGGTTTTTGTAAAAACCAAAGTAATCACGTTGGTTTGCTAATTTTTTTTTTAATTATGGTTTTTAAAAAAAATTCGAGAGCAGATAGTACATCACCTCAAAGCCAATGATGTCACACTATTTCTTTGGAGGATACATAGATGGAGGAGCCTCAATATTCAAATCTGGAGGCAAAACAAGAGCCAATGATAGTTTTAATAAAGAAAAAAGCAATAAAAAGACAGGAATATTATGAATTGGATAAAACAAATATAGCACAAAGCTAATTCCAACCTTGCTACTGCTAAGCTTCCTAACCACAAAAACCCCTAATAAACAATCAGTCTAATCAGTGCCTTGCGGCCATCCAATCAAGCCTTTTTAAATCTTGATTAACATAATAATTAAATAGGGAGAGGGAGACATCATCATCATCATCCAAGTCAGAAAAAGTAACAATATGCTAATTTTTCGGACTCTGGTGTTAACCCTACCATTTAATTGAATAATTTCCTGATAAATAGGGGACCAAAGGATTAAAATTATGGAGAGTGACGATTAATAGGGTAATTTACTGTCTGTGATGTTATAAACAGTGCAAATAATGAAGTTAAAGGAACTCCCATCTAAGTATATCAACAAAATAAATTTTAGGAAAAGAAAAATCAAGAAGGAGAAATGAGCGTACAATTGGATTCATCAGGGGGCAAGGAGAGGAAATTCTCAGCTTGGAGGAGCTGCTTTAGATGCTTCCAGTACCGTGCTCTCGACTGTCCTTTCGGATACTTGTCTCCTGTTTGTACCTTCTTAAATGGCATCACTGGAGGAAGCACCAGCTCCGACCGCACCACATCCGGCTCTATTTCTTGCCTTGCCGTTTATTTCGTTCCGTCTAACTAACTAGGGTTTGAGTTTGTCCCTCAAGTTACTTCTGATTCCCCGTTGAAGAAGAAGGGACTGGAAACTGGAGAGAACGATAAGGACCGGATCTTCTCCAATTGTTCAATCGTTGTAGGATCACTTGGATTGGATGATCGGCGATCTGACTAAGCAATGTGGATTCACAAAGGTTCGCTCCTATAAACTCACATCTGCAATCCATTAAAAAGAGTTAACAATACTATTCAGAACATGGAAATATGAAAAATGATACAAGAAAATGAAATGTCAGTTTGTGCAAAGGTCTTACTCACGCAGAATTGCATCTTCAAAATTTGAACCAATAGCCACTGCATCCTATTATCAATATTAAGAAAACATCATTTACAGTTAAATATATATCAAAAGATCTTGTGACACTCTCTAATGTAGCGATATCCATGTAATCATTGAGTGATAGCGACCATACCCCAAATTTAGCTTTATGAAGGTTTGCCCATGAGAAGACAGTTTTGTTGAGGCATGCAAATGAAAATTCCACGGAAGATAGATCCTGCCAAGAAGGAGAGGAGCAGTTATATCTCCAAACTTAAAATTTCACTTCATTTGAGAAAAATCTTTTGCTCAATATCTAAATTGGATACTTACAAGCTTTGACAAATTAAGCTGAGAAAAATTAACACACGAAATCGAAGCCTTTCAAACTGTATGTATTTTATGACATCTCTCCGCGTCAGCTCAGGCCCATTGTCATCTTCCTTCCTCTTGATAATTTCTTGTATGCAGTCAATTAATCCCTTCAAAGCAAAATCAAAAGAAAAACTAAGAATCCTAGAAAACAAAGTAATCTCTTTTTTTCTTGATGCATATTACACAATAATTTTGTACATCCTAATAACACTTAATATGTCTAATATTTGCAAAACTTTTTTAGGCACAATGCATACATGGTGACTAAATCTTCATATCAGCCTGATAAAAGTCATTGTTATCTTAAATGTTGAAATGTTTGCACCTATTTAAAAAAAAGTCATCGGTATTTCCTAAAACTGATACAATATTAAAAAATAATTAATTCCAATAAACTAGTTACAAAGCAATTTTTTCAGTCTAAAATAATGCATTATAGTTCACAAACTGTTTTCATGCTTGAGTGCCTTAAAAATTTATTAATTGGGATAACGAAATTCCTAAAAAGCATCACACACAAAGAAACAAAGCAAAGATTTATTTGATTACCGGGAAGTGCTTCAATCGGTGGAAGTCGACCGGTACCAAGGTTGCGGTGTTGCTCTACGACCTCACCTCCTGGTCGTTCTCCTAATCCACGAGCACAAGCAAAGGCGCACAAGCAAAACAAAACCCTAACCGGATTGAGGGTTGAGAAGCAACAGAGAGGAGAAAGAGAAAAATCGACAGGGAGTTCTCAGAAAAGAGAGAGAGAGAGAGCCGAGCGGCGAGCATTGGAACTTGGAAGGGTTACGACGGCCGAGCGGCTAGAAGAGAGAGAGAGAGAGCAGCGGGGTTATCACTTCTCAATTCTCATATTATAATATAATGCACAAATGGGCTTGGTCTGGTCCGATTCTACCGGGCCGGGCCGGACCGGCCTGTTAATTCTCCCCGGGAGAAAGAGACGATTGCTTTCCAGTTTACCATCTCATGATCTCATCCAACCCCATCCGAATAAGGTCCTTCGGCTCCATCTCCGGACAAATGGCGTGCCCCTCTCTCACTCCGCCTCTACCCCCATTGCGCGCGGTTCGTTCACCGCTTACCACAACTTATCCTTCTCTCACCTCCCACTACTTTTCTCTCTTGTTCTCGTCGTCCAATCGACCTTCTTCTCGGCTTGGCTCTCCGCCTTGTCCCTCCCACCGGGCGGTGACTGCACCGCTTGCATTCCTTGACGTCGGAGCAAGGCCGCTGATTGATACACAGACGCTTATCATCTCTTGTGCCGTTATCGCCGCCATTTCTCTCTCTCTTTTTCTCGGTCTCAAGGTTATTTCTCTCGAATAATATCTATTACATAATGTTTGAAGAAAATCATAATCAAACAGAAGCAATCAAGTAATTAACTACAAGTTCAACATTCAGATATACCTCATTTTGAAAATGGCAGCTATGAACTCCATTTTTTCAAATTTTATTTTTTGAAGGTCGAACCAAATCGTCAAGTGCTTAATTTCCCTCTATTTACTTTTGTTTAGGGGGATCCAGTGCCATGCCAGAAGTGTGCCGGAAATGGTAAACTGAATTTTTTTTCCTAGTTTAATTCTCTAAATTCTAAAACTCAGACCTAGTTTTCTGCAATATTGTACAAATAAGAGGATGATCAATTCTTTGATCAAGACCTGTTTTATGCAATATGTTTATGAATTTCCCTGCTCTAAAAAGGTTTGGATATGTTTCATTGCCTTGAATCAAGTCATGAACCCTAATCAAAGCCAATGTTGCGAATCATACATGAAATTTGCCACTGTATTTAAAGTGAGTATAAACATGTACTTAACAATCCAATATTTGTAATGTAGGTGGTACTAAGTGTGTTTTTTGTACTGATGGTAAAATGAGGTTGGAGACTGGATTGGTCAACTGTCGAGTATGCAAAGGAGCAGGTATATTTTCCCGCACTTTTTTTTGCATTTTAGTCCGCACATAAAACAAATTACAAAACTCTAAATGGGGCATTTGTAGTCTGAACTGACTTCAGCCTGAGAATTGACATTTGTAACATGTTTGTAAAAATGGAAAAGATTTTTGATTAAGAATAACTGAGCCAGTTATATTTACTATATTTTAATGATGGGGAGGGAAGAGGGAAGCACACAACATGAAATTAGTTTGGCCTTTTAATAGTGTGGAGGTTTTACTGTTTGTTTATAGTCTAATTGTTTTTTAAAAGTGGACACAGTACTGTGAGAAGATTTCTACCATCAAGTGTATGTTTATTGGTACCACAAGTACCCTGCTATTTAAATCAATCTATCACTCTTTCTTTAATTTTGCCTCTTTATTGATCTATTGTGTCCAGAGATTGTTAAATTTTGTTTAATTTTATTTCAGGGTTGATTTTATGTAAGAAGTGTGGAGGTTCAGGATATTCGAGACGCTTGTAGTTCTTGTTTTTGAGGACAAAATTCAAATTTAAATTATAACAAGCATTAGTTAAAATGCTTTTGTTCAGCAATTATTAGGAAGAAAATGAATATTAGATATAAACAACATGTATATGAAATAGTACCGAAAAGGTTTGGCGATATTCACATCTCCATTCCATTATTAAGCACGTTGGGTGTCCGATCCGCCAACGGCTATGATTGAAAGATGAAACTTCAAATTTAATCTCAACCCTCTAATCAAATAATATGTCTTGTTTTGATTAAATGCATCTTTTTTAAGTGTAGAAGTCTATATTTAGTTAAAAACATATTCGCTACATGTACAGTCACACAATATATTACAATTAAAATTAAATATACTGCCTTGTAGCGACATTTTTTTCCTTATTTCTCTTACATTTAGCAATTTCTTCGTTTCCTTATTTTTGGTTTCTTATATCTCCTTTGTTTCTATACAAATTCTCACGACAGAAAATGAAAATCAATTTTTTTTCTTTGTTTCCATATTTTTCTTTGTTTGTTTCTATATAGATCCTAACGGCATAATAGAAAAATCTAGAATATATTTGATTGGAGTTGTTTCTCTACAAATCACCCCACACCTGGAATTGAGAAAATCAATAATAGAAATATTGTTTTTCTAATTTTATTATATTTTTTCAATTGGAGCAATTTTCTATTTTTCATATTTTTTTTGTTCATTTTCAGAAATGTTGGGCTACATCGAAGAGAATCACACTAGCAATGATACTGCAAGATTTTTTTTCATGTTATATTTGATCCATTTTTTTTCGTTTGTTGTTGTTTCTTTTACTGTTATTTATTATTTATTTCTCCGTTTTTTTTGTCATTTGTGTTTTTTATTTTTATTTGTATATTTTTTCTTACTTCTGGGTGAAATGTTAATAAAAAAAAGTCTCTTCATATTCTATTCAATCTTATAATATCTCCGTTGCAACGCACGGGCAAGATACTAGTAACATTATATGAATTTATTAACTTAATTTGCCCCTCCTTACATCCAATTTGGCTTCCTAAATTGCTAGCTTTTTTTTTTCCATTTAACACCAAAAAAAGATTGTACATTTTCTACTGTGAGCTTTTGGAACTAAATTTTATGGTATGATTTTTTTTTTTTTTAAATTATATGCTAGGAGTTCTAATTCAAAAAAATAAATAAAAATAAGAATAGAAAATATCTCTTGTAGCTTCACAATGAGGCAATAAATTCTTCTCTTTAAAAACCCCAACAAATTTGATGAATTTGTTCATTTTGAAAGGATATGGCTCACATATTGTATATATATAAGCTAATAAGTAACAGTAAATTTAAATAGGAGTTGGTTTGTTTTGTAAATTTTCTTTTGCAAAAACCGTCTCCACAGTAATAAGATGGAGTGGACTTTGCTGCAGGGTTCTGTTTTTCTGATTCCAGCTATTTAAATTTGTTAAAATTTGTACATGAAAAAATTTCTTTATCGAGATACACAAATGAAAAATTTTAAATAGTTGAAATTAGAAAAGCAGAACTCTGCTTTATCTGAGAAAAGCAGCAGAGGATCCGTAATAAGATAAGCGCACTGATACAAAAGCTGAAAGTTTAAGATTCCATTGAGTAGAAGGAAATGGCAACATCCTTTTAGCTTTTACATCACAAAATCATAAAAGTTTCCTTCCATTAAAAGTAAATTTTTAAAATTAGGAAACAATCCTAATTTACTTTCTTTATTACACATGTTCCTTTTATCTTTCATCTTTTATATTATTTTTGCCTCCTAGCATTCTTTCAGATTTCATATTCTCAAGTTCCGACTCAACAAGCTAATTCAAAATGTTTTATTACTTTTATTTTTCAAACAGTTTTAAATTATTTATTTTTTATTAATTGTGTACGGAAGTTTTTTTTATTAAATATTTGTAGACAAAATTAATTAAACTTTATGAACTATATTTTTGCAAATACAAAATTACATTGGCAAAAGTATAATGGCAAAATGTTAGCTTCGATTCAAATATTTTTTTAATTATTTTATACATTCTCTTTTTACTAGATGGATATTGATAAGTCGGCAATTTTATCTGAACATGAGATCAAAAAATTTGAATTAATCAATTTCAAGTATGAAATTCGTGAAAGTTTACTTAATAGTGTTATTGGTATTAGAGTATTTTACTCAGCTAAAGAGTAAGCATTTTACTCAACATTTTATGTTTTGTTTATTAATTAAGTGGACAAAATATTAGTTTTTGTGCAACCAAGGAAAAAAAATTATACTTTTTTTAATCTTTTAGAAACAGGTCTAGTATGTGATTCTCAATCTTTCTATTTGAATTACATCTTGAAATAATTTTTTTATTTAAATCTTGAAAATTGTGTTAATTTTTCTAATTTGAAAGGTTTGGAACACAACCTTAAATTGGTTTCCTTCTCTGAAAGAGGATAATTTTTCTCTCACCAAAGCTCTGTTAAAACTAATTAATCCTACTAGTTTTGGATTCTTTGATAAATTTCAGCTTTAGTTGAATAAAAATATTTTTGAAGACACTGTTATTGAGGAGGGATTGGATTACACCGTTTTTTTTGACACATTTTGACACCTACCATTTTCAAAGTCCAAATAGTCGATTCAAACCGTTCAACATGATGGATATATTAAAATGTACTTGGAGATCAAATTTTACATTTTTTTTTGAATTTTTTTACTATTTATTAAGATTGTTACAAAATCGTTGTTTTCAGACCATTGAAAAATAGCAATTTTGTAACCATCTTAATAAATAGTAAAAAAAAAATTTTAAATGCAAAATTTGATCTCCAAGTACATTTTAATATGGTGATCATGTTGAACGGTTCGAATCGACTGTTTGGATTTTAAAATCGCAAAATTAACCTATAAAAAAAATGTATCAAGATGTGTCAAAAAAAAGAGTGTAATTGGATCCCTGTCGTTATTAAAGTCAAAAGACAATAATACAGGTGTCTGCTTAATAAATTCAGTTATATTTTTAGTTGACTGTTCTTCCAAACATGGATCAAAATTCTTGACCAGATCTAACAAATGTGCGTGCGAGTTTTGACTAAACCTCGTAAAGCGCACAAACAAACAAACAAAAAAATTGGAGGTGTTAGTTGCAAAACCGCTCCACCGAAAGCCAGAAAGAGACAGTTATGCTTTCCCTTCTCTCTTCCTCGGTTCTGTCTCCAACCGATCCCTCGTTTCACAATGGATTCTCACGCTTTTTCTCTCACTAATAAAAACCCTTACCATAGCTTAGCTTAGGTTAACTTGCTTCCTATCGAAGGTACTATCTTTTTTTGTCGATAAGTTTATTTATAAATTTCATAATTGTATTTTAAACCATTGGCACCTAAAAGTTGGTTATCCATGAAGTATATTACAAGCTTGAGATATTCTTCTATAATATTATTCTATTAAATCTGGATTGGTTTCGGGAATTCATGGATTACCAATCCATTGCCCTCCTATTTTTGTTGGTACTGACTACTGATTAGGTTTCTCATGCCCTATTATTGCTTTTCTTTGCCTCTGCTTAATTGTATGCTATAATTGTATGTAAAGGTAGGTGCTTTTTTGCTATGTTGGCCGTAATTAAAGGATGCTAATATTAGAACAGACTATTGTTAGGTTTTCGGACGTCTCTAATATTACCAATCTTAAAAATCAAGTTGAGATAAGAAAATTTGAGATGGACAAGATGGAGAATCAGCATTCATCGGCCGTGGCTTTTGTTGAGGGAGGAACTCAAGATGCGTGTGAAGATAATTGCAGCATTTGCCTTGAATCGTTTTGTAATAGTGATCCTTCTACGGTATTGATCCAAACTAAAATTTTGTATCTTGTGATGTATTTCAATTTTTCTTCTGTTGTGTCCAGTTCTGATTGGTTGATTTTGTTCGTTCTTATTTGATCAGGTGACTAGTTGCAATCACGACTTTCATTTGCAATGCATTCTTGAATGGTGACTTCTCTTTCGTTTCCTTCTTTTATTCTGTAATATGTTTTCAATTATCTTTATCATTGAAAATCAATTTCTGGTGAGAACTTTGTTAGCATTAAAATCTCTATGTTTACAAGAACAAGAGTTCTGTGTAGTATTAGACCAAACAGTCATTGACCTAATTTCTTCTTGATAACAATGAGGAGAACAGTAACGTATGTGGCTTCTTTACCTAACAATGACTTAATTGCTGCTTCAAGACCACCTGTTGATTTGAAGTTAGAGTATCTTCTACTAAAGTTAGTTTAAGTTGATGTAGGTGCTACCTTAGTTGATTTAAGATTAGTATCTTCTACTAAATGTTGTTTACAAATTGATGCAGGTGCCAACGTAGTTCTCAATGCCCCATGTGTTGGCAGCCAATCTGCATGAAGGATTCTACAAGGTTTCTAGCTAATTCTCTCTCTCTCTCTCTCCATATGTGTGTGTGTATCTAAATCGTATGCCATCTTTCTTTGGAACCAAATAACTTGGACTAGTACTAATCAAAAGGCCAGAAATGGAAATAAGGCTTGAGCATAACTTTTCCTGATGAAATCCAGACTCAAAATTTCCTTCCCATAAGGCCATTACCAAGGTTGGTTGTTGGCCAAGTTTTTACTTGTTTAACATGTTTATTTTTCTCTCTTCCTCTTTTGCTTGACAGCCAAATGCTCCTTGAAGTAGTAGAAAAAGAGAGAATTGTGAGGGGCAACCGATTTCGCCAACCTGTTTATCACCATCCTGCGCTTCCTGGTTCAGAATTTGAGCAGGTACGTTTGTACAATTTAGCTCCTAGTTTTGATAAATCACAGACCTTCAATAGTTACAGCTTGTTTTCCATTTATTTCAGTTGGAAGCCAGTGTAGAATCTGTTGATCTGGCTGAGATGGAACGATTGGCGGCGGCAGCCATCACTGATATGGCATATGAGTTTGCTGGAAGAGAGAGAGTATCTAACAGCAACAGACTTATGAATAGTGTCAGTTTTTCGGCTCCAGTTTCACCAGAAAATGCGGTTGCTAACAGTAGTAGAGCTATAACTGGAGAAGTTGGGCAGCAGGTCCCACCACCCCGATTGAACCCATCAAATCCAGCTCCAGTTCAGACTTCCCCGTCGCTTAGTATAGGTGCTTCTGGCAACAACATTGGGGGATCTAGTAACAGGCATGTTAGTTTATTCTCCTATTGTTTGTTCAAGTTTCAACCAGAACTTGTATGAGGATTTTAAGGACCTTAATTAATAGTAGAAAGGCAGTAACAGAAGTGAAAGACATTTTCTAGTCAGCAATTCCAGCATTAATGAAATCTTGCATACTATAACTTATATATGTTTCTTGTTTTATATTTGCTTCAGAAACTCATCTGGAAGGCCAACATCCGGCAGCAATGAGACCGCAGGCCCCTCTGAGTTGCAAGGTTTCTCTGAATCTTTCAAGTCACGTCTCAATTCAGCCTCAAGCAGGTAATAAATCAACAAAAGAGTCACCTACTGGACGTGTCGTGAATTTCTTTTCAAACTTTGACCAAATGATGCAATGTTCTTACTATTTACTTGTTAGGTAGTTTGTGTTTTACATGCAGCATTTTTTTTTTTTTCAAGAATTGTGATTATTTCTGATATTGCATCCAAGTCTCCAAGTATTAAGGTTATTTACTGATACCACCAGAACCATTATAAAATGGTTAATTCAATAGAAAATGTAATAATATTGCCTCAAGTTATACAATATGTTAATTTAGCCGATTTATAAATGTCCTTGTAAAGAAGAAAATTGTTGCATTATGTAGTTAAGATAATGCTAACATGCAAATACCTTATAAACAGTTGTTACTTATTTTAATAGTAGTTTACTTTGCATTTCTCTTGCTCGGGGTGTAATCTCCTGTTAGCTGTTGCAAGTAAGCCCGAGGTTTTGTTTATCATGATGCATGCAAGGGGCATTTTTGGGTGTTATTTGCAAGTGCTCAAAAACTTGCTGCTATATTTGAAAAACCCTTTTGAGAGTTTTCAGCTGTTCACCTAGAACGTATGGTAGCCTGATCTAATTTAAGAAGTACAACTGCAAAAGGCAAACCTAAACCCCTCTCCCATGTGGACAAGAAAGGGATACACAAAAGTACAATATAATAAAAAACAAGCAAGAAAAGAACCAAGATCGTGAAGCAAGATATAGGGTTTTTAGTTGTTGTTTATTATAATTATTTTTGAATGTAACATTCTTTTTCCTCAACAAGAATAGGTATAGAGAATCGATTAGGAAGAATACAAGGGGATGGAAAGAGAGGCTATTTTCTCGAAATGCCACCTTATCTGACCTTGGCTCAGAGGTCAAGAAAGAGGTGAGTAATGGAATAGCAAATGTTTCACGCATGATGCAACGACTTGAGGCAAAGGACAACAGCTATGTGAATGAAGTTGGAAGGAACAAGAATAGTGCGGATGGTTTGTCTAATACTAACCCTAATCCAAGCATAAGGTTACATCTATCTAGAGTGGCTGCTTCTGACGGTTCATCTTCATCTCCTTTTCTGAGTAATGCCAGTTCGTCTAATGCACGTGTTGCAAGTTCGAGTTCAAAATAAGGTTATCTTTTATAGGTACTAATTGGATGATTGTCCTTGCCTCTGAATTTATATTTGAGAACAGACATCATGTTTTTATAGCAGTACATGCTCTGGGAAGAAGACTAAAACCAGAAAAATGTAAAATTTTATCTAAGGCTCAAAATGTCGCAGATGCCCTATGCCCCAAAACATATGATATATCCTTACATTGTTTTTATCAACATGCACCCAATAATTTATTTCTTGCTTGTCTTTTCATGATGATGAGAGTTTTGGTACTTTGGAAATGGGAACTTTTATTTAGGTGGTGGGGTTAGTACCTGACATGACTGGTAACTTGCTGGTTCAAGGTTATTTCTGGTTTTCTTTATTCGTTGGTAAACTGGAATTTTGATTTTAGGTTGTGTACTTGTGTTTTCAGGTTGTAATAATACTAATTATAGAAGATGCAATTGAAGATTGAGGTGGCTTGAAAATTAATTTTATCTCGGCTTGGTGAATAGGCAATAGGTTTTGTGACATTTAATTTTAAATTGAAACTTGGTATAAATTGTTTGAGAGAGCAGCGGCTGATTTAGTAAAATACTGGCCGCTCTCATATAGGAGTTGATTGTATCTCCTTTATAAAGGTAAGTATGTTTGCTGCAAACTTACAGAAACAATAGTGTAACACGGGACGACGTGGTTTGCTAGTTTTGTAAGCGGTTGATTCCCTTGAAGAATATGATAGAGAAGCATATACATTTCAATATGTTGAAATTTGATTGCAAATTATATGTGGATGTTGGGTCGGTTATGCATTCGTGCATTTTTCAATAATGTGCCATAGCACCATACTGATGTGATTGTTTTGTTACATCTCTAACTTACACAAATCCCAAATCTAAATGTGCAACTAATTTATATTTTTTTTACTTGTAAAATTGTATTGCCTACTAGACTGCCCATATGCAGTGTATTAGTAGTACTAACAATTTTGTATAGCCTTGTATTAAACTGCACTGCTTGAGCAGTTTTAAACAACTTTTCAATGTGAATTTTTACTAAAACAATGTCAGGTGTTAAATATTGCTCTCATGGACCGGATCTCTTACTAGTTTTCTTATTCTTTTTGTTCACTGTACTGGCCTGCTGCAATGAATTACATGGTGTTGCGTAAGGCAGAAATTTAGCCTGTGCTTCATTTGATCATTTGATATAGAGTTTGATTTGAATGTCACTCGAGTTCAATTCATTCGATTAGACTTTTGATTAACTCTAACTCAAGCTAAGTTAGAAATTATTTGAATTGAGTAGTCCGAATTTAATTCAAATAACTTAATGTAATTAAATAAACTTTTGGATATAATTATATTTTTTTTTCGAATTTTATTATAAGACGGATAATAATTGAAAAAAAGTGTTACGAAAAAAATCACCATCTGAAATAATATAAAAATAAATGCAAAAAAGTTAATAATGGAGCTCGTTTCAAGCTCAAATTCGATTCGAGTTCGAATTAGTGCAAACTTAATAGCTTAATTGGTTTCCAATCTGAATTCAACTCAGGTATAAATTATAATTAAATCAAGCTAACCCTACTTTTATGGTTCGATAAATAACTGTTTGCAAAACAAATGATGCTTCAATGATCATTATTATTATTCAATAAAAGAGAATGTTTCAAGAGAAAGGTACATACATACAAGCTCAAACTTCTGCAAGGGCAGAAGACACTAAGCACTGAACAAAAATCACCACCGAGCTACCTACATAACCATAAGCCGACAAAACTTCCTTCAGACATCCTTGATCTTGTCAGCAAAATCTGAATACAACGGCTCCTGCGTCTCATACTCATCTCTTTTATCTTCCTTCCTCTCTTCCTCATTCACTGGAAAAGATAAAACACGGCGGCTCCTGTCCTCCCTCTCTTCTCCAGGAGAAGAAAGGAACCCAAACAGGCTGCTTGTTATCATCTCAGTTCCCTCCATGATTCTATCGACTCCCTCCATGATCTCTGTCATCTTATCAACCCCCCTGATGACATTATCTAATTCTTGCATGAAATTTCTGTCCCAATTTCCTGAACTGGAACTTGAGCTTTGTTCCATCGAAATATCTAACCCATGGTACCAGGGCCCGTTCATATCATGTTCTGTGATTTCAGTCTGGGAATCAATCATTTCTGCGGGCCTGGAACAAAGAGAAAGGAATGGTAGCAGGAAGATAAGATTAGATTAAAACAAAAAATTAAACAAATCGAAAATTAGTAGAGATCGGTCAATAATGGAGTATCTTGTGCAGAACTGGTGCATAAGTTTCAGAACTCAAGGATTCAGATGAAAATTTTCCATGTACAAGATGTTATCAGGCATGACTGGATAGCAAAATGTAAAGGGACAAACGTAGGCAATAGTTCAGGCATCTTCCAGTGCAAAAAAGAACTTGAGTTTGAACTTGCAAGAAAAGGGACACCTAGACTTCATTAAAAAAAAAGCCTAATATAAACCTAAAAATTTGTGATGGGTACATTTTCTAGATTAGTAACTACAAAGGTGGCTAAGAGCATCTCCAACCCAGAAATTCATTAGAAATTAATTGCCGCTGCCAACTAGACATTAGAAATTAAAGTTAATTTTAATTTCTTAACTCCTCCATCCCAGCAATTGCTTTTTAACCAATTGAACCTGAATTTTAACCAATCAATTAACCAGCGTGTCATTAAGAAAACATTTTCTTTTAAAGCAAATTTGCTAATTTAGAAACTGTGGTACATCCCAACAATTATATTAGCAATTAACACATCAGATTAGCAATTTAAAAGCAATCACCATTGTAGATGCCCTAAGTGTAATTTCCCAACATTTTCCTATATAGTTGAAAAGATATGTATATCACAGGTCACATTGAGAGTACTTGAACCATTTTCATATTCAAAGTTAAAGTAGCAGATGAATTTAACAGATTAATAATATCAGTAGTTAATTTCACGCGTACCCCTTCAAAATGTCAAAATAACATATACACCCAAAGCAAGTAACATATTCACAAAACATAAAAATCTTAGTACTCTCCCCCAATATTCCTGAAGCATCTGAAAATACCAAATAGTCCATTTCTAACTGTTTTGTTTTTTAACACCTAAATAAGAATGAATGATGGCTGATCATTGCAGCATTCACATGCTCTAAATTAGCACACAATTAAGATATTTCTCCAAAAACCAATCCTAATGACTTAAAAAGGGGTCGAATGTTTTAAATCTAGTACCTCCCAACGCAGTCGCGCAAAGTCTGTACGGTCTTCTCGCACCTATAAACGCGCTTTCCAGGTTCGACCTCTTCGGGGGCGCAACGCTGCCTGATAACCTGTCTCGTTACGCACCCGCCGTCATCTCCCTTAGCCATTGATCTAGGTTTACGCGCTCTCTCTCTCTCTCTCTCAGAACTGCTGATTTCTTGGAGTGGAAGCGAATGGCGAGAGGTAAAGAAAACAGCAAGGCGAGGCAATAACTTGCGAAGATAAATGAAAGAAGATGAAAAATCAAGAACACCAAATTCGGCCAGATGCTTCCAGAGAGAGAGATAGGAGTAGGTCCGATGGGCATCGGGGTTCAATTAGCTCTATTACCGTACGATTAACATCAAGAGCACACGGATTTTGATGCAGAGCACACGGATCTTGATGCAGATTGGATGGTCATCACACCCATCGAACCAAGGTAGGTCCGATGGGCATCGGACCTACTCTCATTCCCCAGAGAAAACAACAGCGGGCCAATACAGGCCGTCCGTGCGAGTGACGCTGACGCGATAAATTAAGGGAAAATAATAAATCTGCTGTTATTGCAAAGGAATAACAGTAACCTGTTATTAGTCGATCATTGATCTTTCTTAAGTTTTTTTATGGTCCAGAACCATTCAAATGGTTTTATATCTATTTAAAAAAATAGTAAAATTTGGGCTCCAAGCACATTTCAATAAGGATATCTTGTTGAGCGGTTCGGATCGACTGTTTGATCTTTGAAAACAGAAATATGAGCGTGAAGTAAAACAAAGTCCTTACTTCGCAACTCACCATAACCCATCTCTGTATATATTAGAGTTTAATTAACCATTCACTTTTAAGCATGTATTAATTTTCTCATTTGATAATGTAGTCAATAAAAAGTAAAAAATAAGAGTGAGGCTACGGTACTATACATAGCGTATTTTGGTTCGTACTATGGATTAATATTTCTATTTATTTAAATGAGTGAGTCTATGGTACTATGCATATCACGGGTTGGTCCGTAATATAGATCAATATTTTTATTTTTAAAATCCTAATGGCCGATCCGAACCATTCAACATAATCCCCGTGTGAATATGTACTTGTAGATCAAATTTTATATTTTTAGAATTATTTTACTATTTTTAAGATAGGTAAAAAATCACCTGATTTGAAAATTCTGAACCATCCAAAAACAACGATTTTCTACCTATCTTAAAAAATAGTAAAAAATAGTAAAAAATATAAAATTTAGTCTGCAAGTACATATTCATATGAAAATCATGTTAAATGGTTCAGATCAACCATTAGAATTTTGAAAACGAAAATATTGATCCAGACCAAATCGTGTTATGTATAGTACCATAGACTCACTCTATTTAAATTCAAGCAATCGATGGTTTCCATATGAAATGTACTTCTAGATACAAAATTTTACATTTTTTTAGATTTTTTAATTATTATTTTAAATAGATAGAAAATCACTTGATTTAAAGATTCTTGACCATTAAAAAGTAGTGATATTCTATTTATTTAGATAAAGTAAAAAAAAATTCTAAAAAAGGTAAATTTTAGTTTGTAGGTAAAATTTCAGATGAAAATCACATCGATGGTTTAGAGATACTATTTAGACTTTGAATACAAAAATATTAATCCACTCTACAAACTAATCTATATTTTAATTTTAGTTATTGTATTAAAATTTATTTCATGGCGAAATTTGATTTATAGATTCACCTGAACGTAAAATAGATGGTTTGAAGGTACAAAATGTGGTACAAGAAAGAGGAATCAGATGATTCAGATCAATGCAGAACCAAATGTTACTTGGATCCAATCCTCAAAACCCAGCTGATGCAAGTGCTTACGTCACCACACTTAGTATATTTTTGTAAAGTCAAAGTCAACTCACCAGGAATTAATTATAGTTTATCAATAGATGCATCAGCAACCCAACCCTTCTAGCGCCAGTGTATTTAATTTAAAATCTCCATTGCATAGGTTACAAACAAGAAACAATACACTGGTACAACAATTAATTATCAATGAAAATTTTAGATACTAAATTCAACGGCCATGTTCGGCAATGAGGCTTAAGACAGTGCAGCTTAAGGATTTAAGCTTTGCTAAGGAGAGATTGTTCGGTAGAGACAAAATTAAAAATGAAAGCTTAAATATAATAAAATATGTATTGTTGTATGAGATGAGATGTTAAAGACCAAACTACCCTTTGTCAAACATGCTCAACTAATTACAGTCAACTATATTACAATCATTCAACTGCACGACACTAATTCAACTTAATTTTACGAACAGGATGAAAAACAAGCTCAAGGACAATGTAAATAAAACTTACCTCTAAAGTTAATACAAACATGATGATAATTAATAAATTATACAAATAAATATGATAATAAAAAAGTTCATACAATTAAAAATTACAACAAATAAACGAAATGATAATAAATTGTTCATATAATAATTAAATTAAAGGAGCTACAAATTATTAACCTAAACACACAAATTGAAATAACTTATTTTGTAATGATTTTAATGTTCCAGTACTAAAACAATTTCACCTTGTGCGTCAGAAACTACTTGCAAAAAAATTTAAAAATTGTGCTTCCACTGAATGTCAAAGAGAACTTTTCTAAACAATACACAACTCATGCCAGTAAGTAGAAAATAAGTATTATTGCATAACACACAAATAAAGTATTAAAGTATAAAGTAAGAACTGAAACTAAAATAAAGCTAAATTTTTACAGATATGAATACTTATTTATATATTGCTTGATACTATAACAGCATACATAACATATTTCAACTGAAATGCATCTATATTGCTTGATACTATAACAAGTGCAGTGAATTGGTACCAAGCCGGTACCAACCCACTTTCAATCTTACAAACCACAAGTCAGCAGACCTACATTTACACAAATCATCTATATTTCGCCTATACTGAGATAATCCTTCTAATGACAAACTATTCAACATATGACCAAAAACTAAAACATATAAGTCTAAAACTAAAACATATAAGTCTAAAACTAAAACATATAAGTCTGACAAACAAAAGATGCTACTTTTCCATAAAGGTCCACAAAAGAAGCAAAATAACAAAAACTATGACATCAGTATCTAAGAGCAATTAAATTATAAGAGTTTAATTTCTATGACTTCGACGGTTTCTGTTGCGATTTTGCATGTTCTCCCACAATGCGTTCCTAATACCTGTTCGAAGCAAGTCTCCAAGTTGTGTTTCGTTGAGTCCCGTAGTTACTCCAGATTGCTCAACATCTTCATCATCTTCTCCATCATTCGTGACCTCTTGTTCCTCATCTAAAAAAATGTCACTTTCGGTTTCAATCTCATTTTGACGCTTGATAAAATTATGCAAGACGCAACATGCTAAGACAATTAGACATTGTTTCCTGTACTTATAACGGTGCATAATTCTCAGAATCTTGAAACGCATTTTCAGAACTCCAAATGTCCTCTCAACAACATTACGAAGCTGTGCATGACGATGATTAAATAGATCCTCCGGGGTTTGGTATCGGTTTTGTACAGCTGTTTGTTGAAATTGTGCCAAATGATAAATGTGGCCACGATATGGACAAAGAAAACTACTAGTGTTGGCATAACCCGAATCAGCAAGGTAGTACTTTCCTTGAGGGACAGTGAAACCACCGTCATCTAACGCTGCTCGCAAAACCTTCATATCTGCAGCAGAACCCTCCCAACCAGCTGACACGTAAACAAAATTCATGTCAAAATCAACAGCAGCTAGGACATTTTGAGATACAAAATTCTTCCTGTTAATGTATTTTCGACGTTTCTTCTTCTTTTCCTTTACAAAAGCAGGTATATGAGTGCCATCAATGGCACCTAAAGCACCCTACATAGAAAATTATACAATTTGTCATACAAGAATAAGTTTCTCCAAAATTAACAGTGAAAAGGAAAATCGCCTTAAATGACATACCTTAAATGGAAAGAAACTTGTGCCTTCCCTAACAGAAGCATGTCTGGTTGCATCTGCCTCAGGCAATTTGATGTAATCATTTCTCATTTCAATTATACTCCATAAAACATCATTGAATGTTCGATGAACTGTGTCGAGAGAACGTTGGAAATTGTAACTTACACTTCTCATATTTGAGGCATGCCCTATTATGTGCAAGAACATACCGATTTGTTCTTCTATTGTCACTTGATCAGTTTTGACAATGCCTTTAGCCAATATCACTTCACAAAGGGCTAGAAATTTGGTTTTGTTCATTCTTAGATAATCATAGGGTACCGATGGCCTTTTATTTAATAGGTCATTTATGTAATCAACACCTGACATTGGCCTTTCATCTTGTTCTTGTGTGGAAGATGATGTTGAACGCATATGAGTCGTATTAGGAAGTATAGTATTCATAAAGAACCAGGATTCGTCGTCATCATCTAAAGCATTCATTAATTCATTGAATCCAAATTCATCCATACTGCAGCAAAAATAGATGAAAAAAGAGCTTTAGAAATATGAATTGGTATTATTTTGGCCTACAGCAAATAAGAAATTTGAATTGGTATTATTTTGGCCTACAACAAATAAGAAATCTGAATTGGTATTATTTTGGCATGCATAGATAATGAATGATGGCTTTGCGTGTGCTGTTATATGAAGTAACAACAAAATTTTTGGCATGATTAGTCCCAAATTTTCTACAACTTTCTAACTAACTAACCCTTGACCTAATTTGCCTCATATACTCATTAATTTTGGGTATCATGAAACTTTTACTTCAACAAAATTAAAAATAAGCTCAAATTGGTAAAATAACTTGATTACCAGTAAATTGATGGTGTATTAAACTTGCTTACCAGTGAAATATATAACTTAATTACAAGTGAAAGGTATAACTTAATAAATTGATTACCAGTTAATTGATGGTGCATTTAACTTGCTTACCATTGAAATGTATAACTTAATTATGTGTTGGTGAGTTCTTTTTTTTTTACAAAGCTTTTGTTGTTGAAATGTATAGTATAAATCAATTCAGACTATTAACAATGGAAAAAAAATATTTAAATAAAGGTCCATCTCACAATTTGCTTGATGGATTTCAACATGTAGAAACACACTTTAATTTTCACTATTTTAATAAAGAGCAAACGTAACCCATCAAAATGAAATCCAGCAAAAAAATCTTGCTCCAGCGCAATAGATCTGACCAGGAACCAGAACCCAACAGTTCTAATTTTAGTAGTTGTTACTGTTCAAAGAAACCTCTAAAATGTAATGCGCCATAAAAAAAAAATTCGATTCATAGCTCGTACGAGTGATGAACTAAGGTGATGTGAGAAATCCATACGAGAGAATTTTAAGCAAAATAAAGTGACGAAACCTGTCAAATTAGATCTTGATAGATAGAGCGTCTTAAAGTGAAGCTCTCTATGACATCGAATCAATGGGTTCGCCGCCGGTGAACTTGTAGCGGAGGTCGCAAGGAGATGGATTTTCGTTTTCGTGCCTCTAGGGAAGTGTGTAGGATGGAGTGGGAGAGAGATGGCAGAAAATATAAATAAATGAAGAGAGGCTTTAAACTGGGGGTAATATAGTAAGAAAAGGGCTCTTTTGAGCGCTAAGGAGGCGCTGAGAAAGTGGATTTCTTAAGGAGCTGAAAAGGCCAGCTTAATTTTCTGTTCTAAGGAGCCTAAAGCTAAAAGTCTTAAGCCCATCTAAGCCTGACCTGTTCGGCAAGCTTAAGCCCTTAAGGAAGACTAAGGAGGCTAAATCCAGCCTGCCGAACACGTACAACAAGTTCACTTGGCAGCAGCGGCTCTCATCAGCACTGCTGCGAACTCAACCAGCTTGTCAGACTCTGGCATGATTTCTTTGACAGCTTCATGCTCGCAGAAGCGCTCCGACCAGGCGACCAAACCAGGAACCTTCTCTTCATCTAGAAACTTGATTCCGACTATTTTCTCAACTGCCTTTATCCATCCCAGGTACGATCCCACCGCAATATCTAAGCATCCAATGTTGTCTCCTCCAAAGAAGTTCTTTCCTAAGCTGCACTTCCCAAAGGCTTCTTCAAGTAGCTGCAGGATTGCAGCCATTTTGTTGGCCTCTGTTTCGGCTTCTGGAGTTCCCTTCATCAATGCCCTTAATTGAATCTGATGATATAACATAGTTAGAATTCAGTGAAATTTATATTTTTTAATCAGTTAGATCGATAACTACAGTCAACATTTGCAAAAATTAAGAGTATATATATTAAGGAAAGAAAAAAGAAGTCACAATTAATTCACCTTGTCATCGATATATGCAGTCCAAAACCGAGCAACAGCACGATCATACGAATCGGACGGGAGAATAGGTGTTCCGACAGAACTCCAGGTTTCAGCAATGTACTCGACAATGATCATGGATTCGCATATGGGTGTGCCATTGTGGATCAGAACAGGTATCTTCTTGTAAACCGGGTTCGATGCAAGCAAGAGCTCGCTCTTCTTTCCAACCGTCTCTTGCAACATTTCATAACTGATTCCTTTCAGGTTTAGTGCGATACGGACTCTCATGACAAACGGGCTCGCCCATGCGCCGATCAACGTAATCTTATCTGCCTTAGCTGCCATTGTTGTGTGTTTTTGTTGTTGTTTGTATTTTTAAACCTATGCAATGGAGATCTTAAATACACTAGGTTCAAGGTATAATTCCTGGTGAGTAAAGTTTGACCGAGAATAAAGATTTCCGAGATGACCTCACTTTTTTGTTAACTTAATGAGAAACTAATTCTGGTTGACGTAAGCACTTGCATCAGTACCACTGTAACCATTGCATCGATAGGAGTGGGTCTGATGTTTTTAGGTTCAATTAAGTCTAGCACCGTAAGATTAGCATTAAATCTGTGCTCATGGAAATTGATACATATTCACACGGATTTGATATGAAGTGCACGAATCTTGATACTGATCGGATGGTCATCACAACCATTGAACCAAAGTAGGTCCGATGGGCATCGGACCTGATCTCAATCCTTCAAAGAAACATATTTGGGATAAAAAAAAAAGATTTTAATAATTGAATAATTGTGGCGACGTAAGCACTTGCCGAGATTTTTATTTTTACCCAAAAAAAAAATATTTTAATATAATTAACCAAGTTTTTGAAAAAATTAAATTTATACCCAAACCGTAAATTTTATTTACGGTTTGAATTTTTTTTTTTTTTTGAATTCTTTTTCAAACTGTAAATTTTATTTACGGTTTGAAATCGGGTTTAAACCCGCGTGACCTCTGTCTCTTCTCTGTCTCTCCGCCAGACCAAAAAAAAGAAGCCCCGCCTCCGCCCCTCCGCCCCTCCGCCCGAAGACCGGCGGTGACGCCCTCTTCCTCGCCGCCACCCTCTCCCGCCGCCACTCCCTCTCTCCTCCGCTGCCACCCCTTTCTCCTTCACCGGCAGCCTTCACCGCCTCGCCTCCCTTCTCGCTCGTGGTCCTTGCTGCCTCCGTCGCGTCCTCGATTTGAAATTTCGGGTAAGTTTTAAAATTTTGATTAAAATTTGATTAGGTTAGGATTAGAGTCAAGGGTTAGGTATAATTCGGGGTTGTTTTGATTTCGGGGCATAATTCGACCTGGATCTATGGTTTCCATTTAATTTTGATTTCGGGGCTGTTTTGGGTATTTCCTTGTACCAGTTCATGACTCCTTTGGTTTTATTTATTTTGAGCACTGGTACAGTGCTTGGTACCAACTGGTATGCCTATACATGAGTTGTATATGGGCTGTAAACTCGAACAGCAAAAGGTCAAATGTAAACTATTCAAAGATGCTATCATACAAGAATTAATTGGTTGAAACGTCGTAATTATAAAGCTAATGACAGTATAAATTATTTACAATTTAAGTGCTAACTTAAAAAAATGGGAAATTATTTCAGGATGAATATTTAAAATTATAAAGTGATTATTAATTTAATAAATTTGTTAAATTAATAACAAATGTCTCAAAAAATCATCACATGTGGATCTACATATTAGCATTGAGAAATTTATTAAACATATTAGCACAAAAATTTTTATTGGAAATGTTAGTTTTTAATTCTTTAGATCGGATGGTCTACATTAATCGGAAGTTCTTAACAAAGGTGAGGATAACACTTTTAAAAGGATTGTTGCTCTTTGAGCTTAATTGTTTTTTATTTGATCAAATATTGAATTGGATAATTCTAGCACTCATTGATATTCTAATGTGCATCTTACCTCAATATATATCCAGAATAATAGTCATAAATTTGTAAAGTGAGAAGTAAATGAATGGAAATATCATTTTCTAAATAAAAGGGAAAGTGAGAAGTTTTTAAGTTCAAATTTGATCCTCAAATGAATGTTAAGAAAAATGTGCATAAAAACTCGCCATTTTTTCATGTGTTTACCGGTTCTATTTGTAAGATAAAATGTTAAAAAAAAAAAGGTTGGGTGTAAGGCAAAAATTTTAGTGAAATTTGTACATACTTTTTGTAATATTGACGCAAGTTAGATTGACTCCGTTTAAAATCAGACGGCTGAGATGCATTAACTCAAAAGATGGTAGAGAATAAAAACAATATTTTCCTTGAGATTACAAGCTTTTTCGAGGAAAGCTCCCTTGTCACTATCAGGTGACCCATACAGCTCATGCAATACCACGTCCATTTGTCAAATGAAAAAAATCCCAATTGTATACAAGGGAGTAGAATACTAGCATAGGACTGTTCAAAAGGTCGGTTCGATTGAAATCAAAATAAAATAATAAAATAAATATTTTTTTCTATTTTACAAATTCAACTGAATTTACCAAATTAAAATGACCAATCAAATAATAACCAAACTATTTAAATCAAATTAAATTTTGGTTTATTCGGTTAAATTGAATAAAAGAGATTAAATTTCAAAAAATCAGAACTTAATACATACATCAATACATAATAACTTCATTGAAATGAATATCAAGATAACATCATGTTATAACCCGTAATTTCAAAGGTAATTAATTAGTCTAAACAGTTAAAATTTACCACTAATTAAAATTTTAATTTGAATTCTTAAGAACAATAAATTAGTAATTAATTAAAGGAATGACAATTTGTATAAATTTATTTCTAAACCAATTAGTAGATTCTATAAATTATAGAATTAGTAGACCGATAAATGAATTTGTGAATATTGGATAATTTCGCGTAGAAACTGTAAACGCAAAATTTCGTATAATTTCTGTAAGTACCATTTTCGTTCATTAATTAATTAAGGATTTATAACTTAAATTTCAATTGTATTCTTGCTTGCTACACCATAGGCCACACCAAATCGGAATTGAATGATTGAGAATTGGAATTAAATTTTTTGTTTGAGATCCGGAGCTATAACCCCCCCCCCCTCCTGCCTTTCTTCTCCTTTTCACACTCTCTCTTTCTCCTTTCTCTCTCGCTGGCTCTTTCTACCCCACTCTCTCTTTCACTCTTTCACCGCTGCTCTTTCTTCTCCTTTCTTGCTCCCTTTACTCTCTGTTTTCGGGCCCTCTCTCTCTGTTGCTGTGTTCACTGGAGAGGTTATGTTTTCCTCTCCCGCGCTCTGTTCTCTGTGATTCGCTGTGGTGCGTGCGATTGTTGCCCTTTCGCTGTTTTGCTGTGTACCCCGAGGGGGTTGTGGTTGCTATTGGGTTTGAGTTGCCATTTTCGGGTTGTGGTTGCGGTGGTAGTGCTGGCCCTGACTTGCTGTGCCTCGGACGTGTGGAGGTGTCGCTGATTTTTGACGGCTGCGAGGCGAGTAGACACTCGGAACCGGCCGGTCCTTGCCTTTTTGCTCTTGCTCTTCATCCCGGTAACTTTGACTCTCTTGGTTTTGGTTTTGCCTTGTGGCTTGCGGCTGTGCCTTGACCTGTGGCCTTTGAGCCTTTCTTTGTCTGTCGGCCTTCGTGCCTTTGCTTTGCTGGGTTGTCTGTGCTGGTTTATTTCTTTGTGTGCTTTGTAGTGCCTTGTTGATTCTCTGACTGTGCTGGTTTTTAGCACTGACTTGCTGGTTTCGGTGAACTTGGGGGTTTTGTTAACTGTGCTGGCTTGACTACCCTTGCCATTTTCCTTATTCCTGTTCTGTGCTGAGTTGAGATTTTGACTTGATGAATTTGGGTTACGTCGTAGAATCTGAATTGCTAAATATCGCGGGCAAGTTGTTGATTTTCTTGACGCGGTTACATTGTTGATCATTGGGAAATTCGTAGGTATTGTGATGAATTTTTCGACTGGTATTGAGGTACTGAAATTGCTGTACTACTGGTACAGAGGCCGTTTGATTTTGTTGACCTGTACCGCCCCTTCTTCTTGCTTGTTGTCTTATTGGGTTCGGGTCTGATATTACCAGTATCGGTGCTGGTACTGGTTTCTGTGGCTTTTGGTGTTTACTGTGCTGAGGCATCTTTCTGTGCCTATTTCTTGTTTGCTGTTCTGTTGTGTAGATCGGATACTGGTAAAAGGGTATTAGTGACCCCTGTTTTGCTTCCTCTGTTGAATATTGATAATTAGAGAAAAAGGGATTTTTAGAAATACAAAGGGGTTCGGCCTTAGAGAAATTAATTAAAATTAGGACCCAAGTGTAAATATAATTAATTTATGGATCCCTTTATGAATTGGTGAATTTTGGTAATAACCCTAAGCCGAGGGACTTATTTGCGATTTAAGTGAAATTTTGAAATGATGGAATTCGGCCGAATTTGTGAATATAGATTAATTTGCATGAAATTTGGGCTTGAGCTTAAATTAAAATAAAATGATTTAAATGGGCCAAAGTGATGAATAAAATGGATAAGGCTTTTGATTTAAATTGATTAAATTGGGCTCCCAACAATAGTTAATTAGGATAAACACATTTAATTAGATTTAATTTAGTTAAGTAATTTAATTATCTATCTTACTTAGTAAATAAAAATTTGTCATAATGTTTAAGTATTTTAAAAATTTACAAAGATATAAAATAAGTTGTAATAACGATTTTCGTATCATATAGATTATTTAACAATTGGTTAGTAACGTATTTTATTTAAATAAACACTTAGGAAAAACTTAAGTAAAACAATTTATCTTCAAATTAAAAATTTATAAATAATAAAATAAGGGTAGCGGGGGTTACGATAATTAGTTCGATCCTAATTAGATTACGTTACGAATTTCAGGACATTCGACCTATCCTGATCCCGATCCGTGGACCGATCCCGCTGACGGCGGTACCGGAGCATACGCGGAGCACGCGGATTTCCGAGGCGATTAGCACACGTTTTCAGCTTGCCCTACAGGTGTGGGATATCTGATTTACTTTTTCGTGGCGTACTCTAACCAGTCGACCACTTGACCTGTCATACGCACTTTAAATTTGTAGTTGCATTAGAGCATGTTTATCCTTTCAGAACTGTAATTAGAAATTGCATAACCCCTTCAAATTGATAATTTACTGCTTTTAAATAGGAGTAGAGTAATTTAATTATAGGTTTAGAATTTATAGATATTAGGCTATTATTTGTCCTCTTCTCGTAGAGGACAATAGTATAATCATTTAATCGATCATATGCATTGGTGAGGGCTGAGTAGAGACTGAGTGACTGCGTTCCGTCTTGTAGTATGGGATACGAGACGGCCCGTTAGCCACTGAGCCGTTTGATCACTTGA
Source organism: Carex kokanica (assembly GCA_025461125.1). Taxonomy (NCBI): domain Eukaryota; kingdom Viridiplantae; phylum Streptophyta; class Magnoliopsida; order Poales; family Cyperaceae; genus Carex; species Carex kokanica. Next base: position 300,810 of record JAJGRX010000922.1, read on the forward strand.
TCTCTCGGGTGGTCTTGCATTAGGAAATATTATATATATTAAAGTTGGAATTATATATACTCGTTCATTTTACATTTTGCGTACACTGGAGGCTGCGGTCGCCGGGTACGAAACGATTCGAGCTTGGTCTCCCTTACATTAGGAGCTACTCGCCATATACGGATTTTGAGGCTGCGTGTCTCAGTGTGTGATATGAGGCTGCGTGTCTCAGTGTGTGTTATGAGACTGCGTGTCTCAGGTTTTTAAAATGGGGCTGCGTGTTCCAGGTTTTTATACGAGGCTGCGTGTCTCTTGACTGTCCTATTAGTCCGGCCGGACGGTAGAGTTCCGCTCTGCACATGAGGAGACGGATTAACTAAACTTTACGACTTGCTTGTAGATTTCTCCTATTTGTATATGTAAGTTGAAGGATCGTTTTAGAGCAAGGAAAACACACAAAATTTTGGATATAACCATCGGCGAGCGTGCAATGTCTTGTGGGGCAATGCTCGATGTCACTAGGCATCGGGTATCATTGCACCCCTTGATCGCGGTCCTTGGATTATGTCATGTTGAATTACACTATGTGTACCTTTCAAATTCAATTTACACGGCACGGGGTGATATTTTATTCGTACTATTATTATGCATTGGATTTGACACACAATACTGCGGTATTGGACTCCGAGTTGAATACTATATTATCTGCCTTGTATTTTGTTTTGGGAAATTTTGCATGCTGTCATGATAGGATAATCGCATCATGTCATCTATTATATGTATTTTCCTTTACTAGATAATATAATAGGTTGTTATATTTAAATCATGTGCATTCTAAAGTTACGAATTACCGACTTTTACGTAGATTACCATTAAATGTGTTTTGACCAAAGAGGATCCCTGAAGAGGTAATTCTGGGTCACATACTGGGCGATTAGTCACTCACCCACCTTTTGATGTGGGATTTTTAGGTACAGAGACTGGTGTTCCGCAGCAGGAGATGCCAGGAGCTGTCCCTGAGGGCCACGCCGCTTGATGTAGGATTTATAGGACTTTTGCTAGGGTTTTTGGAGTCCCGAGACTTTTGTTTTTATTTCGGGACCGTAGCTTATGTATTCCCTTTCAGTAGTTCATGTTTTGTTATCCGTGGGTTGTATGGACTGATATATTTATGTTTGTGTTTATTTATGGATGTATGACTTGTGCTTTTCTGGATTTTATTCATGCTTCCGCTGTCGTTATTTATTTGTATTTGATTAGCCTTGCGTGTTTAGAAATAATTAAACACGAGGCGGGGACTGATCACATCTTAAACCGAGAATTCCGGTTTGGGGTGTGACACATCACACATATTGTTCAATTTTATAAAAAATATGTACATATTTTAAAGAGGAGGGATCTACTTACAACCCTTTTTAGTGATACCGGATTACACTCTACATTTTCAAAATCCAAACAGTCGATCCAAACCATTCAACATGATGGATATATTAAAATGTGCTTGCAGATCAAATTTTACATTTTTTTGAATTTTTTTACTAGTTATTAATATGGGTACAAAAATTCAATGGTCTGAAAACAACAATTTTGTAAAATACTTAATAAATAGTAAAATAATTCAAAAAAATGTAAAATTTGATCTTCAAGCACATTTTAATATGTCCATCATGTTAAAACGGTTTGGATCGACTGTTTGAACTTTGAAAACTTTGAAAATATAGGATGTAATTCGGTGTCACAAAAAAAGTGTAAGTGGATCCCTCCTCTATTGTAAAATATCCAAACCAGAATAAAAGACAGAAAACAATGATTGAATCAAACAAAATATAAACCATAATTGAACCATTATAAACCAAACCGTTCTATTTAAACTGAAATAATTTAAAAATTCAACGAACCAATAATCAATTAAAACCGAAAAACCAATCCATTTAAACCAAAATATTTCGGTTCAGTTGAAATTCAAACAAATCGGACCGTTTTAACACCCCTATTCTAGCCAAATTAAAATTAGTTTTGTACCTATTTGAAATTTGTGCCTACTAAAACTAACGACTCAGATGAAGGTTTCATGCAAAATCTCAAAACAGATCGTGAGATATCATCTCTCAAAAATTGCTCAAAATGCTGAAGGTGTGCGTCCGAGCCCTACTTTGCACCTCTGGTTAACATATCAAGGCAACTTCAAAAATCATGGAAATTTGCCGACATGCAGTCTTGACTTCGTAGAACAGGACTGTGAAGTTTCATGCAAAATCTCAAAACAGATCGTGAGATATCATCTCTAAAAAATTGCTCGAAATGCTGAAGGTGTGCGTCCGAGCCCTACTTTGCACCTCTGGTTAACATACCAAGGCAACTTCAAAAATCATGAAAATTTTCCGACATGCAGTCTTGACTTCGTAGAACAGGACTGTGAAGTTTCATGCAAAATCTCAAAACAGATCGTGAGATATCATCTCTAAAAAATTGCTCGAAATGCTGAAGGTGTGCGTCCGAGCCCTACTTTGCACCTCTGGTTAACATATCAACGCAACTTCAAAAATCATGAAAATTTGCTGACATGCAGTCTTGACTTCGTAGAACAGGTCTGTGAAGTTTCATGCAAAATCTCAAAACAGATCGTGAGATATCATCTCTCAAAAATTTCTCGAAATGCTGAAGTTGTGCGTCCGAGCCCTACTTTGCACCTCTGGTTAACATATCAAGGCAACTTCAAAAATCATGAAAATTTGCCGACATGCAGTCTTGACTTCGTAAAACAAGACTGTGAAGGTTCATGCAAAATCTCAAAACAGTTCGTGAGATATTATCTCTCAAAAATTGCTCGAAATGCTGAAGGAGGGCTCGGACGCAAACCGTAAACGATTTTTAAAAAAAAAATTCAAACCGTAAATATTATTTACGGTTTGAATTCGGAATTCAAACCGTAAATTTTATTTACGGTTTGGGTATAAATTTAAATTTTTCAAAAACTTGGATAATTATATTAAAATATATTTTTTTTTGGGTAAAAATAAAAATCTCGGAAGCACTTGCATTAGTTCCAACTTTCCAGTTGAATATTGTGGCGACGTAAGCACTTGCATCAGGTCAAACTTTCCACTCCATAATTGACTATAATTGAATATCAAGTGTAGGGGTGAAAAGGAAAAAAGTTTCATTTTAATATATTTATTTTTTTTTTATTACTTGCTATATAGTATATACTAAATTAATTTTAAAATTATAATTTTTGCATATAAATGCATTACTCGTGAAATATATCAGTTTTAACGGTTTAAATTCGTTTTTTGAAACTAATCCGATAAATTTTAGAATTAAATTTACCAAAAAATTTAATAAGTTTCAAAATACTCAAGCTTTACTCTGTTTTATGCATCTTGATCCACATTATGCGTTTTTTTTTTTCTAGGATCATTTTGTTGCCGCCAGAGGCGGAGGCATTAGTAGAGAAATTGTCACACCTCATCTGGAGGTGCAACAATTCTACCGCGTTTATTTACTATTCAATATACGTAACATAAGGCATGGATCTTTTGGTGGCTCTGCTGTCAATTATAATTTCAAAAACGTTTCTTTGTCTTCGTCTAATGGACCTGTAAATTCCACAAGGAGAAACAGGTGAGAAATAATAAATTATTCCTCAATGTTAATTGCCACTCAGATTATTGGATTCGAAAAAAATCCATATTCAAAATGAAATATCTGCACGAGAAACTATCAGTTCATTATATAATGACGAATGCAAATGCTTAATAACAATATTCAATTGAACGACAAAAATTACATAAATAAATCAGAACTCTAAGAATTATTCTGGTTTTGGGTCTAAATCTTTTAAACCAAAAAAGTTAACGTTTGGTTTCCTAACTTTACAATTTCAAGTCTGGTAACACGAACAAATACCATCCGACTTGCCGTTGCAGACGCCATCCAACAACCCAGTCTGCCTTTTCACATAACATATATCTGTCATGTCATGCTTATACTATTCTAACTATCCTGACAATTTGTTAACGGAAACAATACGAAAATAATATTACAATACTGTCATTATCAGAAAGAAAATCAATGATAAGACAGTTACTACAGTTCATTAGTCTTACAGTCACAATTCACATTTATTCAATATCTCTACCCAATCGGTACTTGGTTCAGTTGGGGCCATTCACCATATGCGCATAAGGGTCCTGGAGTAAAGTCTAGAAGCTAGCTAGCTAGACTTTACGATATATTAATCATTTTTCTCCATTATATGGAGATTCAAGGATTACAATATTCAATATTCAATCAATTCAATCACTGTGGTCTCAACCAATTATTTGCAATAATAATCAACAAATCAACATGACAGTCAACAGACTTACCTGTAATTCAGTTTCAATTGTATTGAGCTATGCATATGATGCAACAGTTTAATCAATGCAGTTAATTAAATATTGAAAAATGTACAGTGAGTTACGATTTAATTCCTAGTAATGAATCTCAGACTAATCCAATAACTCCGCACCTGATATCGTAGGACAAATGAAGTAATCCGTCATTGCATATGAATTATTTCTCAGTCCTATCAACTTTTGCTCCACCGTATTGATGCGCGCCTACGGCAGATAACATTTACTTGATTATTACTTACAACATTATAAAACAATTTACATATGATACTACTTTTTGTTATTCATTGTTACTCAATGACATCATTTGTTATTTACGTTTTTAATAAAAGAGCAACACTAATCATCAAGACAAATAAATAATTCACAACATGAAATGTTCACATTCAAATAAAAGGAATAGAAAAACGAATAGAGTTCAATAACTTACCATGCATCTGATATCATAGGAGGAAAGGATGGAGTTGGCGGACTCAACAAGAAAAAGAATGAAATATGAGAGATGATTAATTTGGGAACAAAAAGAATAATAAGAGGAGAAACAAAAACAAAACAAAAATAATACGGGAAAAAAGAAGTTGAGTTAGGTGAGTGGCATAATTGAAATATTAAGTAATCAAATTGTAATTAATTAACACGTGTCCCTCGTACATTTTTATAACATTAATGAAATTCAACCACAATTTAATTATTTAAATGATGGGTTCATTTACACTATGTACGCCTTTTTATTCATAGTAAAGAAATTAATTAATAAAGTACTAAATTTCTAATTATACATATTTTTGGAAATAAATCTTAATTCAAATTAACATATTGTTAAACAAATTATAAAATATTTCAGGAGACTGGGGATCTATCTAATATCTTATATGATCTTGAAATTGAATTATTCCAAATAGTTGTTCAAAATAAATTTACAGTTCAAGGAGAGTCTAAACATATTACAATGTAATAATAATTTTTTCGATTATGAGTTTTACTTTATATCAAATAATATTTTCAAGTATTAAAAAACTAGGATGTTACAATATACTAAATTAATTCTAAAATTTATAATTTTTGCATATAAATGCATTACTCGTGAAATATATCAGTTGTTTTTAAAGGTTAGTAGCTTTAATGTTTTTTTTAAATATACCAGTTTTAATGGTTTGAATTTGTTCTTCGAATTCGCTCATTACTCGTGAAATATATTTGTATTCGTATTCGTATCCGTTCATTAAAAGACGGATACGAATTTGGTATTTGCATTATCTGCTTCGAATTTACTCAGTTTACGCCCCTAGCGTCTGGTCGTTCGATTAATAGAAAAATACAAAGTTATTAATTAAATATTTCAAACTGTTATATTTTTTATCCGAATATTTCATATGTTATGTTTGATATCGATATTAATTTATTCATTATTATCACCAAATTTAAAATTTAATTCAAATTATACAAGTAATAAACTTTAAAATAAAGTGAATAGGGGCAATATGAGGTATATCCTTCAAAAAACAAAAACAAAAATTGAAATTTTGCCTTCAATAAAATATCAGAAAGTTCAGTTTGTACTGGCAATGATTAAAAAAGATGTTTTATATAATTATATTGAAATCATGAAACCTTTTCTTTTAAATTATGAAATTATTTGCTTCACATGTGAAATTTATGATTAGATATGAACTTATACAAAATGTTTATGTATAAAATATGAAATTTGATGTTATGTATAGTATAATTATTTTATAAGTTATATATATATACCCGGCCCGTTTGTTGGGTGGATATATCATTATCCACTAGTTTTGTCTGATGCATTTTCTCAGTGCCAGATGACTAAATCAACAAAAATTTGGTGAAACAGAATCGTATCCTCTTATGTATATAATATGCATATATCTTCTTTGCCAGTACAAGAATGGCAATACACTGAATCACTGATAACTACTATGGAGCTAATGGATACATGCAGAGTAACTAAGCAAAACCAGGTACAACAAACATCAATGAAAATTTTAGATACTAAATTGAACAGAGTTCACTTGGCAGCAGCGGCTCTCATCAGCACTGCTGAGAACTCAACCAGCTTGTCAGCCTCTGGCATGATTTCTTTCACAGCTTCATGCCCGCAGAAGCGCTCCGACCATGCGACCAAACCAGGAACCTTGTGTTCATCTAGAAACTTGATTCCGATTATTTTCTCCACTGCCTTTATCCATCCCAGGTATGATCCCACCGCTATATCCAAGCATCCAATGTTGTCTCCTCCAAAGAAGTTCTTTCCTAAGCTGCACTTCCCAAAGGTTTCTTCAAGTAGCTGCAGGATTGCAGCCATTTCTTCGGCTTCTGCTCCAGCTTCTGGAGTTCCTTTCATCATTGCCCTCAATTTAACAATTGACTCACGAAGCTGATCAAATAACATACATAGAATTCAGTGAAATACTACAGATAACATTTGCAAAATTAAAAGCATATATATATATAGAGAGAGAGAGAGAGACTGGCTAAGACGCAAATGTTTGCATCAAGCCCTTGGTGCAAACGATTTGGTTCTCCGATTTTTAAAGTTCAAACGGTCGATCCAAACCGTTAGATATTTAATCCATATTAAAATGTGCTTGGAAACCAAATTTTACATTTTTTGAAATTTTTTTACAATTTATTAAGCCACTTTGAAAATTGCTGATCCGGATGAACAGTAAAAACAGTGCAAACAAATTCTGGACCATGTGATCAGTAATTTTCAAAGTGGCTTAATAAATAGTAAAAAAATTCCAAAAAATGTAAAATTTGGTCTCCAAACAGATTTTAATATAGAGGTCACATCTAACGGTTTAGATCGACCATTTGAACTTTGAAAATCCGAAAACCATTCATTTGCACCAAGAGCTTGATGCAAATGTTTGTATCTTAGCCACTCTCTCTCTCTCTATATATATATATATTCTGGAAAGAAAGAAAAACGAAGTCACAATTAATTCACCTTGTCATCGATATATGCAGTCCAAAATCGAGCAACAGCACGATCATACGAATCGGACGGGAGAATAGGTGTTCCGACAGAACTCCAGGTTTCAGCAATGTACTCGACAATGATCATGGATTCGCATATGGGTGTGCCATTGTGGATCAGAACAGGTATCTTCTTGTAAATCGGGTTCGATGCAAGCAAGAGCTCGCTCTTCTTTCCAACCGTCTCTTGCAACATTTCATAACTGATTCCTTTCAGGTTTAGTGCGATACGGACTCTCATGACAAACGGGATCGCCCATCCGCCGATCAACGTAATCTTATCCGCCTTAGCTGCCATTGTTGTGTGTTTTTGTTGTTGTTTGTATTTTTAAACCTATGCAATGGAGATCTTAAATACACTAGGTTCAAGGTATAATTCCTGGTGAGTAAAGTTTGACCGAGAATAAAGATTTCCGAGATGACCTCACTTTTTTGTTAACTTAATGAGAAACTAATTCTGGTTGACGTAAGCACTTGCATCAGTACCAGTGTAAGCACTTGCATCGATAGGAGCACCGTACGATTAGCATTAAATCTGTGTGCACGGAAATTGATACATACTTGCACGGATTTTGATGCAGAATGCACGAATTTTGATGCTGATCGGATGGTCATCACAACTATTGAACCAAAGTAGGTCCGATGGGCATCGGACCTGCTCTCAATCCTTCAAAGAAACATATTTGGGATAAAAAAAAAAAAAATTTAATAATTGAATAATTGTGGCGACGTAAGCACTTGCATTAGTTCCAACTTTCCAGTTGAATAATTGTGGCGACGTAAGCACTTGCATCAGTTCAAACTTTCCAGTCCATAATTGACTATAATTGAATATCAAGTGTAGGGGTGAAAAGGAAAAAAGTTCATTTTAATGTTATAACCTTAAATAAATTCCTTCCCTTTTTAAATTTCACAGCCAGCCAACCTTTAATGTTATAACCTTAGTCACTTTAGTTCCTTTAACATGATAAAATTATCAACTTAAGGAATTTTACAATTCTACCATTTATATAATATGTTATTGTAAATAAATCCCTGGAACAACAAAATCTACAGAGGGATGCTTCTATGGACATAAGGACCTATTTGTACAATGAACATATTTTCATTTTCAAAGTTCAAACAATCGATCCGACCGTTCAACATTATCTCCATATTAAAATGTACTTGGAGGTCAAATTTTACATTTTTTTTGAATTTTTTTACTATTTATTAAGTATTTTACAAAAACTAGTCAAATTCAGACCATTGAATTTTGTAAAATACTTAATAAATAGTAAAAAAATTCAAAAAAATGTAAAATTTGACCTCCAAGTACATTTTAATATGGAGATAATGTTGAACGGTCGGATCGACTGTTTGAACTTTAAAAATGAAAATATGTTCATTGTACAAATAGGTCCTTATGTCCACAGAAGAATTTGCCAAATCTATATATTAGTAAGTACAACAAGCTTGAGAGGGTCAAAGATAATACCAACTCTGTATAGTAACATAAACGTGACTAGTAACGAAGCCAATCATGATTAACCGGTTCAACCCAAAAGGCAAATTAGTTTTGTTTTGTTTTCAATTTTGCATTTTTTTAAATAAATATTTAAGTTTTTAAACTTTGCAAATTAGTCCAATTACTTTTAAGAAATATTACCATGTATTAATTCTCTATTATATCTATCTCGTATCAGTTCTGAATTCAGAAATTCGTTTCGAAGTATCTCATTAATTATACATACTTTGTTTCAGTGAAATAGATTTTCAGATAATCTATTTATTGTTAGTGTTGTGATCTAGAAGTCAATCATAGGATATTGTTTTCTAAGTTTTGTTCATGTAATTGAATGATTTGTTTATCACTTTGTTCCTTGAGTATTTTATTACTTATAGATCATTTAAGTTGAGGACTTGAAATTGTAGAACTCTATAAAGGAGTTAATAAATACTCTAAAGTGTCCCTAGTCTTGGTAATTAACAAGGAACATTAATTACCGGTATTAGATTAGCATTTGGATTAGATGATGATCATGTTCTGCAGATCATGTGACAAGGGGTTGTCAATCTAATCAAATGGATACCTGATGGAGATCAGGGATTGGACGTGACCAAAAATAAAATATTTAATATGGATTGTGTTTGTGTCATTAATGTTTTATTTGTATCTGGAATTCTAATGTATGAGATTATTGTTTCTCTCACATGGGAATACGTATTCGTGGGTATTATCCAACGCTGTCAGTAACTGACAGTCATACAGATTTTATCTCAGTATGTGTCTCTCATGTGGAGAGATAGTAATTATCAAGAATACCAATGTCCCTCATGTAAATGAGTGATGATATCACTGGGCCCCTTGATGAAATAATACAAGTATGTGCACATATGATTAAGGAGTTAATCATAATTACTGAATTATTTCGGAATCAAGAAACGAGTAGATTTGCAAGGATGACATGTTCCTACCTTGGATCTATTTATGATATCATGAGACATGGAATTGACACGAGACAATTGTTGCTAAGGGATCGTGAAACAGTATGGTACTTATCATCTGTGTCATTTGGGTAACTACAATGCATATTGCTAGGTGCCGCTTGTAGTTTATGGAATCGAAAGGAGTTTCAGATTCCATTGCCATGTGACATAGATCCCACAGGGTCACATCAATAAGAAATGAATTAGAAATGCTCCTTAATTTATTTGACATGTATGACATGACAAATAAATTGGTTTCTCCATCAAACCATGAGAAATATAATTATTTGAGATAATTATATATGATACTACAATTAATTAGATTAATTGTATTTGATTATTGCAAACAAGAAAAAAATAGAACCTGGCCCAATAAACAAAGCCTAATGGCTGTTGTTAATTATGGCCCATGTTTATTTTATGAATTGTTTCCTTAATTAAAAGTTCACCCAAAATAGTTTACCACGTTTTCTGATAACTGCTGCGCAGCATTTCTTATTTTGACCATATCTCTTTCATAATAAATCCGTTTTTAACATTCTATATATTTCTGGAAAGGTAAAAGAAATATCTAGAACTTTGCCTCTCTGGAAGAAAGCCAAATTAGAAACAGATCATGGTCAAAAACGCGATAGAACGTGGTGGTTAATTTGAACCGCCATATTCTGTGACTGCTGCGCATGTTTCGTATTTGGACCATAACTCTCTCATACGATGTCCGTTTTGGGCGTATAATATATGGATGGAAAGGTAAAAGAAAGATCTATAACTTCTCCTTCTGTGACAGAATCTAATTCGAATTAGATCGTGGTCAAAAACGTGGTAGAACGTGGGGTTAACTTTGGGAACAGAATTCACTTTCCTTGTTTTGCTATATATATTCTCCCTCTCATTCATTTTGAATAGATTTCGTTTTTGAGAGTTGAAGTTCTGCCAAAACTCTCTCTCTCTTCTTTTTCCTCTCATGTGTTGAGAACCCACAAACCCTAAAAGTTCAAGATCTAGTTCTCTTGAAGGATAGGGATTAAGGAGCAACCAAGTTAGTACTCTCTAGCAAGAGGAAACTTTGGTTTCTAATTGATTTCTTGGTGGATACCGTGGAGGACTTCTACTTTGGAGTCTTATCTTGGTGCAAGGCGTTCTAAGTCACGCACACATCAACCACCAAGGCGCTGCAAGACATCAACCACCATTAGCATCAACAAGGAGGTGGAGGCTACAATCCTACATCTCAAGGACCTTCATTTCTTGTTAGAGACAAGAAACTAAAGGTATGATGCTTATTAATTTGGAAATATATTTTGGTTTGATTTCAGTCACACATGATGATCTCTTTTGGTACTTTTCTTGTCAAAATTTTGAAATTCCGCTGCCTTAAGTACTATAAGAACCCAACATTTATCGTATTGAACGTTAGATTTACTTAATTATCTTGCTTCTCATCAGAAAGAAAATACTATTTGTTCTTTGAATGTTACATATTTTAAATGGACAAACACAGGGGCGGAGCCAGACTTTCTGACTATGGGGTCAATCATATAAAATTTTCATGCTATGAATGGGGGTCAATTTTACAGTACCCGTAACAATTTACTCTAGATTATATAAAAAACCGTATATAGGTACAAAAATTTTGAATAAAAATGGAGGTCAATTGACCCCATTAGTTCTTACTCCCTCCGCCTCTGGACAAACACGTTTAAACATTCACATATTACTTTCAGTTAATAATTTCATATAGTTAATTTACATAATGTTACAAAAATGGGATCAATTGACCTCCATTTTTTTTTTCAAAAACTAGTAATGAAGTAGACTTTTGTTCTATAATTAATAGTAAAATGCTACATGTACAAGGAATTGATCCTCATATTTTTTTTGTGAAATTTTATACTATTGACCCCATTCTTTTAAAAAAAAATAATTTGTGTATAATCAGGTAGATTTCTAGTATTTTAGAATTTTTTAATCAAAAAATCAAAACCTCACGTGTGACACTTCTTATTTTATATTATCTTTCTCTCTCACTCACTATTTTTATTAAAAAAAAAATTTTGACCCCCATTTAATAAATTTCTGCCTTCACCCCTAGTTGGCGCAGTTTATTTTGTGCCATCAAGTATCACAGAAGAAAAAAAAAAAAAAAGAAATTTAACATGGTGTCCTACAAAGAGGAGGCAGTATATTTATTTATGGGAGTAAATATACATACAAAAATATATACTATTTTGATTTATTTATGGGAGTAAATATACATACAAAAATATATACTATTTTGATTTATTATTTTGAGAAAAATATGGGTGTCAATCCATAAAAAAAATTATAAAATAAAATGGGTCAAATTTAGTGATTATAGAATTGTATACAAATCCAATGATATTTTGACAAATAATTAGACACTCAACTATTTTTTTTAGTAAAGCTTGAAAATTAAGACACTCAACTATTTAATATTCATAAAAAATTATTCTATTTAGATTTCAAACTCCCTTACAACGTTTATTGAAACCATCTTGTCATTGCATTATTGGTCCCTACATATACGAGTAATTTTATAACGGTTCAAAATTTTTTGATTCTCTTAAATAAATAATTTCTATTGAAAGTTTGAAACCATCTTCTCTCAAATTATAATATATGTTCAGATTTTTCTGTTTCTTAAATGTTTCATTATTTAGATAATTGTTTCTACGTACTTTTTGTGTTTTTTTTTTTTTTTGGTTGAAAGCCCGTAGGCGATTGCATTGATCCAACGATTTACAAAGTAACTATTACATAGATTTTTTGTTTAAGTTAAGAAGCATAAAAACCTATACATCGAGCTACTTGTAAAATCATCTAATTTGTTATGTCAGAAAATAACTGATACATGAAGCCAGAGAATGCGAATTGGTCTATTCGCACCAAATTAGCAAGTATGTGGGCCTTCCGATTTCTTCTCTGGGAATGTAGACACAGCAGTGATTTTTCGAGTTGCATGCAGTATATAACCCTTCCTTAAGGACGAAACGTCTTCTTCTTTCCAAAATCGACGCCGCCCAGAAAATGTGCAGCCAAGAGGCACTGAATCAAATCGGACTGGGACAGTCACCACTCAGAGAGGAGGAAGAAAAGGGCACTGAATCAAACCAGACCGAGACAGTCACCACTCAGCCGAAAAGACACTGAATCAAACCGGACCGGAAACTAAATCAACCGGACCGGAACAGTCACCACAAAGAGAGGAGAAAGAAGAAGAAAGAGAGGAGAAAGGAGACAACTCTTTGCAATTTCAGCATCGGCAACAACCATAAAAGCGCGTATCTTATTCACATATATAGTTATAATAGATACTTACCGAGATGGAACGAATTTACAAACCCTCAGTCGAACCCAAAGAGCCATTCGCTCGGGCGAGGCGACGAGCGGCGGAACTCTTGATCGGGGTCATCTGCTCAAAAAGAGAGAAACAAGCTCGACCGGGCAGACGAGGGGGGAGTGGAGGAGCAGAGCGGAACAGGCGGACCACGGATTGACCATCAAAACTCTGTTTTTGTTTTGCTTTCTGTGAATCGCCTCCAATGGAAGCGGACTCCCCAAAGAACTTTATTTCCCAAGGACGTTTTTACTTTTTGTGTTATTATTCACGAGACATTATGAATATATCGATATTTATAAGATTTTAACACTTTTAAAATAAAAAATATTATGTTTTCTTTTCAGATAGATGTTATTGCTTTAAATTGCATTAAGAAAAATATTTCAATTATAATATTATTTTTATTTGCAATTAATATAATCAAGAAATTATTTATTAGCTATTTCTAAATAAAAATATATTAATGATACTTCTAATATGAATCTAATAAATGCTACTTTAATGCTTAAATAATATAAAAGAAAAGAACAGCGTTATAGGGTTCAATTGTGTTTTAGAAATGACTACATAACATCGATAAATAATATAAATTAATTTTTGTTTTAGAAATTGTAAAATAACACTACTTTTTATGTCATGTACGAAAATCTTTTTTTATGAATTTTCGTACGTAGAACTTGTGGTTTATATTTCTCATACTAAAAAATAATACATTTTCGAGGATTTATTACTAATTGAAAAAAGTTCATATTATTTTCTTTGGTTACACAAAATACCAAGAATGATATTATTTTCTTTTTGTATGTTTTACTGTTTGAGAATTTGTTTTTTTCTTTTTAATTAATATATTACTAAGAGTCGTGTTTTTTAAACGAAATGCCTCCATTTTTCATGCATCCACCATACCTTCATTTTTAAAAATTTTAATAAGTCAAAATTTAAAACTTAAAAGCCAAAATAAAACCATTGGATATGATCTACATCATTTTATCTATGCATGTGTAAAAAATTATGACATTTCAATTTTGTTTTGGTTTTCATCAAGAGCTTTAAAAAATGTACTAATGTGGATAATTTTTAGACGTTGATTTTTCAACTTATTGATTCACATAAAAATAAAATCAAAAAGTGATAATTTTTTATGAGCACATAAATAAAATGATGTAGATCATATCCAACGGTTTTATTTTGACTTTAAATTTTTAAATTTTGAGTTATTAAAGTTTTTAAAAATGAAGACATGGTGGAAGCACACAAAATAGAGGTATTTGAACTCTCTTCTTTTAAAACTACGTAACAATACTATAAAAAACTTCGAATCGAAACAACTCGAATCTTCGAACTTCACCTGATTTTTTTCTTAATATCCAACATTAAATAAAAAATAATATAAATGTTCAAATATTTTAAAGAATTTATAAAAATACCCAGATCACTGAAAATCTCGACGGCGAAAAAAGAGGCGAGTAACAAAAACTTTTTACTTGATTTCTTCGGTTTCTGAGAAACCAATTTTTATATTCGTGGTTTTTTTATTTAATTAGAATTTTTTATGATTTTTTTATTTTTTTCTATTAAAATATTATAAATATTTTTATATTTTTAAAAAAATAGATGAAATACTATTTTATTTGATTTATTAGAAAGACTGCAACAAATAATCCAGATCAATATTTTTAGGGTTGGATTTTTTGCAGTTGTAAGAAAAATTAAATAATTTATTTGTGTATTACTGGAAAAAAATAAAAATATTTTGAATCTGAGTTATTGATCCTGATTCAAAAGTTACTTCTGAGTAAATAAAGAAAATATTGTGGTCCTCTCTCTACATTTAAATTCTAAGATATTGTATTAGTTTGAAATTTTTTTTGAAAAGAAATCATTTTGTCTAACAAAAGTCAGAGAATTTTTTTTGTTTTTTAGAAAATAGAAGGATCACAATATTTTATGTATTTATCTAGAAGTGATTTTTGAACCGGGATTAATAACTCATATTCAAAATATTTTTATTTTTTTCCAGTAACACACAAAGAAATATTTTAATTTTCTTACAGCTGCAAAAAATCCGACGTAAAAATGTTAATCCGAGTTATTTGTTGTAGTCTTTCTAATATATGAAATTATATAGTATTCCATCTATTTTTAAAGAAATATATAAAATATTTCTAATATTTTAATAGAAAAATAAAAAATTATAACAATTTCTAATTAAAAAAATCATAAATATGAAAAACAGTTTCTCAGATGAGGACGGATCCAATTACACATTTTTTTGGTGACACATCATGACACTGTTTTTTTTATAGGTCAATTTTGCGATTTCAAAATCCAAACAGTCGATCTGAACCGTTCAACATGATCACCATATTAAAATGTGCTTGGAGATCAAATTTTACATTTTTTTGAATTTTTTTACTATTTATTAAGATGGTTACAAAATCGCTATTTTTCAATGGTCTGAAAACAATGATTTTGTATCCATCTTAATAAATAGTAAAAAAGATTCAAAAAAAATGTAAAATTTGATCTCCAAGCACATTTTAATATATCTATCATGTTGAACGGTTTAGATCGACTATTTGAATTTTAAAAATAGTAAGTGTCAAATTGTGTCAAAAAAAAAGGTGTAATTTGATCTCCAAAATTTTTGTTACTCGGCCGTCGAAATTTTCGGCAGTCTGGAAATTTTTAAATTTTTTTGAGATTACTTGAACATTTATATTATTTTTTATTTAATATTGAATATTAAAAAAAAAATCGGGAACTTGACTAACACAAAACCGGATCCGTATCCTCTGCATTAACTCAAAAGATTCCCTTTTGAGTTAATGAATTTCAACCGTCTGATTTTAAACGGAGCCAATCCGGCTCGTGTCTATAACATAGGGGCCCTTTAATATTAGTGCAGATCTAGTTTGCACGAATTTTAAAATAGATCGGACAGTCGAGATTAGATTCTCTTTTGAGTTAATGCAGAGGATATGAATTCCACAAAACCCTCCCTAAACCCAACCGAGAGAGAAACCCTCTCTTTTTCTCCTCGAATCATCGTAGACCAACTTTCAATGTGGCGGCGGTATATCTCCGGCGGAACCTCCGCCTTGTCCGCCTGTCTTCGCAGCCGCTCTTTCTCCGCCTCCGCCTCCGCCTCAGTCTCCGCCACCTCCAACGCCGTGGATTCAATTATACTCCGCTCGCTAAAGGATCACTACTTGGAAATCTCCAAGATGTCTCCTCCACCCGTACTCTCCCCTCTTTCACTCTTCCTCACTTCAATTCTCAAATCTGTGACGTAAATAGCTAGTTTGGTGATTTAAATGAACAAGTGACCACCTAAAATGTCTCCTTCAATTCTCAATACTGTGATGTATAGGGCCAGTGCCTTCCAAAGCACAGAATTGTATTGATAAATACAAGAAACCTTATTCTTTGTCAGTACTCACTTCTAGCAACCTAGTATTTGTTATTCTCTTGTTAACACCTAGTAAAATTTGTAATGGAATTACAATTGAGGTCCATGGATATTTTGTTGTTGTTGTGCCCCTTGGCTGAAATTACTACAGGGATTAACCGACTGAGAAACTACTTTCTTTGTTATCAGCTATTATATCTATTGTTTTAAGAATATAAAGTCCTGTTATCTATTCTATAAGCTTCTGGACCAGTTGATTGGTTAAATGGCAGCAGAAATTGCAATTTTAGGGAGAGAATTTAAATACAAATGCAACTCTAATCAAAGCTTGTCATCATTGGTATGAAAATTTTGTACTTGTACCGATTTAAGACTTAATTTCAAATTTTAAATATGACAAATAAAATCATTCTTTTAACTTCTAACTGTTCAGCTTACACTTTGTCTTATACCCTCTCTGTAGAAAGTCAACCCTCCTTCCCCCTACACAATAATTAAAGGTGCTCTTGACCAAGATGGGCTGGTGCTTCGTCGCACCTACAACAACACTGAAGAGATCTCCGTCTCAGTAATGCGGCTTGACAACCTAATCCCACCTGGAGCTGATGAGGATGAGACAGGTGGCAACGATTCGGATGACTCAATAAATCAGCTGCTTCTCCATGTTGAGGTCTCAAAGGAAGGGAGAGAGGAGTCTCTGCATTTTCTCTGTGGTTTATATCCTGATGCAATTGGTATACACGCAGTTTCTCTCAGACCGAAGATCGGAAAGGAGATTGGTGAGAAAGTGGGTCCAGAAACTTTGTACAAGTATCAGGGCCGTGTTTTTCAGTAAGTTGGTTTCAAACTAAACCCTAGTAACTTTTGATTGAAAAACAAAGCTGCGGATCTCTGTGGTCTCAGCGAACACTTATTTCGGTTATTTAGTATGACTGAACTTTAAAGAGAAGGTTCGGCTAAGCAATATAACTAAAGTGTCGTTAAATCTTTTTACATAACTTGGCAAAATCTTTTTATAAGTTGACCACAAACTTGCGACCCCTCACTAAAGTTATTTAGTAACTTTTGATTGAAAAACAAAACTGCGGATCTCTGTGGTCTCAGTGAACACTTATTTCGGTTATTTAGTAAGACTGACCTTTAAAGAGAAGGTTTGGTTAAGCAATAGAACTAAAGTGTTGTTAAATCTTTTAACATAACTTGGCAAAATCTTTTTATAAGTTGACCACAAACTTGTGACCCCGCACTAAATTCACTCACTTGATGTAGTTCAATTTGGGCTTAGGAAAATAATGAAGTATTAGAGTTGGGGTTACAAAAATTGCCACTATGTAATGGTTAGCTTGGCTGTTTTGGTGTTGTTAGCATGTATCTCAAATTTTCAATTAAGGTTTTATAGTCTGCATTGGTAGAAATTTTGTCTTTTCCTTGACATTTGAGAAATAAAGTGAAACACAGAAAGACAGATATGAACAGATCAATTTGAACTGGTTAACTACAAGACTGGAGATCTAATAATGCAAACAAAGTGCTCTTGTTATGTTTTGCCATATTGGTTTGTGACTTGTTTGATTGTTACACAAAAAGTGAGCTACAAGCACCTAAAAAAGAATATGCTGAAATGCATATGAATACAAAACAAATGACAAACATAAATTAAGTTAAACTGAAACAAACAAGCAAAAGAAAGTATGTGTATTATACTTGTAAACATTTAGTAATGTCCGTGGAAAATTTACTCATCACCTAGATTATGTTCATTTTGGGCAACACTCTTTTATTTTTATGAGAACACAAGTAACATGAGATGTTTGAATTGGCAGGGAATTAGATCAAAAAGTGAGAGATGCACTTCATTTGTACATTGAGGCTCGTGGAATAAATGAAGACCTGTTCCCTTTCTTGCAAGCATGGCTTTATGTAAAGGATCACCGCAAGCTTATGAAGTGGTTTAAAACCGTCGGCACATTTATCAGTGACAAATCCAAGCTTGAGGTGACTTTATTGTTCTTACTTCTGCTTTTTTTCTGTGAGGTCTTGGTTAATTAAGTACAAGGAAGTATTTCAAAACGGAGAACTGTGCAGCAGTTCAGATCTTTTTCATCAATGATTTTTTTGGCGCTTAAATGCATGCCAGAGCATACTTTGTAGGATTAGTTGAACTTAAAGACCAAACTCCTAGGTTCAGCAAAAAAGGTAAAGTGCAATAAATTGATAAATAAATAGTTGTAATTCTTCAGGTCGGTATCTTATGGGTCAATCAAGGTCGGGTCCAGTGCTCTGGTCTGTTTTGCTTTATATCCAGTTAAATAATCCCCGTGTTCATTGTGAAATTGGTTAATATAATCTACATTGCTGTGGTTGCCGTTGGCATTCTTTCATCTTTTAATTTGGAAAGAGTAAAAATACTATTATTTCTGGTGCATTAAAAGAACTGAAAAGAATATTTCAGAGTGACATGTATATATCGATAAACGATGGTTTTATCTTTTTGAACAAAAGGTGATGTCAACTATTTAATATTTTGCAGGTGAATATGAAATAGGAGTATTTCAGATGAGCAATAATCCATATTGGAAAAGTTGTCAAAAAGGAAGCTTTTGGGAACTATTGTAATCACAAAGATATTTGCTTTATATATTTGCTCTCTTTCCTTCTTGAAAAGATGGATACATTTATTCAAGGTGCTATGTAAAGACATGCTGGCTTATTTTGAGGTGTTGTTTTTTATAGAATACATTTCTAGGTCACTCTCTCTCAAATAGTACGGATCCTCTGTTGCAAAAGCCCTAGATTAGGGCAAAATAGTAACATTTAGGAACCATGGTTTTATCTTTTGTAAGGAGCTGAGCATTTTGGTCAGATACTCAGATTTAATTATTGTGGACATACTCAGCAATTGAAGAAATTGTTACTCTTGGCATAGTCTTTGATCATGATTCTTTCTCTAGGATCGGAATGGACTCTGCTGCTTTTCTCTCATAAAAGCAGCGTCCTCTTTTTCCCCATTCAACCACTTAAATTCGTTGAGATTTGTGTATAAAAAAAGTTACTTTATTGAAATACGCGAATGGAAAATTTTGAATCGTTAGATTCGGAAAAGGAGGATGCTGCTTTTCTCCCAGAAAAGCAACAGAGTCGGACCCCTCTAGGATCAATGCTTGTTTCATCAGCTATGGATCCCAGTATGGATAACTAGCTATATTGCTAAAAATTCCCTCTAAAATTAATAATATCATATTTACCCTTCTAAATTTCAAGAAGTTCCAAATTTACTCAATTTATGGACTTTTTATTAAAACTCATTTTAAATTCATAAAGTATCTATTTTACCTTTTATTAAAAAAAAAAAAAAAATACGTAGCAAGTTTAAGAGAAATATTAAGTTATCTAACTAGTCGATTTTGAGAGTAAATGATTTGTTTTTTTTTTTACTTGAGTGTATGTTGCAAGTAAGAAAACGAACCATTTGCTCTCAAAATTGACCAGTTAGAAGACTAAATATCTTAAACATGCTACGTATTTTATATTTTTGTAATGAAGGATAAAATGGGTACTTTATAAATACAAAGAATTTTAAATGAATTTTAATGAAAAAGTCAATAAATTAGATAAATTTGTGAGTTTTGAAATTTAGAAGAATACATATGATATTATGAATTTTAGAGAAAAAATACATAATTTCAAGATTTTTTAAGAGTATAAATAAAATTCAGTAGGATTAATTGTTCACATACCCATCAAAACTTTCACAATCACCAATTTCTCCATTAAAACTTATATGAATAAAAGTTTCAGATCAAGCCATCTAATTATTTAATATCCACAAAAGAAAGATCATCAATCCAAGTAATTAATTTTAGTGTGTGCACTGCTCTTTTATAATTAAGCTTTTGCACTGCTCTGTTTAATTTTTGTTTTGTTTTGTTTTGTTTAACTGATTGACCTCATCAGAACTAGATATAACCATGTCACCATGTACTTTTGTTTGAACTGAAACCACCATATGTTGATCCTAGTTCATTCTAAGGTAAAAATAAGTTGTTTTGGAGTATCATAATTAGCATCCAAGAGATAAAAAAATGTCATTTTTCTAAAAAAAAAAATTCAAGAGACCAAACAGATGGATAATGTATACTATTATTCGTAGCTCGTGGTTCGATTGTGACTCGTTCGCTAACAGCTCGCTCGTTACTGGACTGAATTGTTAACGAGCCAGCTCGTCACTAGCTCGGTCCAGAATTAACGAGTTCAAGTTGGAGCCTAGCTCGGCTAAGCATCAATTTGTGAATTTGTATGCATTTTATACTGTCTAGCTCGATCCAAAAAGTTTGTAGAATTTATTTTCTTCTTAAAACAAGATCCAGCCAGACCTAGTGAGCCAGCTCGTCAGCTCGCGAGTTAGCTCGAGCTGGCTTGTCACGAATTCAAGCTGAGTTTTAGCTCGGATGTCCTAGATCCAGCTCGCTCAGCTGTAGCTCGGTCCAAAATTAACAAGCTGAGCTAGGACCTAACTCGGACCGAGCCAGCTCGTTGCCACCCCTAACCAAACTCTCTAGGGAGAAGTGCTCATAAAAGAATTAAAAAGAAAATTCAAAAAATATTATTGTGCTGGACAAGGGAAGCAGTGGAATTTGGTTGAGGGATAAAATTGACTTTTCAATTTCATTAAAAGACTAATGATAACATAATTAAATGCAATTAAAATTATTTCAACTAGACGGACAAAAGGGGAAATCTGAAAGATTTGTTAATTTTGATGAGGAAATAGATATCATTGAGTGTTGATGGAAAAATAAAAAAATGAGAAGAGTTTTGATGAACATGTACTCAATTATCCCTAAAAATATTATCTAAATTTAAACATTTTATTTTGGACAGTAATATCAACAATATTCACTAATTCTTTGGTGAGCTTAGCTCAATAACCTATTGAAATGTCTTCAAATAACAAATTCAAATCGTTAAAACCGATCAACTTCACAAGTGATATGTTTAGATGTCAAATTAATACATTTTTTAATTAATTTAGTATTAAGTCAAATGTTCAAAAAAAATATTTATAAGTTAATTTTAATGCATTCACTATTCATTATTTTTTACCACTTGACTTTATACTAAATTGATTCAAAATTTTATAAATTTAACATGTAAACATATCACTGGTAAAATGAATTAGTTTCAACAATTTGAATTAAGTAATATGTAGTGAAATGTAGTAATAAATTTATAAATAAAAGGGGGTTAAAATAGATACTAATAAAAATATGAAAGTAATATATAAAAAGTAAAATTAAGCTATTTAAAAAACGCTCATATAAAGCATTCCAAAATGAACTAAGTACATGACCGCATAAGATATAAAAAAGAGTATATATAAGAATAAAATAATAAACAAAAGAAGGGTAAAAATGAAATTAAAAAAGAAGAAGTGAAAAGTAAGTAAAAATTAAAATTAGTAAAAAAATTATTCGTATAAGGGCCTCTAAAAAAGAGGAAGTAAAAAAAGATAAAAATAAAGAAAAGAAAAAAGAGTAAATAGAAGGATAAAAAGAGAGAGAGAGAGAGAGAGAGAGAGAGAGAGAGAGAGTAAAGAGTGAGAGTTGACTTACTTTTGTTTTTGAAAAAAATAAGGGCATAGTTGGATTTTTTTTTTTCAAAATAAATTTAGATTTTGAAATTAAACTCACCACATGACTCAACTGAGTTTAAAAACACACTACACATGAAAAATTGTACGCTAGCACTATCAAGCAATGTTCTCTCTTTCCTTTGTTTTATTGTTTGTTTTCTCCTCGTTGACAACTTGCAATAGCAAAGCCGTTTTGCGCCACTAATCGCTCCCGTGGCTTTTTGCATGCCACGTGTATTTAACACCCAGCCAAACCAATAGAGAAAGCCGGATGATTTTTTGTGTATCCAGCCATACTGACAAGGTTCGCGTATAATATCTGAATTATATCTGAATAATTTGTTTTTTTGGTGATGCCGAACTGAACGCCGAATTATTCGGTTGACCGACTTTGACCGAATTATACCCGAATCATTAACGAATTTTATGAACTTTTTCCGAATTTTTCCCAAAAAAAAAAATTTTGGTTTTTTTTTTTTTTTGCTTCCTTGTAAGACTAAGATTCAAATCCGTATTATTCCGAATTATACCTGAATTATTTCCGAATCACGAATTTTTGACCTCGCCGAACCTTTCCCGAACAATTAAGTTGTCGCTATGATCCAGCCAACCAAACCAATAGTGCGGCTAAGTGCTGACAAATATGATTTATATTACATATATGATGATGAAAAATGTTACGTTATAGATTTTGTTCCATAAATATTAAATTTTTAGTAAATATCTAACAGTGGCGATGATTTTTTTTTTTTATTGTCTTTTCTTGTTTGTTCAAATACGTAGTACACCATTATAAATTATAATATGTCCACCTATGTTAAATAAATTAGTAAAAGGTTAAGGCCACTCACATGTTTTATTTAACAAATTCAAAGCTTTCCTTATTCTAGATTCTTGTGTTCGCTTTTTGTGGAGATAAACCATTTATTTACCTTCCACCAATATTAAATGCTCGCCAGATCTGGTGATCTACCCAAAGAATATATTAAATGCCCGTAGCATAGGGAAGCACAAAGCTACAAAAAGAAATAAAAAACGAGATAGGAGTAGGTCCGATGCCCATCGGACCTACATTTAGGTTCAATTAGCTCTAGAACCGTACGATTAGCATCAAGATCTATGCGCACAGAAATTGATACAGACTTGCACGGATTTTGATATAGAGCACACGAATCTTGATGCAGATCACATGGTCATCACACCCATCGAACCAAGGTAGGTCCGATGGGCATCGGACCTACTCTGATTCCATAAAAAAACAACGAAAAGAGGAATAAAACTAGGGCTGTAAACGTGTACGGTAAGAGTTAGGTGAAAGTATTTTTATATCCGTATTCATTACAAATTGATTTTATTTGTATTTTATTTTTATCCGTTACAAATTATTTTATCCGTACTCAATCTTTACCTGTTATAATTGTCGGATAACGAAACGGTAGTGGATAAATAACAAGTAATATTAATATAATAATTATTTTTATTATTTATTAAATAATACATTAAAATATATATATTCATTTCACACACGTACAATACTTTATTGAAAAAAAAATTATGATCATGCTAAGTACAAGTAAACTAATTAAAGTGTTCTTTCAATACTTATTAATATATATAATATATATATTTTTTTTAATTATCCGATTGGGTAACGGGTACGAAATAGGTTTTACTCGTACTTTTATCCGTTTAGATAATGAAAAAAAATCTTTACCTGTACCCGATAAATTTACGAAAAAAATCTTACCCGTACTCATTGGCGGACCCATGAAGGCTCAAGGGTAGGCACTTACCTACCCCTGGATTTAAATTTTTTTTTAGACCCAGTATATTTTTATTCCTGTGCCTACCCCTGGTCCAAAATAACAGATCTGCTACTCTGATTAATTCATTGACCCAGTCTGCTGCTTTGATTAATTCATTGTGCCTACCCTGATCAAATTCATGAGTCCGTCCCTGTCCGTACTGTCTTATCAGATACGATACGGGTACGGGTACGGGTCGGGTAAACGGATAAAAGGGTGTCATTGACAGAGAGAGAGAGAGAGGGACGTGCGAATTCGTTTTTTCCATTTCCAGTTCATGATTTTCAAATATCACAAGATTCGATTTTGAGTAAACCCCACATACTTGGTTACTTTGATCTCACTAAAACCCAAAGCCAAGCAATCTCTCTCTCTCTCTCTCTCCGTCTCTTGTTTTGACCCTGATTCTCAAATTACAAAAAATTCAAATACAAGCTCTGAATTTTCCAACTGAGAAACCGACTTCGCTGACATCTCTCTCTGTCCAACCAATACCGCTAGAACGAACCTCTACCTCAGGAAAAGCAATAATATCTCTTCCCTTCGTTCAAACCAAGGGAGATTTGATTATTTGAACTTTCAATCAACAATGGAACAAGCCGTGATATCAGAGGAGTATTGCTCAGACACAGAGAGAGAACTAACGGTCAGAAAGACTTCTCTTTTCGCGCAAGGAGATGGATTTGCGGTGTATGATCACTGTACCGGCGAGCTTGCATTTAGAGTTGACATGTATCCTTCGGTATCGGGTGAACTGGTGTTAATGGATCCGGGTGGCGCACCCATTCTGACTGTTAGAAAGAAGAGGCCTAGTTTGCACAACAGGTGGGAAGGTTTTGCTGGAGAGAGAGTTGATGGACAAAACCAGAAGCCATTGTTTACTGTGAGGAGGTATGTTTTGTGAATTGTGAACGTGTTAAAAATTAAAATGCTCAAAAGTAAGATTCAGCATATTACACCTTGTTTGGATGGAGAGTAGAGAAGGAAGGGGAGGTGAAGAATAGAAAGGAATGAAATGGAATAGAAAGGAAGATTAACATATTTAATTTCTTTGTGTTTGGATGATTAACGAGGGAAAATAAATTTAATTTCCTTTCCGTCTTATTTCTTGTTTGGTTGATTAAAATTTAGAAGGTTAATGAGAAATTCGGTAGTTGTTGTAGGTTTGTGACAAAAAACTTGTATGAGAATTATATAGGTAAAATATAGGATTAGATATTTATGTTTTTTGTTCTAAAAACATTTGCAACAAAATTTCTTTCCATCCGTTACATCTCAAATTGGAAAGAAAACCGATTCTATTAATTATAATGATACAAGATTAAACATTTCACCTCCTGTGCCCTTTACCTCCGACATAATTTTGTCAACCAAATACGATTTGACGGAAAGTTTGCTTTTCTTTCCATTCCCTCCCTTTCTCTACTCTCCATCCAAACAAGATGTTAGTGACTTAGAAGTAGAAAAAATGATGCTTCAATGTATGTGGAAATTTTCTCTCTTTCATCTATGCTTATGTTAGTATAAATATAAATATGAATTCAATTAATCCATAACATGAGACAATTTTACAGGGTTTTCAATTGTCAGAAATCAATATCCCCAAAACTAAAAAGTATAGTAGATCAAAACTAAGGTATAGAATTGTATACATATTCGATTGGAAAGGGAAAACTGTGCAAAGATATGTAGACCAGTTTCGTGGTTGCGTCTTATGTAGCACAGCCAACATCATCTCGCATAATAGTTTACATTACTATGAATGAAATATTGGATTAGATCATCGATATTTGGTGGGGACCGTGCCGGCATGGTGGTTGAGGTGCATGGAGGAGTCGGCCCCACAGAGGCAGAGACCGAGTATAGAATAGAAGGTTCCTTTTCACAGCGTTGTTGTAAGGTAATGTCATTAATTTGGTCATTTACTAAGATTACACAGCTCTCTAATCCATGATTTTTTTTCCCATTCTATTGCTTGAAAAATGTCAATTTTAAGAAGCCCACAGCTGTAAATTAGCCACAGTATTGAGCTGATTTGGTAAAATGGCCGTGCCGTGCCATATTGGTTAAAATTTGTGAGGCAAACCCCAAATGTTCAGTTTTTAGAATTGACATTTTTATACTTTCAATGTTGTCCGGAGCTTGCCAACTAACGAGCCGGTACTAATTGTAAAGGTGCTATTTGAGGGGACGGCCCCAAAGGGGGAGGCAGCGTTACTGGTGGCAGAGATAAAACGTAAGGTGGATCCAGATGCACACGTCGTGATGGGGAAAGATGTGTTTTCTCTCTTCCTGGCGCCGCATGTTGACGCGGCATTCATCATGGGGTTGGTGCTTGTGCTTGACCAGGTCTGCAGTGATGAACCAGGTATCGCTGAAGAGGAGATCGATTTGAGCAGCGTCGGCCTGGCAGGAGACCACCACGTCATCGTGAATGGTGGCACACTATTGGAGGAGCATCCCGCTGAGGTGGTAATGTGACATGGTTACGTTGAACTAATTTCATGTATGCAGTGGAGAACCTTAGTTGTTCCATAGTATGTTATACTTTCTTATTGTGGTGAATTGTGTTCATATTAGTTTTAGAAGGATAATATTCTAATCTAATACTGAGGTTGCCGTGTGCATCAATTGCATTTCATTTCTTTTATTCCTATTTCCTATTTCCTATTTTGCAAATTATCTTCAATTTGGTGCCTATTTTGAATACAAAGGGGTCCGTTTTGAGATTCACGCCGGATTGAAACGGACGACTAAGATCTCATTCTACGCGGTTAGGTTTTGCACTGGATCTGAATTTTGTACCCTCTCCCCATCTGAAAATAATATTAAGAAAAAAAGACTAGGAGTTTAACATCATAACATGCTAATAGTCGGCCTGTTTGACTTGGATGTTTTTTCTTGCTTAGTTAAGGCCTTTTTGGGCGAGCAAGGGAGATAGAGGAGAAAGAGGTGGTTTTAAAAAAAAAATACAGAGAGAGAGAGAGAGATACCATCACAAGTCAGATTAGATCGAGTTGGTTTTACAAATATTTACAGTATCAAATTTTGTCCTGGGTGTCCGTATAATTAGCGAGTAAAAAACGAATTAGAACATCCTGCCAGACCCATTTTAGTATTTTACACATCAGAAATTAAATTGGATAAATATTCTATGGTGCTACCAACTTTTAAATAATCTACTCTTCCGTAATGCGCAAAGAATGCCAATGCGACCTCTATGTGAATAATCTTCTCGTTTGATCTTATGCACCGCCACAATTAATGCCAAAATATATAGTTTTCCTTTGAAATGCGTTTATTGCATAATCTAATCGCCATTGCCCCACATGAGAATTGAACCGGATACCATATCCTAAGCCAACTCCAAAACCAGGTTTTCCATTTCTGAGTGCTGGATTCCCTGTCAATCATACAAATAGAACAATATCACTAAAAAAATGTTAATAAAAATATCAGTGATAGCAAGTTTAATTGATATGTTTGCATCTAAAAAAGAAACAACAATCATAGAATGTTACCGGGCACGTATCGAGCGGAGCCTAGATCAGTTCCACAATCCACAAAGAGAGAACCATCAAAATTCTTGGTCTACAATTGAGCAAAATTTTATATAAAATGTATCAATAGTAGAATAGAATGAGATCAAGCACCTTAATATACTTAAATAAGTGCATTTCTTGTCTGATTTCTAATTTGGCTGGGGATTTATGCAATGGGTTACTAAACATCACTAGAATTCTAATAATATGTGTTTGCATCTTTGCATGCTTCTTTTTTACTATCCACATTTTGCAGTATTTCCAAGAAGACACTCACTGTTCTTACATCCAAATTAACAGACAAATTAATTACAATATCCCTGGTAGCAAATGGCTGTTTGATAAACATGATATAAAATGTGCTTCCATTAACCATCATGACAATTTTTCCCTTGCTTCAAATAGGACCTGAACCAGAATTAAGCAAATCGAGCTAAGAAGATTCCAACATATGCTTTCAAAGTTATTTTTTAATTGGTCATCAAATGATTTGATGAATTGAGATCACGCATCACATGCAGTTGAGCCTTTTTTTTATTTCACTAGACTAAAATCCACATATTGCTCACAAGTTTTGTTCATTGGTTACAAAGCCACAGGCAATCTATTCATCTTGACGACCATGACCTTAATTTTAGATTTTTGGAGTTACAGAATCGCCCAAGACATGTTTGGCGTCATTTGTATGCATCATGAAATCTCGTGTGGTTTAATTTAAAGGAATATAGGAAAAGTGCTTATTACGAAAAAGGGGAAAAAAATAACTACATTGACATAACAGTTAACATACCACAGGAATAATTAGTTCACTATTTGCCACCAAACAAGATCTGCCAGAGCCGACTGCACCTTCCCCATAGCCTCTAACACTACCAAGACCCCCAATTGTGAATGCCTGGTATGGTGCCATGTCGCCTACCATGGACCCACCTGTCAGGCTGTCAGATTCAAAAACCCACACCGGTTATGTTTGAACATGATCCCTAGACATAATGTAGCAGAATGTTAAAAGTCAAAGAATGAACCCACCTGGCGACTAAGAAAGTGGGTCCCAATTTCAGTCCCTTAGAGGCCGTAAATTTAAACCGGTTGAAAATAAGAAATTTTGGCAGAACGGGCAAGCCTTGCTCCATTTGGAATTTCACCTGAGATAAAAGAGCTTTGGGTGAAGTACAACTTACAAGACAAGTAAACATACAGAAGTAATTGGGGGAAAAAAAAGGAACTTACTCTTGAGAAAGTGTCTCCTTCAGTAGTAGCATATTCAGATTCTTGTTTTAATACGACCATATTGTCATGGAGACTCCCACTTACAAAAGAATTTCCATTTCAAATTATTAGATGCTAATGAGAAAGAACTGCAAATTAATTTAATCAAACAGAAGTTGTTTGCATAATTACCTATGAGTTAGTGGAAAACCATCAACATCACTTCTAATTGATCGTCCTTCATTATTTATTGGTTTTATATGCTGCAAGTGAAAAAAATGGTTGTAGTGAAAGAAGCCAAATAAAACCATGTGAAGCAGTGTGAAATGATGTTGTTATCCACCTCGAATTTAATAGTAGTTGTGTTGCTCCAGTTGGGTGTAATAGATTCGCCTATATCAAAACCTAAAGAAAACCGACAAAGATTGATCCCTCTGCTCCCTGATCGGGTGAAATTATCAACTGGTGATCCATGCACTGCTATCTCAGGAGTAACTGAGTGCTGGTTAAATTGTTTAAACAACGAGAGAATTAATAAAGAAATCATGGCATGTCAACAGTTTAAGAAATCATGTAAACCTTCCCAAAACAAATATCTATTGCATGCCCAAGAAAAATAGGAAAACCCGCTGGTACATCAGGTCAAGAATTAATACTGCAAAACTTTCTTCTTCATTGCAGTCCAAAGTATTTCAAATTAACCTCTTCTTATTATTCAATAAATAATGAAAAGAAGAAAAATGGCCAATATGTGTATTTCTGGAGAAAATAGGAGAGGTTTGTGTTTAAGTCTATTATGTACTAGTCTCACCTCTCACGGTACCATTATAGTTCATAACTAGAATAAGCAACATTCTTACTTCAATGATACAATTAATGTGTGTGTGTGTGTGCGGAAAAGGAGATAACCTTAAAAACAAATGACTGCTGAGAGAACAGACCAAATTGGGGCCGCCTAAATGCAACAATAATATGGGAATCATTTAGCCCTTTGTCCCATGATACATCCAATTTCTCACTCCCTCCAAATAGATTTGGATGCTTAAGCGATAACCTGGCAATATAAGAAGGATAACAAGAAAATTAAGATACTCGTTCCAGAACCACATCTTTTAACTTGTTAGAGATGCTGTTAAGACTCAGCGTAGATGGATAACCTTCCTATAACCTGAGAAAAGCCTCCATCGGAACTCCTGAAACAAAAACAACAAGGATATTTGAATGTAGGATGTCAGAATAGTAAGAGGACTTATGTTTCGATGTTGGCAAATTGCAAGATATATAACGGCCTCTCTGCAAAAGACAATCACCTGAGAGGAGGTAGAAGGAAAGCCTCACACAGCATTTGTGTAAGGTCCACATTGAAGTCAATCCTCGCTGTGGCATTTCAACAAACACATGACATTCAATTGCCATTATCTGAAATGAAACGTTCTAGAAAAGATAACTAAATCAGTTCGAGAAGTACCTTTCCCGGCTTGAATGCTCTGTTGAGCTCCCATTCAAAGCGAAACCCGACCTTTATCCGCTCATAGAAAATATCGATTTTGAGTGAGGATGAGAAATAGGAGAGAGATTTTTAGAGGTGCTTTGCGTGGGAGATGCGAAGAGGAAGGATTGCTTCTTTGGCGCGGCTTGGGAATGCCCGCTGAGCAAGATAAGCGGTCTATGCGAACTGCTGGACTGGTAAAAGCCAAGTGGGAAGTGCGAATGGTTTGCCTTTTTTTTTCTTTTTTATGCCCTTTTCTGTCCTTCCAACTCCGTCGCTTTCCGTTTTAGAACATAAAATAAAAAATAAAAAAATATCGACATTCAACAAGCAATTGACGAAAATTCGAGATAATAGTCCATAATGTTCAGAGGATGTTATGCACCATCATGACCAACTTAACGAAATCAAGTTACCGTTAATTAACCGAAATAAACACTGTAGCTGGACGTTATGGTCCATAACGTCTAGCTACAATGTTTTTTTTTTTTAAAAAAAAAAAATCACAAACGAAGCTGCAAAAAAAAAAAAAAAACGCTGTAGCTAGACGTTATGGACCATAACGTCCAGCTACAGTGTTTTTTGTTAATTAGAGATTATTAGTGATCAGATTAGCTGACCGTTATGGTCCATAACATCCAGCTTCAGTACCCTGGACGTTATGGACTATCACGTTTTAGCTATATCTCGAATTTTTGTCAAATGCTTCTTCAATGTCGATATTTTTTTTTTATATTTTCTATTAATAAAAATTTCGGGAGTTACTGTCCGCGGAGTTTTCGCCAAAAATTTTATCCGTAACATATTAAAAAAAACGAAATTAAAAAATACTCTCCAAACTAGGGTATTTCAAAATGTACCATTTATGCAGGGACAGTTCGGTTGAATAATAAAAAAGAAGCGAGAAAAATAAAATAGTATATGTTTTTTTAAATTGATAGTAAGATTGGTATGAATTCTATCAATTCTAAGAATCTAAAAGTTAAGATCGGTAGAAATTTCACTTATCTTAACTCAATTTTTTTTTAATCTAACGCATAGATGGATAGAATTATTCTATTATATCTCTATTAAAATATAAAAGGTAATAAAAATAGATAGAATTTTTCTATTATGTCAAAATCTTAAGATACTCTATCTATATTCTTAAAATCTTTTTATATTTTACTAGAGAAAATAAAAAATAAAAAAAATCTGGTTTTGATCGGTAGGAATTCCAAACTTTTGGATTGCTAGAATTGGTAGAATTCATACCAATCTTAGTACTAATCGAAAAAATATATACTCTTTCTATTTCTCTCTTTTCTTTTTTATTATTTACTATAGAAAAAATCTTGTATAATTCAGCGGAAGTAGGTTTTTCTTTTCCTTCTTTCAACCAATCTAATTACATATTTGTTGACTAGTTTAAGTTGTTTTCTTAACTTTTAGAACGATTGAAGTAGTATTAGATTGCGAGATATACTCATTCAGATCATGATCAATTTTTAATTATTGTATGAATGATGATTATAAAATTTCGGCAATCTGAATAACACTAATACTTTTGTTACCGTCAACAATGTTGTCCCTAACGGCACCTAGAGGAGATGAATAGGTAGCCTTAAAGACCCTTAGACATTTTTCGGTTTAACCCTCTAAATTAACAAGTCGATCAATCAACAAGTAAACGTGTGCAAATAAAGTAAATAGAGTAAAGTTAGAAAAATTTGACACACGGGATGATAACGGAGTTCGGCGTAAAATGCCTACGTCTTTGAGGTAGAGCAACCTCGTTGGCGCCCCTTTCCTATTACCCAAAAAGAAATGATACAACTCGTGACACGTGAGTCCAATGAAATGGCCTAACTTGTGTACAAAGTTGAGCCTAGAAGTTCGAGCCGGAGAGTCCTACGCAGATGATCGTCACACAAATATATTTATATATAAGTAGAAACGCTCGAGCCGGTGAGCCCCTTAATGCCTACAAGCGGGGAAGTCACTCGACTATGACAAGAGAGCACTAATGTAGATCTCCTCACTATCGAACAAGAACCAACACTTTAACTAAATCTAGAGAAGATTTGTTAAGTGAATTTGAGATTATCAATGGAGTTTTGAAGTTTTAGCTCTCTCAAAGAATGAAGCTCTCAAGAACACAGAATTAGTGTTATTTGAAATTTAGGGGCGGCTTGCTTGAAACTGGAGTGAGAGTATTTACTTTATTTATAAAGGGAGCTCCAGATCCAGGTATTTGAACTGATCCGTTCAGACGGTAAAACTTCCGTTCGAACGGATAGTTCAAATGTGTTGCAGTTGTACAGTTGTATTGTTGTTAATTTAAGATTATTTGTTAATCAAACGGTCAATTTGGAAATCTGACGGACTACAAGCAATGGATCCACTTTGCTACCAAACTGCTAATCGGGTTCATTATCGTTCAAGTTAAAATGTTAAATACTCTCTCTTATCGGATTCATTAACCTCAAGGCTCCGCCCCACCATGCTCATCTCCACTGCCTCCTTGGCCGCTCCGTTTCCACCTCTCTTCCCGGCTATCGCCGCCGCTTCTAGGTCTACCCCCTCTCTTATCTCTCTGGATCACTTTCTGTAATTCCTTTTCTTCAATTTCTCCTCTGCTTAACACAGTGCAAGAGGCTCGCTAACTGACTCGCCAGCAATAGAGAGCAGAAACGTGAGCTATTCAATTACAAACAGAAGAGGCAAGTTCCTACCGATCCTTAAAAATTGCTCGATTTCTGTGCCGCATGGCCAGCTCTGGATGCTACTTGGCCCCAATGGATGTGGCAAATCGACCCTCCTTAAGGTCATTTATTTCTTTTACTAATACCTCAATAGTCTATGACTTCACTCTTTTCATGTTCTGTCAAAATACAGCATTACTGATAACTCGCTTCTACAATGGACAGGTTTTGGCAGGGCTTTTGAATCCGACAGAGGGGAAAGTGCATGTTAATGGGTCGTGTAGCTTTGTGTTTCAGAATCCTGACCACCAGGTTTTAATGTTTTCTTTTACTCTACGGTAGTAATTCCTTTTGCACAGTACACGAATACACAAGTTTTGGCAATTTTCAACACTTTAGAAAATGCAGAATTGCATTTACCAGATTCTAATAGCTTTTAGATTTCCGGGGCTAATCAATTTTTTACCTGTAAAGATAGTATTTTAATGTTGGACCACAATTCCACTTCCGTAGAAAAAATTGCTTCAGAATGCCCTCCACCCTCCACCTAATTGGTCGGTCTTGTTGGTTCTAATCAGTTATATTATATCAGATATCTTTTATTTCAGGCATGGTTGCATGGGTGTTGATACTTCAAATCTTTTGCTCTTCTTTTATTTGTTTTTTCTATTGTCTGGTAGGTGGTTATGCCCACAGTAGAAGCAGATGTCGCTT
The DNA here is from genome assembly GCA_025461125.1 of Carex kokanica. Taxonomy (NCBI): domain Eukaryota; kingdom Viridiplantae; phylum Streptophyta; class Magnoliopsida; order Poales; family Cyperaceae; genus Carex; species Carex kokanica. Next base: position 334,503 of record JAJGRX010000922.1, read on the forward strand.
TTGGCCTAGGTAAATATGATCTTTCACAAGACGAAGTTCGATCAAGGGTTTCAAATGCCTTAAAATCTGTTGGCATGGCAGACTACTCCCAAGTAGGTGTATTAAGATACCCAAATGTTTCTCTCCCTTTCTAATGACTCCTAATAATCATTTTGGTTGTTTGTGTTGCAATCCTGGGCAGTTTGTACTGTATGCCATGTGGTATGAACCCATCAGAGATTAGTTAGTTAGGAAACAAGTTGGCCAGAAAAATTCTTTTAAACAAATCATAGTCACTGCAAAGGTCAGATAGATAATCTGGTTTCAGTGCAGGCATGGTTTGAAATGAGCTGTTGGTACCGGTTACTGGTACTACGTCTAGCCAATGTTGTACTGAGACTGAATATTTAAATTCTTTAACACTAGTTGTTTACTCATCAGCATTTGTTCAAATATCCATAACAGAGGCCGATACAAACACTTAGCGGTGGTCAGAAGCAGCGGGTTGCAATAGCTGGTGCTTTGGCTGAAGCTTGCAAGGTGTTGTTGCTTGATGAATTGACCACATTTTTGGATGAATATGACCAAGTAATTTATCACTTTTTGATGTTATTCGACATTTGACTACCTTAGTACTTTTTTTTCAAATTGTTCTGGAGTTTGGCCTTATTGGAATAGGTACTTTGAAAATTTTATTTTTTGTACAGATGGGTGTGGTAAATGCTGTTAAGAACTGCGTGGCAGGCCCTGGTGATGTGGCTGCATTATGGGTGACTCACCGGCTCGAAGAACTGAAATATGCCAATGGTGCTATTTATATGGAAGAGGGTCGAATTATGATTCATGGAGATGCATCTAGTGTTGCTAAATTTCTGAAAGAAAAACAATCTGAGTATACTAAGCACTTCAATTTCTGATGAGCAGAATATCACGGAATTATAGAGTGATAGACTAGGGAGTAACCTTCTTGCTCAGTACCGATGACTGCATAATAAAAGAATAGTGGATGCATTGCTAGAACCAGAACAGGTAAAAAATAGAAAAGTGCAGCATTTGCAGCGACTTTCCTGCGGCCTTGAACATTTTCTTCTTATTATGATATTTGTTTATTTGCAGAGCAAGTGGCAAGTTTCTGATGCATATTTCAACGGAATTTTAAGTTGCCTTGTTAAGTGCCTGAATAAATATTTAGATTTTTTTATATAATATTTGTGTGATATAAGTGTGAACTATTATTTTTGACTTTTGATTAATTTTCTATTTTATTAGTTTCACTCGTTTTTATTAGAACATAATCCATTTATAAAAAAACTGTTTTGCAAGGGACTTCTTTGATTTCCTATTTACCCTTACACTCTTTATTATATTTAATATACCTCTCAACTCTTGTTTATATTTCTTATTTACCCTTAGAGTTAATTATCTATAGTTAAGTATTGTCAGAATTTTTGTTTTCCTATTGTACCCTTGCTCTTTTGTCTTGATATTTTTTATACTGACAAAAGAAAGAGAAAACAATTACTGAACTGCTGTAATTCAATTGAGAGAAACACGCACTCATATTTCACTGTTTGTTCTTCTGCTGGATGGGCCCTTCAACGAATTCGGATCCAGTGATGTAACCCAACTTTTGGGTTTTAGATCGGGACCATCCGATTCGAATCTGAGAAAATTCATCCGCGAAGTGAGCGCACACATTCCGACAACAAATTCTAATCCCGAGACAATCTCGAACGACGAATTCGAATTGGATGGTCTCAATCCAAAACCCAAAAATTGGGGTACTTTAGGTAGGGGTGCAAACGGATCGGATACGGGTCGGATAGTGGTAAAACCATATCCGTATCCGTTTTTATTTTTCGGATACAAATACGGATCAGATATTAGACGGATACGTACGGATACGGATCGGATATCGAATATCCGTAAATATTGTCATAATATATATTAAATTATATGGTATATATCTACTATTCGGATACGGATAATTAAAATGTAAATCATATCCGTATCCGTATCCGTACGGATATTCGGATATTGGATATCCGTATTTAATTTTCGGATACAGATCCGGATATGGTCGGATATTATCCGATCCGTTTGCACCCCTAACTTTAGGGGATCCGGACCCCCCTTCAACATCACCCTTCGCTTCTAGTTTCTACTTCTCTATTGGCTGGGTCCCCCTCGTCAACGCATCTAAATATTTTTGTCTCTACGAATTCCAATGCTTATAATAGGGCTGCTACCTCCGCTTGTAAGGGATCTTGGGCTATCATGCGCCTGCATGAGATTAGTTGAACGACACCATTATCGTTGAAGGAAAAAAGAAAAGTTTTTAACCAGATATTTTATTGAACGGATCAATTTCAGGGTATTTTTGTCTTTTATTCTTTTAACCAGAGATTTAATTATAGTTAATTTCAGAATTATTATGTAATGGGTAAAAAGGAAAGAGTTTTAAGAGTTTAGAGGCAAATTAGATATTTTTAAGTGTTGAGGGGTATATAGGAAATTAGAGAAGTCTGTGAGGGTATACCAAAAATTAACCCAAAACACTATCCTTGCGAGGGTATACCAAAAATTAACCCAAAACACTATCCTTGATACGTCCGTACGTACTATCTACGCCCGTGCAACAGGTTGCATGAGTCATATAGGTTGGAACCGAATCTCCTGTCCTCCTGTGAGAAGAAATTTCTGTCTCTAAAGTCACTGACGCATGGGTCTGGAGTGGATTTTGAGGCAAAATTATATCTAATATTTAAATGTCAAAACCCACTTCGGACCCACGTGTCAATGACTTTAGGGGCAAGAATTTTATGCCCACTGGGGGGCGGCAGGTGATCCGGTTCCGTATAGGTTGGTTCGGCATTAGTTTAGCAACTAATAGAAATCTGAGGTTCAGCGAGATTCGGCTTTGTTTGACCGGATTCTATGGGAGGAAATCGCGCAAAGAATTCAACTAATATCTCCATTTTCTTATATTAAACACTTAGATAATGTTTTGATTTGTCAACGGTTTCGATTAAAATATAAAATTTCGAATTGAATATCAGTCCTCTAATCAAATAGTTATTTTTTTTATTTTATGCATCTTTTTTATATTGTTTTACATATAAAAGTCTAAATTTATTTAGACATATACTTGTCACACGTACTTGTCATTTTTTTCCGAAATCTTTTTTGAATAAAAACCACAAATGACATATTATAAGATCTATATCAAATTATTAACTCATATCTCTTATTGATATTGTTTCCATTTTAGTTTATGAATTATTTGCACACTAGATTTTAAGCAAGTTCTATTGCATGTTACCAAAAAGTTAGAATTGATGAAGGAGCAAAAGAGTTGCTGAATGATCCCAATAAAGGAAATTAATAAGGTAAGTTAAAGTACACAATGATTTGTTTATATCAATTTAAATTTGGAATCAATTGACAATGTTAAAAAAACATTGTCAATATTAATTACATGTTATGTGTTTGATCTAATTACAAAGATATTAGTTTATTCCTTATCATCGAATATGTAGCATTCAATTATAAATGAATTTTTATCATCTATTTTTTTTTTTTTAAATATGGCATTTTGTATGAGATTTTTTTTTCTCTAATAATGTCTCCTTGCCATGCACCGGCACGATACTAGTATATTTACTATTTAGGTACAAATAATTAAAATTTAAAACTATATATGTATTCGTATCTGCATGAATATTCGAATATTGGATACTCCTATCTAATTTTCAGATACGGATCTGAATTAAGATGGATAATATCTGATCCGTTTTCACCCTAGGCAAGAGTTACAAATTAACTCTGTTATTTTATTCAAGTTTATTGCTAAAAAGATTTTGGGTAAATTTCATCAGAGGTCACTAAACTTTGCTCTTTGTCACGAATTATTAACTCAACTTTGATTTGTTTCTCAGCGACCACTGAACTTTGTATTTGTTTTGATTAAGTCACTCTGTTAATATTTTCATCTAAAATACTAACGGAATGTCACATGGACGTTCAACTCATCATTTTTTAATATTAAAAGTTCCTGAAACAATTTGGAAACACCAATACACCATACACCCTTTCCTCTTCCTCCGTGCCCGTGCCCTTTCTTTTTTCTTGGAGCCATTTGTAACACCATTTGTTTTCAGCTGTACAAGATGGAAATGCACGGTTAAAGAGTTGGATGCTCTGATTTGTTTTCAGCTATTGTAATTTATTTATTAATATCAAGGTTCTAAATAGCGCGCTATAGCGTTTTTGGACCATAAAAACTATAACGCTATTGCCGCTATAGCGCGCTATTTCGCGCTATAGCGGCTCTATATGGGCACAGTGCCGTTTTTTTAGCTGTTCTGCTATGGCGCGATAAACGCTATTAAAACCTTCGATTAATATCAAGTATGCCTACGGCTTAAGTATAAAAATAATGTTGTATTTAGATATGATTTTCTATATAATTTAGAGTGAAATAACTTGATATTATAAAATTGACCTCCATTTTTCATAGAAAAATTGTATATGATTGACTCCCATATATTTTTGACCTCCATAGTTCGAAAGTCTGACTCCGCCCCTAAATGTAATGGTTGTTTTACATAGCGTCAAGATTAAAAAAAAAAAAAAAAAACAGCAACAAGCATGTCTAAGGTTACTTGTATGTCGTTCTTTCAATAAAAAAAATCTTGGGGTTGCAATAAAAAAAGAAAAAGAAAATGTGGGATAATTAGATAAAAAAAAGGAGGAAAGAGAAATCTAAGACATGCATTTATAAAACCTAGGGGTTGCAATAAAAAATAAAATTAAAAGGAAACATGGGAGGAAATTAAGGGAAATCTGAAAAAATGAGTGAAAAAAGAAAGGATAGGGGCATGGAGGAAGAGAAAGAAAAAGGAAGAGACAAGGGTGTATGGTGTCTTCAAATTATCTCAGAAACTTTTAATTTTCAAAAATGGTGAGTTGGACGGTCAAGTGGCATTTTCAGGGGCGCATTCAGGATTTTCGTTAGAAGGGGGGCAAAAAAATATCGAATCAGGTTTAATATCTAATCGGATTTAAATCTATTAACCAATTGGATACTCGATAAAAAATAATGTTTTAACTTATACTTTCCAATGCTTTGACTTGTAATTTTTGATTCTCTGACTTATAATTCTAATTACCAATCAAAATTCAACAAATTTATTTCAATTTTAATCCTAAATTTAACCCGAATTACAAATCAAACATTCAGAGGGGGGCAAAAAAAATTTCAGGATTGACAAAGTCGGTCGGAACCGATAAATCTTCACTAAAACTCAAAATCTAGGGGCAGCTGCCCCCCTGGAATACACTGGGTCCGCATTTGGGCATTTTGTTAGTATTTTAGATGAAAATGTTATTAGAGTGATTTAATTAGAATAAATACAAAATTTAGTGATTGATTTGTGAAAAAAAAAATAAAGTTTAGCGAGCTCTTGCGAAATTTACCAAAGATTTTTGTTTTCAAATAAATTTTTTTAACTCTTTGGTTCTAACGAGAGAATTCCTGCTCCAAAACTGAAACGAAAGTGACGATTCCTATATTTTTCTGGAAGCAAAGATATTCATCAGTGTACAAGACATGGTCAACTGCACCTGGTCCAAACAATGTGCTGGTTAACAACCAAAGGAGTATGGTCCCACATGTCAGCTTCTTCATCAGTGTACAAGACATGGTCAGCTGCACCTGGTCCAAACAATGTGCTGGTTAACAACCATAGGAGTATGGTCCCACGTGTCAGCTTCTTCGTATTGCGTCAGAGCCACTAACCTGCTGTGTAATTTCCGTTCTCCCTCTTTCGGTTTTTTTTTTTTTTTCCCATTTCCTGACCTAACGCAACTCAAAACCCGCTACAACCCTAATCTCTCTCTCTCTCTCGATCGATCGACCTGTTTTTTCCCCAAAACCTCTCTTCCCAGCGTGTTTTTGGACTCCACTGACCAACACAACGGCGCAGCTCGATGCGATCGGATGATAACCACTCTCGGGTGGCACCATCGGAGGAGGGGCCTACGGAGGAGGCGGACAGGAGAAACCCTAGCGGAGTCGTTGCCATCTCAATCGGTAGGCTCTGGTGCTGATGCGATTGCTAATGGCATGGGGTGCGCAGCATAGGCGCTCCGGGCCACCGAGGGGTCTGAAAAACCTCGGCAATACATGCTATCTAAACAGTGTCTTACAGTGCCTCGCTCACACGCCTCCGTTTGCGCAATTCTGTCTTGCATCGCAGCACTCTTCCTTGTGTAAGTGTCGATTTTACCTATGCATTTAAGATAATTGAGCTCCCCATTCAATTAATGGTGAAGTAGCGAGATTTGCTGATTTTTGGGTGAATTAGTAATTTAGTACTGATTGGTGTATTTCTTATGCAAATCAACCGGTTCCTTAGTCATTAGTGATTTCCATGACAGAGAAAAATATCAATTTTCTTAGAAGGTGGACATAATTTTTAGGCCAGACTTAACTGCGGTGGATCTTTTTTCTTCTTTTTTTCTTTTTATACCTCTGGTCCTCCTATGTGTATCACATATGTTTAGGAAAACCTGAATTTGCCAGTTCTGGAGATGAGTGCCATAATGGGTATCTTTATAAAATTTGAGTTTAGGGTTTTAATAAGTGCTGGTTTCTGGCTGTTTCATTTGGGAAACTGGTTTTGGGTGGAGAATTCTTGTGGTATAATGTTGCTTCGGTGTACTTTGAACCTATATAGCCACGGAGCATTTTTGTGGTATAATTTTGCTTTGGTGTGCATGGAACCTGTATAGCCCAAAATCATCAATTCCTGGTTCAGAAATATTATCTATGGCAAGGAACATCCTGTTCCTTCAGATTTTATTCAAAGTTGTACTTTCAGTGAAAATCTCTCCTTTTTCTTTCCCCTATCCCCCATCTTGTTGTTCAGGACCATAGACAGTTCTAAATTTAATAAGGATTTACATTAAACATATCTTCATTCAATATCTTAAACTGGTTTAGGTGCTTTCATGGAATTTTTAAGTTGGTGAAAACTATTGTATAGTAAGTTAGTATTCATTGTCTGGATGGAATGCAACACCAAACAATAAGAAAGTAAGATAAAATGGGGGACTAAGATGCATTGATAGTAGATTCCCAAGTGTAAATTGCACACCAAGTTGCCTCCCAAAAGTTGCTTTAAGCAAAAAACACTCAGAGGTTCTTATCAAGTATAAACACAATTTATGCTGTTAGAAAGATAGGTAAAAACTAAATAAAATACGCATTACTGTGCATTGCATTTGAAATGTGCTTATAGATGTGTGGTTCCAAACTACTGGGTTTTTTTTTTTGTGATTTAATCTTCATTATTTTCTGTAAGAAAAGAAATTCTTTTCTCTCGGGGCATGATTGGTGTCTCGTGATGGCTTGATGTGTTGAGTGAAAATTTCGCTGCAATTATGGAATCACTAAGCTAGTTTCATCCTTAAAACATATGCACCCTGAAGAAGATAAGCAACTAAATTAATACATGGAGTCTTGAGTTATTGACAACTGGTCCATCCTCGACGAGCAGTGCTGCTACTACTATATCTTTTAGCACAGGCTGAAATTGTAGATGTTGACTGGTTCTAATTGGCTAGTACATCTTCTTTTACTTCTGTAACTATATGTTAATAAGTAAAATTTTATTTACTTATGTAATTATGTAGGCAAAGATTTTGTGAGCCGAGACAAGGAGTGTGGCTTCTGCATCCTGGAGAGACAGATTGCGCGTCTTCACACACCAGCACAAAATGGCATCTCAGCTGTTGACACCCCTTCAAAGCTCCTAAAGTCTCTCTCCATCTTTGCTGAGCACTTCAAGTGGGGTCGCCAGGAGGACGCCCATGAGTTTCTCCGCTATGTGATTGATACCTGCCACACTGCCTGTGCAAGGTTGTCGAAGGCAAGGTCAAGTACTGGGCACAACAGCAATGGTGGGGCCCATGACAACAGTGAGACAGTGATGAGGAAGATATTTGGAGGGGCACTGCTGAGCCAAGTGAAGTGCATGGCATGCAAGGGGGAGTCAAACAAGACTGACGAGATCATGGATTTGAGTCTCGATGTGTGCCATAGCACCTCTGTGAAGGATGCATTGGCGCGGTTTTTTCAACCTGAGATCTTGGATGGAAGTAATAAGTACAGTTGTGAGAGGTAAATTAGAAGTTTCTTTTTCCAAGGTTTAAGCATTCTAGAATTGAAATCAATCTCTATTGGATATGTAAGAGAGTTGGATTTTACCGAAGTCTAAGCGTGGTAGAGATGAGACCAAGTTTTGATGATAATCAGATAAGTATGAAAGTTGAATTTCCATTGATTTTAGTTGAACTTCTATGCATTTTGATTTACAGGTGTAAAAAACTATCAGTTGCTAAAAAGCAGATGTTTGTGTCGCAAGCCCCAAATGTTCTTGTCATACAGCTCAAAGTGCGTAAGCCTCTCCTCCCATGTGTATATGATTGTATTATTTTAAAGTTTTATGTTAGACTTGTATTACCAACTGACGGCTTTGGTCTAAATTTAGAGATTCGAAGGAATTGGTGGGAAAATTAATCGGAACATAGAATTTGAGGAGGTCCTGCTGCTTTCAAGCTTCATGTTTAATGGCAATCAGGTCTGTTGATGTTATTGGTTCTGGGTTTTCTTTGTGCAATTTTTTTATACTTGACAATTTTTTAAGTGGAGGAAATTTTGTGGTTAGCTTTGGGATTTGTAGATGTCACTTTGCTTTCTTGCAAAATTTGCTGAGACTGGAAGATTTTTTTTTTTGCCATTTGAGTTCAATTGTTTGTTTATTCTTAAGCTTTTATGCTTAGAACAAAGATGCATATCTTTTTAAAAATGGTATAGTTTATGCAAGATAGTGTCTCACATACAAAAATATATGCTGTTATTTATATAAAGATTGTACTGCAAATCACAGAATGTACCATGTCATCAGCTGGGTGGATTTTTGCCAACTTTTGGTGGTCAATTTAAGTGCTTCTTTCCAACTGTTTGATTACTTTTACGATCTTGATTTGGTTTCTTACTTGGTGATGCAGGGTTCACAGACCGAGTATAGTCTGTTTGGAAGCATTGTGCATGCTGGTTTTTCACAAGACTCTGGTCACTATTATGCATACATCAAAGTATATATTCTTCTTTCAGAATTTATTAATGTGTTTTTGGAAGTTGCTTGGGGAACTAGTACTTACACTTGGAAGTCCTTTCCCATCAGGCTTTATATTAACATCCCATTAATGACCAAACCTTCCTGTTTTTCATGAATACCACAAAACACAACCTCTAATTATTGCTTGGCTACTGTTGACTGTAACTAAGGCCTGCGTAGAAGTTTTGAATGGTCTTTTAGGGCTATAAGCCTATATTTTCATTCTAAAGGGTGGTCTTTCTCAAATTCCAAAGGGTGGTGGTCATACATCTTCAAATTAGAAAGTTGAGAGAAAAAATATATGGCATGGTCTCTTAAACACAAAAGGAAAAATAATTATGGAAATTATAAGATGTTCATTTTCTTTGCTCTTATCTTGATTTGGCTTGAATTGTTATTAGGATGCTTCTGGCAACTGGTATTGCTGCAATGACACCCAAGTTTCCCGTTCAAGTGGTCAGGAGGTTTTGTCAGAGAAAGTCTATGTTCTTTTCTACATCCTCAGAAACACTAACCCCAAACCAAATAAAACTGCCAACAATGGCTACACCCCTCAGGCCAAACTTCTACATCCTAATGTAAATGAAGCTCCAAAACCACTTGCTACAAAACAAAATGGGACTTGTACTGCTAAAATTAATGGTAGTGGAGCACCAAATTCACATCCTGTCAATCAGATTGGACCTGTCAAGTTTGAGATTAAAAAATCGACCTTGAATGGTACAACAAAATCTGAGGTGAGAAATAAGAATAATACAGTGATTAAGAAAGGTAATTCACCGCCTAATTCGAGTTCATCAGGGGAGTCTAAATCTGTAAATAAGGTCAAGTCTTCTTTTTCAAACGGTAATAATGGAAGCAGCAAAGGTTGCGTGTTGAGAGAAGTTCAAAATATTGTTAAGAAAAATCCTGGCCCCTCGTTTAATGGTGATGCTGGATGCATCCAGCCTAGTGTGTCTGTGCCTGAAAGAGAAGACAGCTGCTCCAGAAATGGAGGTGAAGTTTCTGTTTCTCTCACTAAGGAGTCAAAGAGCTTGGCAGAGAGAAAAAGCTCAGATAAGAAAGTTAGCTCATGTATACTGCAGTCCCGTGAGGAACTCCAGAAGTTGAAAGACTTGTAAGTCACTCCATCTACAACATATGTTGTATTATTCATCAACTTATTTCTGCTATTATTTCATTTCTTTATTAGCAATATTTGTTGGTTTTTACATGGAGTCTTATAGAGTTGTCCTTGTTGGTTTTTTATAGTTGAGACTGAGAGCAACCTTTTATTTTTCTACTCGTGTGCAATTTAATCCATCACAAGTCACCAAGTTAATACCTTTTCGATGGTTGTGAAGTTCCGCATCTATCTGTTATTTTTGGACTAATTTCTATGCCATACTAAACATCACAATATATGAATATACTTGAAAATGTGAAAAGTCTTATATGCTCTGCTAAAATGCCAAGATATCACATGTATGGCAGCCCTCACTGAAAGCACTAGAAACTACGATAGGCACACTTTGTTTGAAGTCATTGAGAAGCATGGATTAGGGAAGCTTAAAAAAAAAAAACAGAGAAGCGTGGATTAGGGTTTTCAAAGGAAAAGAGATCAGGCTAGGGGTCCACCTTTGTTAAAATTTTAACTTGGCCATGACAAATTTGAAGAGAAATGTGCAATATGCTTGTATGAAAATACATTTAGGACTTGGCCTTTCTGGCATAAAGATGGGATATGCTTTGTATTATGGAAAAGAATATGTTTCCACTACACAAGCAAAAATGTAACTGCAGTAATTAAGTATATTTCTCATTAATTTGCTTCATTTAAAAAAAATGCTCTCTGCTCCTTTGTGCAGGCTTGTGTGTGAAGCCTCATCAGAGCTGAGATCGTGTGGTTGGACTGATGAGGTTCAGAGTTACATGCGTGATAGAAAGCGGTTATGTGTCCGGCAAGATGCTAGCAATACTCTTGGTGCCTCTCTATTGAGGTTTTTTCTTATTTTCTGTGTAATATTACTCAAATTCTGTCAAATTATTATGTTGTTATTTTTATATGGGTAGAACCTGAACTGCACAAGTCACAGGTCAACCTCCTGACCAATTTAAATCATAAATCTAAGTTTTCAAAAAATATAATCTAACTTTTAACAAAAGTCTTATTTGTTGAGTTGATCAAGTCATTTCTTGGGTTTGGAGGGCACAGATTCAATTCCCACCTCTGAAAACGTTCATATTAGAGAATGGGGTGGTAGCACAGTTGGTTAGGAAAAAGTCCTAAAGACTGTTGGATACCCAAAGGTCAATAGTTAGAGCCCCACTCATGACTTTGCAGCCTCTGTGAAGCTTTAAAAAAAAAGAAAAGTTTCATATTATCCCTGCTTATTCACTTCCCAAGAGGCAGACAGGACATTTTCTCCAGCTATGTAAACCCCTGTTAAATTGTTTGGATCAGGTTGGATTCACCGTAGAATCAGAAAGTCCCCTAAATGTAATACGCTGCCCTGGTGGGTTGGGATTGGTGGCGGGGTGTTAAGGTATTAGGAGATGGGGTTAACATCCCATGAATATAAAATTATTATAATATAGAACTATTTTTTAGTTGCTAAAAACAGTTAAATAACTTATTTTCATTCCTTATCTTTAGTTTTGAATACAAACTGTTACTTATTTGTTCCCTACTTTTTGAGTGCAATGCAGGGAGCAACTGATAAATGAGTCGAAAAGGACGTTCAATTCTCAAATTCCCGAGTCATTGAAAGGAAAGCTATATCAGCGCCTCATCTCTTTTTCTAAAGATTATTCTCTTTTGGATTCATAGTGCAGAGAAGCATATTTAACGTTCCTCTTATGATGGCTCTCTAGTATTCGTGACTGAAATCTGCTGGTATGTGCTCTATTTATGAGAGAAATGCATGTGTATCCTCTAAATTAATTGAAACAGTGTAATTGCTCAAGTAATAATTCTAAGCATAATAAACCATTCCTGTATTGTAAAAGTCATTGTCTGAGGTGATTTCAGTATTTTGGAATCTGTCCCCCTGGTTTTATTCTTGCATTGCAACTTTGTTGTGACTGCCAATCCGACCTTGGTTAAAGTTCTACCAAAGGGGTTTTGTCCTTTGTTTTTGAGCTTTTCTGGTGTAATATGACCTTTTTTCTTTTTTTGTCCTTTGGTTAATGTTCTAACAAATGAACTTGCTTCTTTTTATGTTAAAAGTGGAATTTTATTTTCTTTTTTAGGTGCTTGTGCTTGAGTAAGTCACTTTCAACATTGATGATGGTGTGCTTCAATTTTGTTACAATTTTTTTTTCTTTAGAGATGAGAATGTGGGAATAGATTTGTTGTAAAATATCTTTTTTTTCCTTGTTAGAGAGTTTCCTCGAAATTTCTGAAGGGAATGGAGAAGAGATTAGTATGCGGAATATGTGCTGTGTTACTTTGATTGTAGCACATCGAAAACACTATATCATGAAAAAGGACAAAAAGAAACACGAGTTAGTTTTTTTGCTCTTCTAATTGTTTATGTTAGGCTGTCCTCGTCAGTGTAAAAATGTTCTTTCTTGTTAATAGATGTTGCTGGATAATTACCTGACATTAGTTGCTTGAGTTAAATAAAGTTATTTTCTTTTTATTAATTTTCCATGGTTTTCTATAGCATTTTTGACTATTTGTTCCGAGCTGTTCCATGTGAACATCTTCGTCCCCACCGCCACAAATCCCACGTACCACTTTTTGAGTAAAAAATGTATGAACCTATATTCAAAACAATAATGTATTCTTGTTTCTCAGGCGTTTTATTAAATAAGATCTTTCTTATTGCTTTTTTGTTTGTGTTTGGGCAAAGAAAAACCAGTCGCAGTTGACATTTCTGCAAGCAGGCAGTTTACCGACTGGGCTAGTCATCGAATGTCATTGTTCAGGACCGGGTCCCGTCGTAAGAACAAGTTAATTGGATCGGGTCTGGTTCCTTTCTCTTCTTTTGCTTATAGGGGGCAATGGGCATAACCACGAGTCCGTACCGGACTGAGTACAATACTTCCAGCCGGGCCGAAAATAATAGGATGGCTATGTAGATATGGGGGTCTGTTTTGAGATTCATTCCCACCCGGTACACAGACAACAATCATCAAACCAATAAACTAAAATTAGTGACCGGTTGTCACTTCTAATCTTTTCAGAATGAGATCAAACTTTTGAAAGAAAACGTCAAAATCATATCTGCAAATGTGGAAAAAGTGAAATATATCCAAAAAAACAGCGGAGTTTCTTCATACTCTTTGGAGGAGGAAAAAGTTCTTCCGGAAATTAAAACATGTACTTGTATTGCCAGATCTCGTTCTTTTCATGAAATTTAAACATTACATTTGGATGGATTAGTACAAGAATAGTGATTTTTAGGTTAGTAGTTGAGAATAGTGCTAACTCAAGTGGTTTGAGAATAATACTAACTTTGGATTATTCTGGTTTAGTAAAAATGTTGATTGAATCGTATATTTGAAATAGTGATGGAGGAAAAGAATAAAAGAATAATTTGTTTTTCTCTTTTCAAGTAACTCTTATATTTACCATGGCAAGTTAAATATATACGAAGCATCATATTTTCCAATAATATCTCAATTATTTTTAACCAAAAACAGATTAGAAAATATTTCTTATTATCTCATTTAATACCAATCTAATCACAGTTAAAATGTAATTAAACAGTATCACTTTTTATACCTACACAATAGTATAAATCACAGTAGCATATCAACAATTAAACCTACACAAATTAAGTATTTTAATTATCAATATTATGAGTGCAGCAAATAAATTATCACATTCTAAGTACTAATGTAGCAACTATTACCATCCTTCTAGATTCATCCCATTTAATTAGCATAATTGATCCAAAATAAGTGATACAAAAATACATCACCATAGCTAACAAGTAGTTAAATATTACCATTCTTCTGAAATACAAAAAATTACCAATAATATCTCACCTAGTAGCCCACAAAATATTTTTGACAACTCTCCTAACCTCATCCCCTACCTCACTATCGGTAGCCCCCATATCCTCCAAAATAGATGTATCACCGATAGAAATATCATTTTGCACAACTCCATCAAATTCCTCTTCGTCCGAAACGTGTTGAAGCCTATTGCGATGGTTGATGAAATTATGTAAAATGCAACATGCAATAACAATTCTAGCTTGTGTTTTGAATTTATACCTACGCATCAATTGACAAATTTTGAAACGATTTTTTAAAATGCCAAATGTCTTCTCAACAATGTTCCTAAGTTGTGCATGTCGATGGTTGAATAAATCCTCCGCACATTCATATTGGTTTGGGGTTCGAGATCGCCTTTGAAAAGACGCCAAGTGATAAGGTCTACCACGATATGGGCTTATGAATTGCCTTGTATTCGCATAACCTCCATCAACAAGATAGTATTTGTTAGGTGGTACTACAAAACCATCTTCTACTGCCTTACGTAAAATCAAATTATCATGAGCTGATCCCTCCCAACCAGCTATTACGGCTACAAAATTACCATCAAAGTCAACAGCTGCCATAACATTTTGCGAATAAACTTGCTTTCTATTACGAAACCGTTCCTTGGGTTCATCATGCGGATCGACAAATGCAGGAATGTGTGTACCATCGATTGCTCCTAATGCATCCTGCAACTCATATTTAATTTGCAAACATATATAAGATTTGCGATATACTGTGTATTTATTTTCTATAAATTGATTCTTTAAAATTATACCTTGAATGGAGCATGTAGTGTCCCCTCTGATACTTTTGGATGTATTGGCGCATCCGAACATGGTAATTTGATGTAATCTGCTTGCATAAGTAAGATACAACGCAATACCTTCTTGAAACATCTCCACACTGTTTCTTTGGAATGCTGGAAGTCCTCACCTACTTTCTGCACAAGATCAGAGTGTGCAACAATCTGTAGAAACATCCCAACTTGTTCTTCAATTGTTACATCTCTTTCTGTTATTATACCTTTTTGTCGCACTTCATTGCACAATACCAAAAAAGATTCTGTGTTCATGCGAAAATAATCATGACAACGTTGGTGATGACCTTCTAATATGTTTTTAATCCATTCTATGCCTGTCATTTTTCTATCATTCCTCACTTCTTTCAAATCAGTAATACACATTTGCATCGCATCACAATACCAATTGTTTGCACTGATGATAGCATTTTGTATTTTAAACATCATCTCGTCTCCTTCTTCATCAATTGACATTTGCTGATCAGTCGACATTTCCTGCAACATGTATTCACAGAACTTCAGAACTTTTAGCACCCTCATTTATTAGAGATAACAATAAGAAACAAATCACAATGAAAAAGAAACATCAGATTTAAGGAAACTTGTAGACCTTGTAGACCTGGTTTGCCCAAACTTCTTGAACTTCCACAGATTGACCAAATTCAGTCCTTTTTTTTTTCTTACCCCGTCCCAAGGCCTTACCAAGTCGTTCCATGATACTAGGCTAAAGATTGAAAATAAGGGCAATTATCAACATGCTTGTTCCATTGAAAATAAATACACCCAAACATAAAGGAAAAAATCTTGTTGTCAACGAATTTTGTTTGTAAAAAAATATATGAAAAGACAATTCATATATTCAAGAGAAAATTAACATGCTGCCAATTAACATGAAAATTAACATGCTGCCAATATATGCTGCCAATTACATGAAAAATTAACATGCTGCCAATTCAAGATTGAAAATAAGGGTCGAAGCCCTCATGCCATCACAAGGCATCACAGAGATAAAGGAAACAAAAAGGATGTAGGAAATTTACCTCTGCTGCTACCGTTCACCGTCTCGTTTATCTCTGCCGCTACCGTCTCTCCCTGCTATAGCCTCATGTATCTTTGGCCACCCTTACCAGTAGAATTACATCACAATCTGACAATTACATGAAAACAAAAATTTGTCAAAAAAGAGTTGTATATTTGGTTCTTTATGCTCACAGTGATGTTCTTAGGATCTTTATAGGTACACTACAATTTTTATAAAAATTTTAGAGCATTTTAACTATTTTATTTTGGGCTCTGAGTAAGCTAATGTGTACTGCTCATGTTTTTCTGACAGCCAAATTTCAAAAAGTAAATTAAGAGTAATATACTAAACCAAAATTATTTTTCTTTTTATGAAAATTTATATCTAACACTATTCTAGATGCTCAATTAATTTCATGAATTTAGGAGTACTCGAACTATACCTTTTAAGATCCATTAAAGCATTATAACAAAACATATGCACACACACATCTTTTTTCTGAACGTTCTATTTACCTTGGAGTCTTGGACTGATGCCTTTGGCAATATAATGCCCCAATAGTGATATGCCTATACAGCGCTCCTGTATAATCAAAACACTCAATAAGAGAAATATATATATATTCAAAACATTAATACTAAAGTGCACCCAGATTTCTCCAGTTTTAATACAAAAGTGTATCCTTTGAAATTCAGATAGAGTCAACTTTAATCCAACTACTACTACAACATAATATATATACGACTATATGCGGTTAAAAATACTAACTACACAGATCCTCAACCATGTACAACAGTATAGCAAGATCAATCACATTCTAAACAGCACACATATGAACAGATTTATTAAAATAATCCTTCAGTCCTCATTTTAACAATTCAAGCAAAAAGGTTATGCAAAAAGGCATTTTAACAATTCAATCTCATTTTAACAATTCATAGAATTTTGAAAATTTAACCCTTGAACCTTGAACTATACCATAACTTAGTATAAGCACTAGGTATATTAAATGTAACTAATGTCAAGAATGTAAATTTAATAGTCAAACAATCCAACTCCATATTTTTACAAGAAATTTGGTACAAATAAGTATTGGTATCAACCTATGGCTTAAACCATACTTTCCCAAGCCCCCAAGCCGGGTTCAGTACCAATCGGTACTAGCACATACTATAGAAAAATTCAACAGTAACTCAACACTTGTGCTCATATATTGCCAGGGTTCCCAAGACTTCAATCTATTGAAAGAAGGAATTCCATGTGTGTTTGTAGACCATGAAGTAGAGGTTTTTCAGATTCAAGCAACGCAACACAGTGATAAAGGATACAAAAAGGGCATAGGCATTTTACCAGAAATTGCTTCCAACTCGCAATTAAGGAGGGCTGCCGGTACCAAGGTCGTGGTGTTGCTTCGCGACCTCACCTCCTGGCTGTTCCTCTAACCCACGCGCAAATGCAAAAGAAAACCCTAACGGGTTGAGGGTTGAGTGTTGAGCAAGAGAGACCTCTATCTACTCCTTGTTACACCGAGAAGACGATATTGCACTTGATTTCGACAATCTCGCTGCACAGAGCCGGAGATCTGAGAAAATATAGAGGTCTCTCTTGAGAATTTCGCTAACCCACAGAACAGCGCTGTTCCTGTAACTTTTCTTACTTTGTATTTTACGTTTGGATGGCTATTGCCTATTCTTCTAACCCAATTCAAACGCACTAGAGTATAAATGAATAATAATTGGAAATCTTGTTATGACGTGAATAATTAGAAGCGGGCTAACAAGGGACCGAAACTTTTGGGCCGAAACAGGCCGATACATTCTTCCGAGGACCACTATCAATTAAGCCATGTGGATGTACTGTTAAACTTATTTCATCATTTTTTTTAGAGAGGTCAATTCGCGAATTCCAAAAGGAAGCACCGAGGGAAAGCTTCCCTCCAAAAGTTACCATCCAATTTTTCGAACTCCAGCTTCCCAAGTACGCCAATCGGCGCTTTATCTTCCCTAACAAGGCCAATCTATTCTTCTACAATTATTAATCGACACAAAGAGAGAGAGAGAGAGAGAGTCTCATGGCGGACATTGCTCATCTCGAGAAATTAGGAAGGGAACTCAAATGCCCTATCTGGTACCCATTCTATTGATTTATCTTATTTCATTTAAGAAAGAAGCAAATGGTTCATCTTCATTATTGTTACCTTTTGTACCTGATTTTTTTTATCAATTAATCACTCAAAATTACTTAAAAAACCGACGGTTGTTTTTATTTATCTTTTATTTTGCGCATCTTATTCTCTGCATGCTTAAGAAATAAATAAATTTATATATTTATTTATTGAAATAGTAGATTTGTTCCATTCTCACTTGTTACGTTGGTATTATTAAACGATTTTCTACTTTTTGAATCTCTTTTCTCAGCTTGAGTCTCCTAAATTCGTCAGTTTCAGTCCCTTGCAATCACGTCTTCTGCAAGTAAGCCCCAAGTTTATATTATATGCATGCTAAATAGGTGATATTTTTATTTTTTTGCATTGAAAAATGGGAATAAAATTGTTCCACATTCTTATTCTTGACAGTGCTTGCATTTTAAAATCCATGAAATTGGCCTCGAGCTGCCCAGTTTGTAAGATTCCATTCCACAAGAGAGGTTTGTTATTAATATTCTTCTATATATTTGAAATTTCTCTTGAATTTGAAACTTGATACTTTTCTCACATTGGCTTCCATTCTTTAAATTATCTTGAAACTTGAAAGGTTCTCATAGTCTTGAGAATCTTGACAACTAAGATTGTGTTAGAGAGCCGGAAAAAAAATGAATCAAGCCAATGCATGAACAACTGTAGAAATATTTTGATTAATAGTATGCCAATGCTTTCAGCCAACTAACCTTAAAAAAAAAAAATATAGTATGCCACTGGTGTTCTTTTATCTTCAGAAACACAGTATTCTTAAATCCATTGGATTATTTGTGCTATTCTCTTTGTAGAATTACGTGCTGCTCCTCATATGGATAATTTGGTGAACATATTCAAGAGCATGGAAGCTGCGACTGGAACACCTGTCATGTCAACCCAACTGACATCTCCCCCAAAAGCCCCAGGTACGCTCTAATTTCATAGGGGCCATTCAACAACATGTGGAATAGTGAAAGAATAGAGGAAAAGTGGAATTTGAAATAGGTTTCTATTTTGTACTATTCTGGTCGTGTTCGGTTGATAGTGGAAGAGTATTGGTAAACAAGCTAATTTCATCTCTTGGAAGGCCAATTTCTCTATTCCACCATTCCCATGGAATAGGGAATTGGCTCATAGAGGAATAGAGGAGGGATCAAAATGTAAAAAGCAGGGTTTGACTGCAAAAGTCCCAATTTCACTTTTCCCAATTCCATAATTTCACTCAATTCTTTTCTTGTTTGGCGGGAATAGAACCTCTATTCCTCTTTTCCATGCTTGCCGGACAAGCCCATAGTATTGTAAAGGGTTGTTTGTATTGGAAATAATTTTGTAATGTTCACAAGTAAGACTCAACTAGTTCCTTTCTGGATCCTCTTCCACTCTCAATGGATATTTGCTAATTGCAATTAATCAACATGCTTTAGGAAACTTATATACAGCCTCTGTCCAATACAAAGTTTGACCATGATAGAACATGTGGTCTGTGTTCCAGTATGGAAAATAAAAAGATGTGAATTTTACCAGAAAAAGGTCTAAAGCCTTTCATAATCTTGCATTCTCAAACTTCCTGCAATGTTATTATCAAATACAGACGAAGAATCTCCAGGAAAACTAGACGATAATACGTCCAACAAAGATCAATTAAAAAAGAAGAGAAGCACTTCTCTGAAAAGTAAGAAAAAGAATGTGGCAAAACAGAAATGTACCAGCGATCTCAAGCCTTGTTTCCCAGCCAAGAAGCGTGTTCATGTAACGTCATTTGCTGTATGTGAGACTCCAGTGAGGCCCGCAAAAGTGTTGAAGTTGGGTGAATCAAATAATAACTTGACAGATAGTAAAGACAGTAATGAAGGTGACAAGTTGGCAACTAATTTGCAAACAAGCCTATCACTTCGGCCATTTTTCTGTCTAGGAGAAGAGGAAGGAGAAGAAATAGAAAATTTTGTGAGTTTAAGCATTTCAAGTCCCCTAAATGCTCCTTGTTTTAGTGATCTGAAAGATACACAAGATGAGGTTCCCTCCAATACAACACCAAATGTGAGTATCAGAATTTGAATTAATTTTCATTAGGCTGTTAACAATATGTTACCTACTTTCATTGCCATGATAAAGTGATAGAATTAATATGACATAGCTGCTATTTGGTATTGTGTGTTTACCTTTAGTGACGACCAATTTACAATATTCATTGGTGCCTTCCCCTTTCCAAAATATTTGGACTGTTTTATCATATGGGGACTCCATTAGTAAAGCTGTGCTCAGCTGAGGCATGAAGGAATAATTTCCATAATTGATTGTATGAAGAAAGTAATGTGTAATTGGTGTGATTATGATCTGATTGGAATGTACCCGATATGTTGTATGTTTTGAAAGTTTAAATTACGGGGTCAAAGAAGTTATCCTTGTCAAACTTTAGTGTTCAGGTTTCCATGTTAGTAACCTGTTAGCTTCAAAGTTTTGAATTATTGCCAATTTAATGCAGAGCAAAGCTAAGGCAATTGAGGATTATGAAAGTGAGATTTTTGAGTGGACACAAAGACCTTGCTCTCCTGAGCTTTGCTCTACACCAGCAAAAAAGGTAACATAAAGCATAAAACTTGTAGAAGTTATTATGACCTAATTTTTAAAACATGTTTGTTTTTTTAATTCAGATCAAGGGGATGAAATGCCTTGATCAAATACAAGAGGAAGAACCAGCGCCAATCGACAAAATCAGCCCTGTGATTGATGAAACTCGACTTACTTCTGATATGAGAGAGAACAAATCCAAGAAAAATAAAAAGAGAAATATCAATGCTAGCTCTTCAGTTCCCAATAAAAAAGGAGAAAAAGAATCTAAAGGATATGCAAAAAACTCTACAG
Organism: Carex kokanica; assembly: GCA_025461125.1. NCBI lineage: Eukaryota > Viridiplantae > Streptophyta > Magnoliopsida > Poales > Cyperaceae > Carex > Carex kokanica. Next base: position 355,499 of record JAJGRX010000922.1, read on the forward strand.
AGGAAAAAGCACTGCAACCCAAAGTGAAGAATTACAAAAGGAACCCTGAAAAGGTGACTGATGATTTAATTTTGAAAGTAAATGATCAAAAGGAAGAGAAGGAGATCAACAAAAGTGAAAATACAACAAAGATGAAAAGGAATAATGAACGTGGCTTTAGTAATTTTATGCTAAAGAGATGCGAAAGTGCCCCATCCAGAGTTATATGTGCCTTCTGTCGTTCTGCTGATGTTACTGAGGTTTCTTTTTATCGTTATTTTTAAATATTCATTATCTTTTTGGTGATTATTGGAAAATAGTCTGACAACTAGCATTTTGGAGTAGGTTTCTGGAGATATGGTTCACTATTTGAATGGCGTGCCAACTGATGCTGATCTCAATAAAGATGGCACTATCATCCATTCTCATAAGAACTGCTTGGAATGGTTAGTATTTGATTTTCTCTTTTACTGTTTTATGCCCTTACTGTTTGTGTTTCTGACTAGGACTGCATTATTTCTGCGTACTTTTAGGCTTGACCATTGCCTCTGTCAAACAAATTGTGGCAATATTTAAATTTAAACCTCACTTGAGGTACTATCTTTTGATAGTTCAATCAGATTCTCTATGCCTCTATCAGTTCTTGCTGCTATACACCTGTTCACTGAAATTAATTGGAAATGAACTACACATGTTAAAAGAAAATCTTAATATAAAACCTTAAAAACCAGAAATAAATCATATGGTAAAAAGAAATATATAACTATAAGCATGTTTTACCATTGAAGCCATTTCTTTCTGGTGAACATTTTCTCCTTCGCCCAAGGAAGCTAACTGTGATGCATTATTTTTCTTAGGGCCCCTGATGTGTACTTTGAGGGTGATATAGCAGTAAACCTGGCTGCTGAGCTGGCAAGAAGTAAGAGAATAAAGTGCAGCTGTTGTGGCATTAAAGGGGCAGCTTTAGGTTGCCTTGAGAGCAACTGCCGCAAGAGCTTCCATTTCACTTGTGCAAAATTAGTGCCAGAATGCCGATGGGATAATGTAAGTTTGTAGTTCTTTTGACATGTTAAACTCTTCTGATGTGTAAATATCCTGGGTTCCATAAGCATTGTCATTATGTAATTTTGAGGGACTAAAAATAGTTTGCCTTTTATGAAGGGCAAATTTTTAAAATTGTCCATAGATTTTTAACAGATATATGATGTGGATAATGCATATTAGATGTGGAATTCTTTTAGAGTTAATATTATGATTTGTCATTCTTTTTTTATATAAGAGTACAAAAGCCCACTAAATAAATTTGTTTTTGTCATCGGTACATATCGACTGGTTCTGTTACAGACATTTATGTATTGTTTGGTTCTGGTTTGGTTGCTTTCTTATGCTATTGTCTAGCAGGAACTGCATAAAATCAGTACGTTATCTAGTTTCACTGAACAGCTTGGCTTCTCTTTAGAAGATTTCTGTCTGACACATCAGAAGTTATGGTAAAAACTGTGAGAAGTGCAATCATTGTAGTTCAAAAATCCAATTGATTTTTTTTTTTCAGGAGAATTTTGTGATGCTGTGCCCTCTCCATTGTAGTTCAAAGTTGCCGATTGAGATATCTGAACCACAAAAGCAAGGCTCCAAGAGGTGTACTTCAAAGGGGTATGCTATACTATAACTAGTTAGTTTAGATTATATTTACCCATCCACTATTGCAATTGTGCTAAGCTCAACTTTACCAAGTAAAACGTTGATCAATACTGAACCGCTTAACTAAGTTTCAGTTAAATATGAAGTCGACCACTCTGCTGTGTAATTTACAGTTTACCTTTTCTATTTCATGGATGTGATCTTTTTCAAAACTCACAGGCTATCTTCAGGGTCATCTGCAAAGGCACCTGCTAGCAGGTCTGGTAGAGAATGGAGTTGGCCATCTGGTTCTCCCTGCAAGTGGGTCCTTGCTTGTTCTTCTCTTTCTGTTGAAGAGAAGGTGCTGACACTCAATCTCTACCTTGGGCTTTTCATTTTGTTCAAAAGCTTTGTGCGTTTGCTTGTATTTGTTGAAAAATATTGGGATGCCATAATAAACCTTGTTTTAGGAAAACTTGCACTTCAACACTTCGCATATTTGCTTTGTGAAGCTTTTTTGAAAAACATAGTTTCTGATAGCAAGAGCGTGAAAACCATGACAATAGACGACTGCCAACTATTACAAGTATCCTTCTGATTTCTATATGAAATTAAAAGTGCATCTGTTTCAGGGTCTGGTGTCAGAATTCTCCATGCTTATTGGTTCACCAATCTCAAGTTCATGGAGCCAGAATATCACACATGTTATTGCATCAACTAATGAGGTCGGTGCATGTAAGAGAACACTCAAGTACTTGATGGCAATTCTAAGTGGAAAGTGGATTCTCACCATTGATTGTAAGCTTGATTTCTGATTACAACTTAATTTTCTTTTTCTTTTAATTTTAACCAAAAATGACAACTTTCATGTCAAATACGAGTACCATCCCTAACAAACTCAAAATAACCCATCAAAGGATCATTTTTAGATTCAGTTCATCCCACTTACACCTTATTCAATTTCAATGTTTGCAAGTATGCCTCGAGATTTCCTTAATTGTTTGGTTGGAGGGTGTCCTTGCAAGTGTGTAGGGATTACAGTTGACCTCAAGTCAAATTTTGAGGGGTTCTGGTGCAACGCAGGTGTAAAGTGTAGTAATAACACAAACATGTGGTTCGCGGGTGTCTGGAATATATGGCATTTATGTCTGACATTGAACGGTTAAGTAAATGGAAGCTTAAGTGTTCTATTCTTTTTAGTTTCAGTTCAGGTATAGCTCAACATAAGTATCATTGCCCGAGCTTGCAAACTTTGCAAGTCTTAGCATACTAATATAAAACACAAATAAATGTATCAGTCACCAAAGTTATAATGGCATTTGCTATATGCAATGATGAGAGGATGCCTTTTGTTTCCCCGCTGTCTGAAAAATTCAATTTGTAGTATCCGTCATTGAATTCTAGGCACTTTTAAGAAGCCTATTCACTACAGTTATAAAAGTGCACTTCTAAAATTAATTCAACCAATTCAATTTTTGTCACTTTATTCAAACCAAACACTAAGACTTACTACCAGATTGTACCGGTCATTAAAAATCACCTAATTGACTGAGTAGAATAATCTTTTACCCTTTTTCTTTTTGGAAAATAAGGGCCCTGTAAACTTTTGGTATCCATCTTTTTAGATGTTTTTTTTTAATAGAAATCAAACATGGGTCAATCCTTAAAGAGGCGAGGCTGTGTAGGCCTATGGTTCATAACCTTTGTGATGACAACTGTTGATAATTTGAGAGAAGCTGAAGGTTTTTTATTATTTTGTTGTGAACTCAGGGATTAAGGCCTGTATGGAAGCTAGGGAGCCTGTCAATGAAGAAAAATTTGAAATTAGAGTTGACGTCCACGGGATTAGGGACGGACCAAGACTAGGAAGACTAAGAGCTTCTAGAAAAGTAAAGTTTCAAACTTCTAGCCATTCTTTATTGCTTGGTTCAAAATTTATTATTATTTTAAGATTTTTGCTTGGAAGTTAAAAAGCAGATAAGAGGGCTTTATATCTACAAAGTTACGAACTGACTAAACCTGGAGGTAAAAGATTTCTTAAGAAAAAATAATAAAGATGTTTGGGATTTTGTAGTAGCAAATCGGAATAATTAAATTTTCTTTCCTGCAAATCAAATGACAAAAGTTATGCATAATAGTATTTTTTTTTTTTTGTATGTCACCTTCTGAAGGAACCAAGGGTATTCAATGGAATAAAATTCTACTTGAGTGGAGACTACACCATGTCTTACAGAGGCTTTATCCAAGACCTAATTGTCACAGCTGGAGGGACAGTTTTGCAAAGAAAGCCTGTTTCTAGGGATCGACAGAGGCTCCTAGATGATTTGTCAGAAATACTCATAATATACAGTATAGAACATTCCGAAAAGCAAGAGGGATCTATTGGAGATAAGTTACCAGAAGCCAAGACTCTAGCTGGTGCATCAGGAGGTAAAGTTGCGAGCAGTGCATGGATTATTGACTCGATAGCTGCATGCAAGTTGCAACCACTCTCTTAGGGATATTAGTGTTTATTTTATTTTAAGGGATACGTTGAGAAACAAAGTTATATGTATTAGATATATTAGGGGTATTTTAGTAAAAGAGTAATTAGAGAATAGTTTAGGGACCGCTATATAATATGTGCACTTTATATAACTTAAGTTGGAATCAATGAAATTAAGTTTTACAAAACAATTTGTATCAGAGCTACAGTACCTGCTGTGTTATAATACACCTCCGTGCTACAGTACTATCGTGCAATAGTACTTGCTCCTCCAGTCCGCTATTGATGGAGCGGCCTAGATCTCGCCTGAAAAAAGTATCTGCTACAATAACGGGTTGCTACAGTAACCCGTGAATAGTGATTTCGATAATGTGTCTTTGTGTTTGTATTGTTTGATGTGCTTTTGTGGAATTCTATGGCTACTGTGCGGTAGTCTTGTATCTTGAAGATCTTGGATGAATCACATTTTGTTGTAGGCCGTGAGAAGATCAAATAGAGGAATCGTGATTTGTGTTGCTATTGTGGGGGTAAGTGTGGTTGATCTGGTGAAGTAGACACATGCGCCGGTGTCAGGAACACAATCACAACAGCCACCGCCACTGATGATACAATTGGCCTTGGCGGCATCGAACCTGAGTCACAATGAGACTTGCAAATGTTACATCTGTAGTGTGGTGGGTCATTTAAGCAGAATATGTTCAAAGCATCCTAAAGAGAGAGGTGCTGATGGATGAAGATAGCTTGGTGATCATGAACTTGGCTGTGGTGACCGATGAGATAGAGGTGGCCTATCTGAAGGGTATCAGGCAAATCTGATAGTGGCTGAGGAGGAAGAGACTATATTGATTGTCAGGGGGCATCTATTAGGTTCTTGGTTAGCATTCTAATAACTGGCTTAATATTTGTAGTGTTCATAACATTGTTTGAAATGTTCCGATCGCTCAATAAATTCTAGACCGGTCAAAGTTATTAGTTGAGTTCTAAAGTTAAATTATAACTTGAGTTATTTTTTGTTTGGTTAGAGTTGTGGTTTAAGTTATGGTCGGTCAATATATTTTATATTATTTTTTATTTAGTAATTTATGATAAATTAATTTATCTAATATTTTGTATAGATTTTTAATTAGTAATTTTTGACAAATTAGATCAAATTTGATATGAAATATTACTAAAATAATAAAATATACTTAGTATCAAAGTACAATTTAATTAGATTTGAAATTCAAACGGTTAAGCTGATCCGTTTAATATAATCTATATATCTCCATTCCATTATTAAGCACGTTGGATGTCCGATCCGCCAACGGCTACGATTGAAAGATTAATTTTTGAATTTAATCTCAGCTCTCCAATCACATAATCTATCTTCTTTTGATTAAATGCATGTGTTTTATATGTAAAAGTTTAAATTTAGCTACAAACATACTCGCCACACGGATGCGTTACAATTAAAATTAAACACTCTAAAATTTAGCGATATAATTCTCCGTTTTCTTATTTATTTGTTTCCTTATTTTTTCCTCTCCAATTGAAATTTTCTATACGGCGAATCACAATGCAAATTATTTTTTGTTCACTTCCTTATTTATTTAATTCCTTATTTCTATACATATTACTGTGATAAATCTAGAATATATTTTTAATTTTATTTTTTTTATGAAAATTTGTCATTTTGTATGAGAATTTATTTTTGTTATCTTATCATATATTCCGTTGCAACGCACGGGCACGATACTAGTTAAATCTTATAGAGAATCAAATTATGTATTATGATAGTTAAAAAAAATAACAACATTTTCTCTAACAACTTCGATGACCCAAACATATATTTCTTCTTGAAAAATATGCATCCGTAAAATTCTTGTAATTCAAGAATAATATAATTAATAAGTTTTGATAGACGATATGTAGATATTTGAATTATTGTACTTGAATTTTGTAAGCTTAAATCACAAGTGTGGACCAAATGTTAAACCACCTTAATAGGTGGCTTAAATTTTTACATTTTAGACTTAATTGAGATCTAAACCCTGAATTTATTTCATAGTTGGTACATCTCAACATAATAAGTTTCTCACAGCATTTGCTTTTACACCTTCAAACAATTGCTTCAGCAATTCCTCTCATAACTGGACTAAGTGCTAGTGGTGTGATAGGCTGTAAATCCATCTGGCATAAATTATAAGGCAGAGAAACAATCTGACTCATTCTGCTTCTTCATCAAAGTCCATGAGAAAATCAGTCAAGTTCTCAGAATCCTCAATAGCTTCTTTTAATGTCATTGATTCGTTCTTCTTTGTTTTTTCCTAATGAGAAAACAAAGCAATAAATAACTAATTACAGCTCTTGCTTGAACTAATAATGGAGGAACAAAGAAAGATAGTTTATTGCTCAGAGAAGTTCTTTTTCTATCTTTTTTTTCCCTATTAGGTTCATGGCCTCATGGGTATAAAGTTAGGTACATATTACTGCTGCTGTTGGAAACTCACTTATATGCCACTTCTTTCTGAAACAATGCAATTTGAAAGTAACAGATTGCTTCTTCAGATTTAATGTACCATTTTTACTGTGGTGATTTTCTAGCAATGACTTTAGCTACAGGTCATTCTCAGGCCTCAAAAATTAAATTTATGAAATTAGAGTTACCTTTGATTTCTGAATATGTGGGCTTGTTTTTATAAGACTCCAGTTGTCACCTGTGTCCTTAAATTCTTCTTCCTTTATTCCCTCACTCTTTATTTCTTCTTCCTTTTCTTCTTCACTGTTAAATTCTTCTTCCTTTTCTTCCTCACTCTCTTCAATGTCCTATAAATACCCACACACACACAGATACCCATGAAGTTTACTAATAATAACGAAAGGAATCAAGTACAACACAGCTAATGATGCTAGAGTTCAGTAAAAGTAGAAGCAAATATGACTCACATCTGTCTCGCCGATATCAACAGCAGTAGACATAGCTTTATCAATCGCACTTATCTACATTTGCATATATGTCAGTGAAAATGAAATAGCCACACTAGACTATATGTTGGCAAATGCTCTATAAGAATATTTAAAAGACCGAAATATCACCTCGAATTCGGGTCCTTTTTCTTTAGCTATCATTTTCTCAAAGTCTTCAGCAGAAGTCAAAAACCGATTCTAATGTAACAAAGCATTAAGAAAAGATTAGTTCAAACATGGAGTCAAAAAACAATGAATAGTTCCATTTATTGTCTTCAAAACCTAAAATATCATGTGTAATCCTGCAGTGTGAGGATATATCATGTATTATAAGCAAGATGGAGTATATCCTGTTTGCCCTTTTCCTGAAAATCCAAAAATGAGAAAGTACTCCCTGTAGCTCCCACAGTAAAGATAAAAGACAAACAGTGGTAAAGAAGCAACTGTTTACATTTTTCTAGAGAGACCATCATTATGCACACTTCATAGGACATACTAATACGGTTATACGCATGCTTCCAATCATGATAGTTGTTGTTTTCAAAATTACCGTCAAATTGCCAATAAAGCTGAAAAAGCGAATAAAGTTACCTCCAGGAGATAACTTAAAGGGCTGGGAACAGGCTCATGAAAATCGGGTCCCCTATAATCGACCACTTCATTTGGGTCTCTTATGTAGTTCACGGTTGGATAAACTGGATCACCACCATATACTAGAAAAAGAAATTAACACAAGTTTAACATAGGTAGATCATATGCTAACAAGGCATTAAGTAGAATTACGCACAGAACCTCAAAATATCATGTATGCTTGGGCAAAAAGGTGGTATTTCATATGCACCACATGAAACATTGAAAATACAGTGAGACCAATTAAGTATCACAATCACAAAATATTGGTTGCCCCCCCCCAAACAAACATAAACAACTCACTTACTCTCTTTTATCAGATCTTCACGCATGCGGATAGCAAGCGGGTCCCGCTTGATGCGCAAGTCTGTTCCCGCCATGATACGGTACTCTTCCCTTGTCTGGTGCGAAAACATTTCCGCTAGTTGTTGGTTCTCAGTCATTCCAGTTTCTTCAAAACGTTTTTGTACCGCCTCCCTTGAGGTGTCGACATCTTTATATGCACTGACCCATTCTGAGTAGTATGCTATTGGACCAATTTCGTATAATCGTTCCCGCTCAGCTTTTAGTCTGGATTAATATTTCACTATTAGTGAGATCAAGCTGTGAATAATCTTACGTTCTAAAAAACAAAGCCTTAATTATCATGCCGCAACTTGTCAAAACTGAGACAAGCAGTGTTAAGTAAATAAGAAGCAAATGAAATCAAAGGAGGACTACCAAATTAGTGTTATTAAAAATTCCATACTAAAAACAGGTGCTGTACCCAGATTAGTATGATACTGAAATTCAGCAAACAAGAAGAGAATTTCATATATACTGTTGCAAAGCAAGAGATTATGCATAAACTGCAAAAGATATCACATACGCCCTTACAAGTGTGAATACCCTGTATCCTATTTTTTTTTTTTCCAATTTATTAGATATCTAAAGCACTTCTTGTTCAATGCTCATCTCCTACAAAAGATGAGTAAAGGGGGAGAGTTGGGGAGTATTTTGAACCAAATCAGGAAAGAAGGGCATAGATGATATTTTCCATATTTTACAGAAGCTTACAAGATAGGTTTTATTTTGAGGTGTACATGATGCTTTCACATTTTGTAGGGATCTCTATGGACATATTTTAATAATGAAAGCTACAATAAGAGGCTCAATACTAAATGGAAAGTTGCTCAAGATAGAACTCTGATTATGCCTTCTTTCAACTACAAGACCAAATGAAAGAAAATAAAAAATGAAAGAGAGTTCAATCCTTGCTGATCAATTTTACTGCCAGTATTGTACCTAGGGCTGCTAGGAATGTCAATTCAGCCTACCAAACTGCCTGTCCAGCTAGACTATAGAGACAACCTAGTGCAGTGAGGTATGGGCCACACTTCTGGAAATCCAGGCCCAGCGCAATGAATTAGCTTATATACTAGTGTTCTACAAATATGTCCGAGTACCTTCACTTTAAAAAAACATCTTTTGAATAAATCATTTTAATTAGCTAGTCTCGGATTTTAGACAAAAGAGTATTTAAATTTTCCTATATTTCAGTGAAAAATTTAAACAGAAGATTGCCTCTCAAGGCTGGGTGGGGCCTGGCCAAACTTTTGAAGAGGAGGGCCAGGCCAGGTTTTGAAGAAACCCGACTGACCGCCCCATTGCCATCCTTAAAAGACACAGTGCAATTTGTGGGTAGAGGAAACTAAATTGTAGATGCAATGTTTCTTTTTCTACTTTAATTGAAATATATTGAACTGAAAGACACCACCTCTCTTCTTTGTAAACCTTCTTTCTAGCCTTTGCAAGAGCAGTCTCTGTCACTGTTGGTTGGTCCCCAAAAATCTTAATCTGCCCGGTCTCAGCCATGGCTTTAGCGAAAACCTATGTGCAAATGTAGAATCAATTAAGAAAGAAAGCGAACTACAGAAATAATATGCCCTGCCAATTGACCTACTAAAATTAAGGTAGAGGTAATTTGGTATTTTTTTGCTTCACATATTGTTGGTTTAGTGATCGAGTGTTGTAGCTGGGTGTAATCTACAAAAAAAAAAGAACCATCTTAATCACCGCAAAGTACAAAATTATTGCAGGTCCAAAACATTACCGTGTCAGCATTTGGTCGTGGTCTTTGCCACCTGGACCATCTCTCTGACCGCCTCCAGTTCCACCACAAATCATCACTCGATCTAATATTCTCTAAAGTTCTTGCCGTTTCCGGGTTTATAAATGGATGCGGATTTCCAATGTGTTTGTCCAAATCATACCCAGTTAAGTTTTCTTTCTCTGTCTGATACACGACATACTCATCTTCTTCAGTATCACTCTGTGCATCATCAACCCCACCAACCTCTACACTTGGGGTGATTTCAATATTTTTACTTTCATCGCTAGTTTGTGAAGGTTCTGAGGAGTCTGCTGACTCTGATGTTTTGGCTCGGGTATTGTAAAGCTTGCTTCTACGGCTACCGGGGGATTTACCAAATGAAGGTGACCCCTTTGAGACACCTTTTGGTTCAGGTGCTTGTGCAGCTCGGACCCGCTCCAGAGTGCCCTCTGGCCAGTACTCCGGAGGCGGGATGCTGGCCCGGTTCCCATAGGCAGGCTCTAGCTTGCCTGATGTTGAGTCCATATAAAATTCGTATGGTGGTGGCTCTATTTTGGATGGGTCAAATTGGCGCCTCTCCTTTTTCTCACACTCCACGGGCTGGGATAATGGCCTTATCTTGGTTAAGTGTGGCATTCTGCCAAACAGATTCTGCACATGATAGAGAAATGCACTATTAGCTGAAGGAAGATGTGGGTTTGTAGCTTGGGTAATTCCAATTATAAGTTGGAAGTATCATTTCCACTAGAAACATTTTTCCAATAAATAACTTTGTATGCAATATACTTTTCAAATTTCAATTGGGACAAACATCGCCTTTTTCCATGTATAGTTCCCGTCTATTTCTTGCTTAGCACTATAGCATTCAGAACCTACTTACTGAAATCATAGTAAATTCCAGGTATTGCAAGAATTACTAAGCAATAGAACGCAAAGAGAAAATGGGAATAAGGATAGTATCTCTTACTGGATTCTCTGTTAGTACGAAATGGATGTGAGACCTCAACCCCGACCAGCTTTTCTTGTTACGACGATCTAATACAGATTCATGCAGTAACCCGTCTGCTAAAAGAAAATTGAAGTCAATTCATGATGTATGTAGGTCCCAAATAAGAGAAAATTTTACAACAAGCACACCTCGAAGAAGCCAACAATTCGCGCAAAGCGCCATTGACTAGCAACCCTTTTGATGCTTAATTGATTCCTTCCACAACGAAATGGAGAAGCACGTGTATTAAGGTTTAGGGTTTAAGAGGGAAGAGAGAGGAGTGGCCAGCCAACTCTGTAAGAGCTGTTGCTGGAGACAAGATAGGAAGAAAGACGGTTAATATAATCTCCAGTTTTGTAAAACTGCAGATGTCCCTTATTGTGAAGGATCATGTGTTAGGCCCAATGGGCCCAAAAAGGGTAAACAGGCTGAAGTACTCTGCTCAGTTTGAAGAGTTTCCTAAGCCCGCTCCTTCGCAAATTGCGACCGCGAAAGGACTTGATAGTTGATAGGAAAAAAAAAGGAAAGAAAGAAAGAATTATGCAATAAAAAACCCTAATTGCAAAAGTATAATTCTGGAGGTGCGGCGCGCGCTCTCCTCCCTTCCTCTGTACTTATCTCTCCTCCTCTTAGTCCGTCAGTTGTAAATCCGAACCTTGTATCGATTTAATCGTCGAATTCGATTTGGATCAAATCCATCATGGCGTAAGTTTTTCGATTTTTTTTGTCATTTTCTCGGAAATCGAATGTAGAACATTTTTTATTAGATAGCGCAATGTCAGTTTAGTTGATGTTTGTTGGGGCATGTCTGTCATTGGTCGGAAAATTAGAGGGGTTTTTATCAATGTTGTAGGATGCACAGAGAACATTTTGCATTAGATAGATGCACAGATAGAACACAAAGGTTTTAACTTGGAAGAGGGGATCTCAAAGTATATATATAACATTAGTAGGTTGGTTATGTATGATAACAGGATACAAGTTTATGTCCAGAAAACTGATTTAGATAGCACAGAATGATAGATACCCCTAAAGCCGGTCATGTTGTTGCTGCTGATACTAAAAAATTGTAGCGCCTTTGTATGAACTTTTGGATGGGTACCAGGATGGTGTTTGCTGTGATATTACATATCAAATTTCATACAAAAAGCTGCTCCAAGTTCCTAACTGAGCAATCTTATTGAAGCATTACACAGTACTAAAGTATTATTGAAACCTGTGTGTTGATGGGTAGGTTCAACACTTCTAAACCAAACATAAAATTTGAATATTTTGTAAATATTTTAGGGAAGAAATTGCAGTCGAGGTTCCTGCTCCGGTTCTAGGAGAACCAATGGACCTGATGACAGCTCTCCAGCTGGTGATGAAGAAATCAGCGGCTCATGATGGCCTGGTCCGTGGGCTCCGCGAGGCAGCCAAGGCAATAGAGAAGCACTCAGCTCACCTCTGCATCCTGGCCGAGGATTGTGACCAGCCTGACTATGTCAAGCTGGTCAAGGCACTATGTGCAGAGCACAATGTGCATCTCATTACAGTTCCTAACTCCAAGACCATCGGCGAGTGGGCTGGGGTTAGTCCTATTTCTTCGTTTCATATGGGTTTTTCACATACACCGTAAAATACTTCCAACTGTTTTCAACACCACTAGTAGTTTTAAAAACATTTCGAAGGAAGCAAAAGGGTAATTTTTAAGTTTTGTGCAAATTAGGAAGAAAAGGGTGGTAAGTTTAGATGTCATAAGTTTTGAAGGTAGAGAAGAAACATATTATTTTTCCGGGATGTGGACTACTTCTTGTGTCTGTACATGCATACATGAAATTATTCAATTCAGATATAGTGAAACACAATTGAAAGTTTCATGTCACACGACTAAAGCTGCATCAACGTGTCAGTCTTATTTCCACAAGTAGTACTTGCTTACCGAAAACTCGGTAAATATCAATTACATGATAACTGAACATTAAAATATCTTATGCTCCCTTCTCATCCCCATTTTCATCAGCATTTACCCAAGGAACTGCTCTCACTGTTTATATCTGTACACAATTACGGAAAAGAGAAGACTAGTGTTGGTATTTTGTAGAGAATTTTTGTTCGTGGAGGTATATCTGAAAAGAAAACTTGATGTGTTTCTGATATAAGACAAGTGGAAGTATTCCATTTAAATGGGAATATACCAAGTTATATATGGAGTTCTTGTGTAACATCATTTTATCCATGTATACAGTTTCAGCTGGTGCACCTATTTTGCTCTGAAAAAATAAGGTATCTGGCACTGGTGTTGATCTCTTACTTGCTTACTCAGATTTAAATTATATGCAGATGTGCAAAATTGATAGTGAGGGAAAGGCAAGGAAAGTTGCTGGCTGCTCATGCGCTGTCATCAAGGTAAGCTTTTGTTACAACTTTTAAAATGCTAACCTCTTACTATTGATGAATAATATATGATAATATACCCAAACATAACCTCTGTTTTTTTTTCGTTGCAGGATTATGGAGAGGAAACTGAGGGCTTCAACATTGTGCAGGAGCACATCAAGTCTCACTGAGACAAATGGTCTCTGTCAGCTACCTTTTTAATTTTTTATTCTCTAGCTAATGCTTTCTGATAGCAGTCATATACTCCAGTTTTGTTTAGTTGCTGAGGCTCTTCTTGCACAAGTCTTGCAAATTGACAAGACATCCCTTTTTGTTATCATGTTTCTGACTGGTTGGGATTTAATGTTGAAATTAGGTTTTACGTGATTTATTCTGTTGTTGATTTACCCTGCTAATATATGATATATCTATGGCAATACATTGAAATGTTCTTGCGTTTTCTGTGAATAAGATGCTGGCACATTTTTAGTGTTGTTGATATGTTCACTTGTCATTCAAGTGCTGATGGCTGATAATGTTATTAACAATATGGTTTCCAACAAAGGGAGGCTGAGAAAACCAGAATGGACTCTGCTGTTTTTCCGGCAGAAAAACAGGGTCCTGCTTTTCCGGCAGAAAAACAGGGTCCTGCTTTTCTGCATCCAACTATTCAAAAATTTTCATTTTACGTATCTCGATACAGAAATTTTTTCATGCACAAATTTCGATGAATTTGAATGGTTAGATCTGGAAAAGCTGGTTGCTGCTTTTCTATCAGAAAAGTAGCAGAGTCGGATCCGAGAAAACCATTATCTTGCCAAAGGAAAAAATATGATCGCAAATCATTAAGTTAACAAAGTACATATTTTTATTTTTTAATAAATAAAGGGTAAAATGAGAGCTTTTTTGAATTTAAAATGAGTTTTAATAGAAGACAATAAATTAAATAAATTTGTTGATATTATGAATTTCAGAGGGTATACTTAATTTCAAGGTGTTTGATGCTAGAATTTGAAAGCGTCCTTAATTTTTAAATGGACGTCTTAAGAGTCAAAATCACGTCTGATCCTGTTCAGATTTCGAACATAGAATTTTGCTATGCCCAAGTACAAAAATTTAGGAATAAATTGAACATACAAAAAACAAGGACAAAATGTTTTTTTGCTCAAATTGCATAATGCACAATGACAAAAGCAAAATTTCTAATAAAAATAACATTGTGAACTGATACTATTTTTTGAACAAAAGCACGAGGATTGGAGCAACTGGCCGATTAAGCATTTGAAACTTACAACCAACCCAGGTTTCAGCAGGCAAGCTAGATGTAAACGCTTCAACAATCTCAAGTTCATCCCTGGGATAGGTATAATAAAAATAAAGTGAGTATAACACTGTAGAAAATTTGCAAGAAGACTTGGCAGCAGCGTGCACATAATCTTTCCAATCAAATGTTGTTCATTCGAGTCCGAGACAATCTTAAACTGTAAGCTGTCCTCATTTGATCCAAACATCACAATAAAAATAACAAAAAGTACGTCTTAAGTTTATCTAATTAATTTTAAAAGGGCCACTAAAGTTGGCACCTTAGTTAATGAACTACAATTCCAAAAGGTATACCTGATATGTGGGATGTCTGAAAATTGAAATGGAACAACCTCACATAAAATGATTGTTACCTTCCACCAGGATGGCCCACATAAACAATTATGCTAATAAGCCCCTTTGAATCTAGCAATTTACTTGCAGCTCTCAATGCCATTTCTGTCGTATGTGGAACTGTAATAAGGGTTTTGTCTCCTCCTGGCAGATATCCCAGGTTAAATGCCACTAACCTAAAAAACAATGCAATAAGAAAAACTGATTAATATCACACATGAAGTCTTTTTCTCCCGCAAGGTATCTGTGGTTAAATGCCAGTAGCCTAAAAACAATATAAAAAGAAAATGTAAAAAGAAATTTTTTTTATTGAAAAGCATGTTCAAACCCTTTCTATTTTTCCCAAATGCATATTTGTCAAGTGGCATTAACAAGGGGGGCAAGGGTAACACATGTCATTACCTGACAGGATTTTCCTTAGGTATAATTTCATCCATCTTGCTATGGCAAACATTGAAAAGCTGAACCGATTTTCTCTGCAAAAAGAACATTTAATTTTAAGCTAAAACAAAATAAAAAAAAATCATTTAAACAAACAGGTACATCAGTACTCAGGCATCCAGAAATGATAATCCATACTAATATATCAAAATTTGAACCATATTAAGTTATTAACAACAATAAAAAAACAATGTTGGCTTATGAGATAATTAGTAATGTGAAATTGGTTTTAGTGAGAATACCTCATGCTCTTCAGTTGACATTTCTAAAAGAGAAGAGGTGCTGTCAATAGCAGATTGTTGAATATCCAAACCATAAACACGACCCTTTCCAAATTTATCAGCCACCATCTTAACCAATGCTAATGTATCATGACCATTGCCACATGTTGCATCAATAACAGTGTCGCCTCTATGAACTACATTTTTCCACACTCTGAATAACAAAAGATTTCTCAACTGATATAATGAGTAATCTAAGAAGAAATGAAATTGATGCAAGGATGGCATATACCCACGCTTGAGCTACCTCGGTTGCTTTTCTTCTGCCACTAATAAATCCCATCAAAGCTTCCTCTACACCTGACAGGAATTAAACAGATAACATGGTTACCAGAAAAACTATTACAATTGTCAGGGTCTCCATAGACATTTTCTTCTGCATGTGGAATTTGCACCCTTGCTTTTGAAAAAAAAAATCCCTTTATTTGTTATTGCTACTATTTCATTTTTTTTTTTGGGGCTTTTTTAGCCAGTAACTGACATGCATAATTATTAAGTCAGCTTTCATACCTGTTTGTCCCCAAACTTACAGTTCTTTTATTTCTACTTTTGGTCTTGTTTTCATTTCATAAATAAAACACATAAACTACATTCATGCTTCCGCTTTCATGATTAATGGAATCTGTCCACTGCCAACTTTTTCTGAACAAAAATAATAAATATCTTTAGAGCCAATCAATCATGATTGGTACGATACTGCTACCTGTTTTTTGCACTGTGATGGTCTTTTATAATTTCAGTTTTCTTTTTTATGAAAAAAAGCAATTTATATGGTGCTTTTATCCAAATTCCCAAATTCAGAGAGCATGGTTTGAATTATGGCATTGTAAACGTAACTGAGATTTCAAGCAATATAAATGCTAAATAGTAGCCATTCTTAACAGGTTCACTATAAAAGCTATTGCATAGAAGTTAAGTTTTCCTAATTTCATTCAACTTCTCAAAGTGAAAGAGCCGTGTATGGCCGATTTTATCTGATGCATTCACGAATGATGTTTGAAAACCTTACTCGATATTTCCAGTGAGATTGGCTTCGGTCCGGATTGAGCTTCCAAATTTGCTAGTTCAGAGACGGTTGTCTGAGCCCGCCAAAAGTTCCGACGAGAAGAAGGACGACGAAAGAGAGAGTATCGCGAAGAGATTCCACGAGAAGGAAACGGAGCTAGGGTTAGGGTTTCCATTATGAAATGAGAAAATGGCCGAAAGCAGTTGTAGTGGAAGTTCATTTTTACTAGATCAGTTTTGAGTTTTCACTGGAATAGGGACGAAGAGGATTTGGCCGGAAAAAAAAAGAGAGAACAGAACTCAGGAAAGCAGGTGTCATCGTAAGTCAGATGATTGCGATTGACCCGAAGTCATCGCTACTGCATTATTCATCACAGTTCTGCTCAATTTATTTGGGGTGAGAGAGGCTCGAACTCTCGACCTCAGGATTACTCACTATAGCTATGAGACCTACGCGCTAGCCAACTGCGCCACCACCCCTTTGTGTTATAACGCCATTTTATTTGTTCATATTTAATGTTGTTACTATGCATACGTACAGATCAGATGGTATCCGTAATTATCATTAGACGTTAAGGATTAGTTTTATTTATATCCTAGCTTTATCAGTTAATGATAATCGTTAAGTATTAGTTTTAACAAGTAATGAACAAATAATGAGTAATTATCACATGAATTAATAGTCTATATAATTTAACTTAAAAAAATATATAAAATAAATAAAAATATTAAACATAACATGTACGCAATATCATAAAATATAAAAATTATAATTATTTATCGATCTTAGTTTTTACAAAATATAAATTATTAATTAAATGAAATGATATAAAATATTATATAATCAATTTTATCATAAATTAATCAATAAAAAATTATACAAAATATCATATAAATCAAGCTAATCATAATAATAAAAATTATATAGTTATATGTATGAAAAAAAGGAGAATTTCACGTATACCTCTTAAAATGTTTAAAATTATGTATTTCCTCCTCTAAATTTTAAACTCACAAAACTCACAAATTTACTCATTTTATTATATTTTATTGTCTTTTATATTAAAACTCATTTTAAATTTATAAAATATAGCTATTTTACCCTTAATTTAAAGCAAAAAATTTGTAGTCTATTTTAAGAAAATATCGGTCTTATATTTAATTAGTTATCGAGAACAAATGACTCATTTTTTACTTCAGATGTATACGTAGTTGACATTAAATTTAGTGTCTTATTAAATAATACAACCTTAACTTTATTATTGTAGAAAGCAACTACGCAATTTCAATTTTTATAGTGGAGCCGTTCCAGATCATCCCAACTTGAAGAGTAGAACTGTGATGATGGCTGCTAATAGGTTGGAGATCAAACTACTTAACTATTTAATATCTATAAGGAGTGGGTTTCAAATTTTCGACTTCACGCACGAAGTAACTTAAATTTTAAGTTTGAATTCGGACCATACAATCAAAATTCGAGTGAATTCGGCCCGAAATAAAATGCACAGAACCGTTTTAATATTCATGTCATAGGATATCAGACGATGCGAATCTAAACTCAAATTTAAGATACTTATGTGATATGAATTTGTTGACGAGTCCCACACCAATTGGGTAAAATGTGTGTGGGGCCGTCAGTGTAATAAAATGCGGTTCATGCAGCCGCATATGCGTTTGCAGCCCACTACCGCATAAAATTAGTCTATGTGGACCGCATATTAAATATTTTATTTATTAAAAAATTCGAATTCGTTTGAATCCAAATAATATTATTAATTGAAGCGTATATCCAATAATATTATTAATTGAAGCGAATCGGATATCCGATAATAACCGAAATCCAATCCAAATTCGAACTCGGGCGGAGTCCAAATGAGTAGTTGGGTAAGTAGTTCACAGCTTCTTTATTAGAGTAGGGAGCACTGCTTTTCTTTTGTTCAGGTGTTGTGGGACTAAAAAATTAGAAGTTCTTTCCGGACAAACATAGAGCACTGCTTTTCTTTTCTGTTCTCTGGACAAACACGGTGCACAACTTTTCGCTGGACCATTATCCCACGCCATCATGCGCGCCTACCATCCCTAAATTCTGTTGGGCTTGGGCCAAAGGATTTATTATTTTATTATCAAAGATTCAAAAAATGTTGGGCCTTTATATAAGAAATGTTGAGCATGGTACTTGGGCCAACGGAATTAAGGTGAAATTTAGGATTTAGGGATGCTCATATCTGTTCAGAACTTGAAGTTCAGAACTGTATTCTTTGATCAAGGTGAAATATATTTCACGCTGAATGATTTTTACCAAAGTTTTTTCATTATTTTATTACTATTTTATTTAATTACATCATGATAAAACCGCATATATAAGTCCGCATAAAAATCCGCATATGCGGCCGTATACCGTATATGCATTATGTTGTAGCCTTCCACATACCGCATGAAAACCACATTTTAAAACATTGGGGCCGTAGACAGAGGCTAGCATTTGCATTTTGCAAGATGCAAAACATACCTCGGTGAAAATTACCCAAATTGCTGGGGTGTATGTAGGGGTGGATCTAGGATTTTCGTCAGGGAGGCAAAAAAATTGTGAATCGGGCTTAAATAACTAGTGTTCAAACTCATTAGTTAATATCGGATATTAAATAAAAAACAATACTCTAACTTCTAATTTTCAATACTTTGATTTCTAATCCAATTACCTAATTTCTAATCATAACTATCAATCATAATTCCAAAAAATTTCATAATTTTACCTCTAATTAAAAATCATAATCCAGAAAGGAGCAAATAAATTCCGGAGGTGGACAAAGTTAGACTGGACCTATATATCTCCACAAATTCAAAATTTAGGAGGAGGCAGCCCCTGTCAGAGGCGGATAGATGTTAAACTCTCTTTTTCCTTTCTTTTTATTTTTCCTTAAATACATATGACACCAATATCAAATGAGATTATTGACTGCATGTTTTAATATCAAGATTTATATTAGACATAAAAGTGAAACTCACTTATATTTTCGTTACATTTACAACAACAACACAACACATGCAAACGTTTAATCACAAATGTAAGAAGAAGAAAAACACGTGCAAATTTAGAAAGATATTCCATAAAATACAACTTATAAAACTTAAGTCACTTCTGTGTTTTATTCTCTCATGGTGATTCCTTAGCATGAGTTAGGAAAGGTGGAAGCTCGGCTTTTGGCAATTCTGGCAAAGGTGGAAGCTCGGCTTTTGGAACTTCCGGCAAAGGTGGAAGCTTGGCTTTTGGAACTTCTGGCAAAGGTGGAAGCTCAGCTTTTGGAATTTCTGGCAATGGTGGAAGCTCAACTTTTGGCACCGGTAGTGTCGGTTTAGGTAAAGTTGGTGTTTCTGAATGAACTGGTGGGGCTTCATGAGCCTCTAGGAGACGGCGAGATTCACCTCCAGTTACAAGGAGCAAAGTGATGAAAAATGCTAAGAAATTGGTCTCTAAAGCCATGATGATACTCTGTGTTATGGTCTCTTTTTGGTTTGTGGTTTGATAGGTGATGAGAAAAATGAAGAAAATGAGTTGGGATTTATATGAGAATTTAATTTGCTTTGGTAGTTGGCTTGAAATCTGGACTTATTTCTTTTAATTGATGGTTTGAAAAATGCATAATGGCAGATAGGTTTTGGTGCTGTCAGTGTTAGCTCAACACCTTTTGTTTAGTTTCCTGGAGATTGTCAAGAAATTAAATACTCTAAGAGAACGGTAAAAAAGGTTAACATGGTGTTTGACTCATGCATAGATAGGTAGTAGCAAGATTGTTAGAAACACTTTGACGTTGGTACGGTTGGGGAAAAGAAGAGTCGGGAGTAACTGCCAGCTGTATATGTTCGCTGGTCAAGAAGTTGGCTTCCCAGTTGACTAACGTGTTGTGACGAGATTTTTTTTTTTTTTATATATATATATATAGAGGTTTGGCCAAGATACAAACATTTATTTCTAGTATCTGGAATAAATATTTCGGTTTTTCAATTTTCAAAGTTCAAACAGTCGATTCAAACCGTTAGATATTTAATCTATATTTAAATGTGCTTGGAGACCAAATTATACATTTTTTGAAATTTCTTACTATTTATTAAGATAGTTTGAAGGTCGCTGTTTTTCAATGGTGTAAAAGTTTAATAAAATTATTGATTCTTAGCCACTAGATCAAATGTATTCCACAATCTAAATCATGATTCTTATCTAACAATTTTTTTTTTCAAGATCAGTTTTTTTTTTTAGAAAAAAAAATATTTACATGACAATCTGTAGAATTTACCACAGCTTAGAAGATAAAATATATTTGGAGTTGCAAAAGTCCCTTTACAGCACCGTAAGCAGTTGCATGAAATGATAAGGACTGACCAAAAGGATTTCTAATGTTGTTTTAAATCAAGGGATCGAATCCAACTTGGTAGCTCACCAGTTTGTAAATTTGGCTAGGAGGGTAAATTATAAAGGTCATGTCCCTTGTAGAATTCACATATATTCCCTATGGCCATGTTTGGTTGTGGAGTAAGAGGTGGTTTAAACCCCTTACTCCACGGTTAAGGAGCCAAACGAGGAGTAACATAGGCGGTTTAAGATGGAGTAAGATTTGAGCTAAACCGGAGTAACTTACACCACCTAGAGAGGTGGTTTAGCTTACTCCACCAAACATGATTAACTTACTCCGGTTTAGCTTGGAGTAAGCAATTTAAACCGGTTTAACTTTACTCCACAATCAAACATGACCTATTTGTATATTCATGTAGATATATATGCTTGTAGCTTTGTTTAATTAATGAATCTGGCCTACGGGCAGTTTCGCTAACACCATTCAGACACTGGTCAAAGTGTTTCTAACAATCTTGATGATACCTCTCTAATCACGATCAAATAAAAGGTGTTGAGCTAACACTGACAGCACCGAAACCCATCTGCCATTATGCATTTTTCAAACCATCAAAAGAAATAAGTCCAGATTTCAAGCCAACTACCAAAGCAAAATTCTCATATAAATCCCAACTCATTTTCTTCATTTTTTCATCACCTATCAAAACCACAAAATAAAAAGAGACTCTAACACAGAGTATCATCATGGCTTTAGAGACCAATTTCTTAGCATTTTTTCTCACTTTGCTCCTTGTAACTGGAGGTGAATCTCGTCGTCTCCTAGAGGCTCATGAAGCCCCACCAATTCATTCAGAAACACCAACTTTACCTAAACCGACACTACCGGTGCCAAAAGTTGAGCTTCCACCATTGCCAGAAATTCCAAAAGCCAAGCTTCCACCTTTGCCGGAAGTTCCAAAAGCCGAGGTTCCACCTTTGCCAGAAGTTCCAAAAACCGAGCTTCCACCTTTGCCGGAAGTTCCAAAAGCCGAGCTTCCTCCTAAGCCGGAAGTTCCAAAAGCCGAGCTTCCTCCTAAGCCGGAAGTTCCAAAAGCCGAGCTTCCTCCTAAGCCGGAAGTTCCAAAAGCCGAGCATCCTCCTAAGCCGGAAGTTCCAAAAGCCGAGCATCCTCCTAAGCCGGAAGTTCCAAAAGCCGAGCTTCCTCCTAAGCCGGAAGTTCCAAAAGCCGAGCATCCTCCTAAGCCGGAAGTTCCAAAAGCCAAGCTTCCTCCTAAGCCGGAAGTTCCAAAAGCCGAGCTTCCTCCTAAGCCGGAAGTTCCAAAAGCCGAGCATCCTCCTAAGCCGGAAGTTCCAAAAGCCGAGCTTCCTCCTAAGCCGGAAGTTCCAAAAGCCGAGCTTCCACCATTGCCAGAAGTTCCAAAAGCCGAGCTTCCACCTTTGCCAGAAGTTCCTGTAGTCCCCAAAATACCCATTCCAGAAGGCTTACCTCCAATTCCTTCCCTACCCCATGCTAAGGAATCGCCATGAGAGAAAAAAAACACAGAAGTGACACAAGTTTCATAAGCTGGTTTTTATGGAATTTCTTTCTAGATTTGCACGTGTTTTTTTCTTCTTACATTTGTGACTAAACGTTTGCTTGTGTTGTGTTGTGTTATGTTGTTGTTGTAAATGTAATGAAAACATAAGTGAGTTTCACTTTTATGTCTAATATAAATCCTTCGGTCAATGATCTCATTTGATATTGGTGTCATAGGTGATGAGGAAGAGGCACCCAAGCAAAGTCGTGAGTAAGAGCATGCATAATGATCCATGTTTAGATTAGATGCTACTTATGGTCGTTTTATTTCGTGCGTTTATCTTTCCAGTAAATTTGATACATTTAATAGGCATGTTTGTTAGACTGATCTTATTTGTGAAATTAGTATTGTGTTTATGGATGTTATTAATAATGTATGTGATGTGTGTACGCTTTACGTAGAAATATGTGGCAGTTTGTCTCGAGGTGTGACAATATATTTATTAGTTTGTTATATTTTTTAGTTAAATTATACAAGCTATTAATTTATTCGATAATTACTCATAATTTGTTTGTTCTTCTAATTTTCACGGGTAAGTGTAGGTTATGAATAACACTAATATTTAACGGATAATGGATAAATAAAAATTTATCTCTATATCACTACTACAAAATTTCAAATCAACACTGATTTTTTTTTACATTCAAAACTAGTTTTCCTACCGGTGTTGATTGGGCCGGTGCTGATTCCATATTTGATTAGCACTGGTTGTTTCATAAAAACTGGTACTAAAAGTAGATAACAACACCGATTTTTTCATAAAAACCGGTGCTAAAAGTAGTATACAACACCAGTTGTTTCATAAAACCAGTGCTAAAAGTTACATTCAACACCGGTTTTTTTTACTCAAACGGTGCTGATTTGTTACATTTAGCACTGGTTTGGTTAAATAACAGGTGTTGTATATCAAATGTTTTGAGCAGAATTGTTTTCTTATTTTGGTTACATTTCTCTTGTAACTACAAAACGATTAATGAAAAAAGGACTACCCTATTTTCTTTGTCAAAAAATATGACATTATGAATTTTAGAAGGGGATGTACATAATTTTGAGATTTTTGAAGGGTGTACATGAAATTTCCAATTGAATTTGAGAGATCATCCAGCAATCTTGTATGTCTATTGTAAACTATGAGATGAAATAATAAAAGCTTTTTCATTATCTTGTTTCTCTCCCTATTCTATCCTCTCTCTCTCTCTGCACTGATAGCCTTTATGCTATCATAGATTGAAGGCATTCTGATCATTCTTGTCACAGAGTATTCCCTAACCTCTCATTTTCAGCTGAAATCATATTTGATCAATGTACCAGTATACCAGAACAGATCACATATCAACTGAAATTTCTCCCTTCCCGACAAAACTTACCAGATCATAGAAGTAACCTCTCCTTCCATCAATATTAATTTGATAATGTCTTTTCCACCACAAATTCAACCAAGACAAAGCATCAAAACTAATCACAATCATCATTAATTATTTAACTAAGAAATTTTATTTAGAGTACTCTTTATTTTAAATAACCAAAAAAGGGAAAAAAAAATTGGGTGAACGAAAGCTACGTACGTCCCTCAGTCTATAAAATAAAAAACCTCACTACGTATAGTCGTATACAACCTCTCTAACCGCCAGTCAAAGCATCTTTAAGTGTCATCAATACCATTATAGAAAAACAATTGATATGCTCAGTGATGAGTGCTTAATACAAGTTCCTTTTCCAATTCTTGATGTCATGATAGCATGAATATATAATCAAAATATATTGGCACAACTGTTCTGGAGTGATCACTATATATATTCCATGAGATAATATACAACTCGGGGCCTCTGTATGGACTCGCAATAATTAGAGAGCGAGCAACCAGAAAATAAGATATAGTTAATATATGTACATAAAAGACCATTGTAACGCCATTTTGTTTCTGATATATTTAATTAATTATATGGTTACGGTACGAATAAGATAGAGATAAATTTTTATCCGTACAAGTTTAAAATTAATAATCCTTATCTTTATCTCACCTTTATCGATCCATTATCTGTTAAATATTAATCTTATTTATAACCTACACTTACCCGTGAAAATTAGAAGAACAAACAAATTATGAGTAATTATCGAAAAAATTAATAGCTTGTATAATTTAACTAAAAAATATAACAAATTAATAAATATATTGTCACACCTCGAGACAACTTGCCACGTATTTCTACGTAAAGCGTACACACATCACATACATTATTAACAACATCTATAAACGCCATATTAATTTCACAAACAAGAGTCTAACAACAATAGTTAAAGTAGTTCAACAACAATCATGATAGACATGATAAAAAATACGACAACAAACATGCCTATTAAATGTATAAAATTTACTGGAAAAATAAACACACGAAATAAAACGAACATATGTGGCATCTAATCTAAACATGGATCATTATGCATGCTCTTACTCACAACTTTGCTAGGGCGCCTCTTCCTCATCAGTATGACACGTACCAATATCAAATGAGATCATTGACCGAAGGATTTATATTAGACATAAAAGTGAAACTCACTTATGTTTTCATTACATTTACAACAACAACATAACACAACACAACACAAGCAAACGTTTACTCACAAATGTAAGAAGAAAAAAACACGTGCAAATCTAGAAAGAAATTCCATAAAAATCAGCTTATAAAACTTAAGTCACTTCTGTGTTTTTTTCTCTCATGGTGATTCCTTAGCATGGGGTAGCGAAGGAATTGGAGGTAGGCCTTCTGGAATGGATATTTTGGGGACTACAGGAACTTCTGGCAAAGGTGGAAGCTCGGCTTTTGGAACTTCTGGCAAAGGTGGAAGCTCGGCTTTTGGAACTTCCGGCTTAGGAGGAAGCTCGGCTTTTGGAACTTCCGGCTTAGGAGGAAGCTCGGCTTTTGGAACTTCCGGCTTAGGAGGATGCTCGGCTTTTGGAACTTCCGGCTTAGGAGGAAGCTCGGCTTTTGGAACTTCCGGCTTAGGAGGAAGCTCGGCTTTTGGAACTTCCGGCTTAGGAGGAAGCTCGGCTTTTGGAACTTCCGGCTTAGGAGGAAGCTCGGCTTTTGGAACTTCCGGCTTAGGAGGATGCTCGGCTTTTGGAACTTCCGGCTTAGGAGGATGCTCGGCTTTTGGAACTTCCGGCTTAGGAGGAAGCTCGGCTTTTGGAACTTCCGGCTTAGGAGGAAGCTCGGCTTTTGGAACTTCCGGCTTAGGAGGATGCTCGGCTTTTGGAACTTCCGGCTTAGGAGGAAGCTCGGTTTTTGGAACTTCTGGCAAAGGTGGAAGCTCGGTTTTTGGAACTTCTGGCAAAGGTGGAACCTCGGCTTTTGGAACTTTCGGCAATGGTGGAAGCTCAACTTTTGGCACCGGTAGTGTCGGTTTAGGTAAAGTTGGTGTTTCTGAATGAACTGGTGGGGCTTCATGAGCCTCTAGGAGACGGCGAGATTCACCTCCAGTTACAAGGAGCAAAGTGATGAAAAATGCTAAGAAATTGGTCTCTAAAGCCATGATGATACTCTGTGTTAGAATCTCTTTTTAGTTTGTGGTTTGATAGGTGATGAAAAAATGAAGAAAATGAGTTGGGATTTATATGAGAATTTTGCTTTGGTAGTTGGCTTGAAATCTGGACTTATTTCTTTTGATGGTTTGAAAAATGCATAATGGCAGATAGGTTTCGGTGCTGTCAGTGTTAGCTCAACACCTTTTATTTGATCGTGATTAGAGAGGTAGCAGCAAGATTGTTAGAAACACTTTGACCAGTGTCTGAATGGTGTTAGCGAAACTGCGCGTAGGCCAGATTCATTAATTAAACAAAGTTAGAAGCATATCTACATGAATATACAAATAGGGAATGTGAATTCTACAAGGGACACCACCTTTACCCTCCTAGCCAATTTTGCCAACTGGTGAGCTACCAAGTTGGATTCGATCCCTTGATTTAAAACAACATTAGAAATCCTTTTGGTCAGTCCTTATCAGATATAAAGCCTCGACTCCAACTTTTCTTAAAAAAATAATTAAATTGTGGTATATATAATAATTAGTATCGCCACAACACATTAGTCAACTTATGAAGCCATCTTCTTAATTGACCAGCGAACTTCTACAGCTGGCAGTTACTCGCCAGAGGCTATAGTTTTTTCTATTTCAATAATTAAATAAATTAAATGGTAGGAAATTTATACTGGCAGCAATGACAGACAAACACTTATTCCATGAGATAATATACGACTCGGGGGCACCTGTATGGACTCACAATAATTAGAGAGCGAGCAAACAGAAAATAAGATATAGTTGATGTACATAAAAGCCCAATACTGCACCACCCTTTGTGTTATAACGCCATTTTGTTCCTGTTATATTTATATGGTTACGGTACAAATAAGATAGAGATAAATTTTGACAACCATGTTCAGGAGCATCTTGACACAGCAGGCTGTTGCTGAAATGTAGAACCTACAACGTATCACTGCACAAATACCAGCACTGACAACGCAATCAGACAAGGCAATATGAAAATGGGAAAAGTCAGGTATCTTTACGGTAAAAAGTGCTTACCTAGCACTCAAGAACAGTCCAATTATCAGAATCAAAGATACAAGATTTGGTAACTAAAGGTGAAGGTGCCGCCGAGAATCAAAGATACCAGGAAGAGGCATGATGGCCCTCGCATGTAGTCTTGGCTTCTTGATGGACTGGATGATGACTGGTGGCTTGTATTATATTAATTAAGGGCATTTTGTCATTTTTTGTGTCTGATTTCTTGGTTTTTGTTTTCGGCATTTTTGAGAGGTATCAGAGGCTTGAGATTTACTGCTTGCTATATGGATGACTATTATTTTGATAGTAGGATACATGGTCAATATTACTCTAATGCAAACAATTAATACTTGCAATAATAATAATACAGTAGATTCATCACCACCTTTTCCAATTCTTGATGTCATGATAGCATGAATAATCAAAATATATTGGCAACTCGGGGCCCCTGTATGGACTCGCAATAATTAGAGAGCGAGCAAACAGAAAATAAGATCGAGATAGTTAATATATGTACATAAAAGACCAATTACTGTGCCACCCTTTGTGTTGTAACGCCATTTTGCTTCTGTTATATTTAATTATATAGTTACGGTACGAATAAGATAGAGATAAATTTTTATTCGTACAAGTTTAAAATATTCATTATCTGTTAAATATTAATCTTATTCATAACCTACACTTACCCGTGAAAATTAGGAGAACAAACAAATTATGAGTAATTATCGAATAAATTAATAGCTTGTATAATTTAACTAAAAAATATAACAAACTAATAAATATATTGTCACACCTTGAGACAACCTTCCACGTATTTCTACGTAAAGCGTACACACATCACATACATTATCAATAACATCCATAAACGCCATATTAATTGCACAAACAAGAGTCTAACAACAATAGTTAAAGAGTTCAACAACAATCACGACAGACATGATCAGAAATACGACAACAAACATGCCTATTAAATGTATCAAATTTACTGGAAAAATAAACACACGAAATAAAACGAACATAAGTGGCATCTAATCTAAACATGGATCATTATGCATGCTCTTACTCACAACTTTGCTAGGGCGCCTCTTCCTCATCACCTATGACACCAATATCAAATGAGATCATTGACTGCATGTTTTAATATCAACCGATGGATTTATATTAGACATAAAAGTGAAACTCACTTATGTTTTCATTACATTTACAACAACAACACAACACAACACAACACAAGTAAACGTTTAGTCACAAATGTAAGAAGAAAAAACACGTGCAAATCTAGAAAGAAATTCCATAAAAACCAGCTTATAAAACTTATGTCACTTCTGTGTCTTTTCTCTCATGGCGATTCCTTAGCATGGGGTAGGGAAGGAATTGGAGGTAAGCCTTCTGGAATGGGTATTTTGGGGACTACAGGAACTTCTGGCAAAGGTGGAAGCTCGGCTTTTGGAACTTCTGGCAAAGGTGGAAGCTCGGCTTTTGGAACTTCTGGCAAAGGTGGAAGCTCAACTTTTGAGATTTCTGGCAACGGTGGAAGCTCAACTTTTGGCACTTCTGGCAAAGGTGGAAGCTCGGCTTTTGGAACTTCTGGCAAAGGTGGAAGCTCAGCTTTTGGAATTTCTGGCAAAGGTGGAAGCTCAACTTTTGGCACCGATAGTGTCGGTTTAGGTAAAGTTGGTGTCTCGGAATGAACAGGTGGGGCTTCATGAGCCTCTAGGAGAAGGCGAGATTCACCTCTAGTTACAAGGAGCAAAGTGATGAAAAATGTTAAGAAATTGGTCTCTAAAGCCATGATGATACTCTTGTGTTAGGGTCTCTTTTTGGTTTGTGGTTTGATAAGTGATGAGAAAAATGGAGAAAAATGAGTTGGGATTTATACGAGAATTTTGCTCTGGTAGTTGGCTTGAACTCTGGACTTATTTCTTTTGTTGGTTTGAAAAATGCATAAATGGCAGATAGGTTTCAAAGTAGCAGCAAGATTGTTAGAAACACTTTGACCAGCGTCTGACTGGTGTTAACCAAACTGCTCTAGGCCAGATATATTAATTAAACAGAATCACAAGCATATCTCACAGGGATATTCGAATAGGAATGTGAATTCACTTGACAAGGGACACAACCTCTTCCCTCCTAGCCAAATTTGCTATCTGGTGAGCTACCAAGTTGGAAATTTATTTTACTATTTATACTGGAAGCAATGGCAGGCAAATTTTGGTGCAGTCCATCTATTTCTTCTACTACACAGAACAGGAAATTAGTAGCTTTGTTCATTTTCTATCCACTTGAAGGTTTAGTAAAGAGACTAATACTACATGCTATATTTTGAAATAATTAAAGCCGTTCAAGTAATTTATTATGTTGAATTTGTGGTTTGACTTCTAATTCTGTAGGAAGAGGTTGACAGCAAAGTGTGTATCATCTCCATTGATCATGATAATTGGAGTGACTGAATTAACTGTTTTAATAATAGGCCTGATAAACCAAGTCTTTTCTTTTTTATGCATTGGTTCTTTGTATATAGAATTGATAGATGGTTCATGCATTCTCGGCTCAGTTGCTAAATTTGCTTGCAAAACTCATAAGCATAGTTAGCAGATTTATTTTTATTTTTTTTGAAAGAAATGACAAAGCCACCGATTTCTAATTGCATAGAAACCATATAAAAAAATTACAAATTACAAACAAGACTTAAAATATCTAATCTAAAATAACCTACATCTTAATATCTTCACTGGAAGCAATGGTACCATCCCTGATACCAAAACGATGCACCTTCAGAGTACCTACTAATTTATCCAAAATATCCCCAAAATCTCCCCTAATACATACCTTGCTAAAAGCTATAACAGCAAAACACAGCAGAAGACATCCAATTGCATTAGTGAGTTTCAAACATTAGGATTTGCACATGTTTTCTGTGTCATACAAGGTGTTGTTCAGCAAGGGGGCATATTTGTGTGAAATCTTGGCTGATAATAAAACCGGCTTTAATAAATTTAAAGTTTTAATAGAAAAGACAATAAATTGAATAAATGTGAGAGTTTTTAAAATTTAGAAAGATAAATGTAATCTACATTTGCAAGCTAATTTGGTTCCTGTTCCATGGTTATAATTCATAGTGGTAATCTAGAGGCACATGAATAAGCATTTAACAAAAGGAACTTAAGATACCAGGAAGGGGCACCATGGCCCTCCCATGTAGTCTTGACTTCTTGATGGACTGGATGATGACTGGTGGTTTGTTGGGGTTTGTATTATATTAAGGGCATTTTGTCATTTTTGCATCTGATTTCGTGTTTTTGGTTTTCTGCATTTTGGGAGGTATCAGGCTTGAGGTTTACTGCTTGCTACTTGTTAGATGCATGACTACTATTTTGATAGTAGGAGACATGGTCAAGTGTATGTCTAATATGTTTATTAGTACCATCAGGTACCAGTACAGAAAGCAGAAATAGCATATGCATGTTTTTTTCTTCTTGGTATTGTCAATATATTGCAATGAGATGCATCATCCCATTAAAATGGGCGGCACTGCCACTATTTGCAAATTTTTACTCTAATGCAAACAATACTTACAATAATAAAACAACCAAGCAAAGTCACCGAATTCAAATCTATAACAGAGCATAAAGCTGTATTTACATAAAGTAGCCAGTCCAAAAACTGGCAGAGTCAAACACTAGATTCACCACCTTTTTGAAAATTTGATGTCATGGTAGCATCAAGCTTCAAAAAATATTGGCGCAACTGTTCCGGAGGGATCGGCGCTGTATTCCATGAGATAATATGCAACTTAGGGCACCTATATGGACTCACAATAATTAGAGAGCAAACAGAAAATAAGAGATAGTTAATTTACATAAAAGGCTCAACTTTTGAATCATTTCATGCAGATACTTGACCATTTTTTGCAGTTCGTCCCAATATACGGAAGGTGCATAGCAAAGTTTACAATACAGTCAAATGCCTTCAACACCAATATACATGTATCAGGCAGTATCAGATTGGTAATGTTTGACTACATAGTGTCTTAATTGGTTTTCTTTAAATTTTAGTTAGCCAGACATCAAATTTGGAGCATTCAGTTTATCAGGTAGGGTCCAACACCCTGTCCAAATTACAAAAAAAAAAAAAAAAATCTATAAGCACTGTTTTTTACATACTCTTCATACAGTAATATCTTGTTGTGTAAGGCTATATAAATATCTCCAGCGAACAGGCAGGTGGCGTAATTATTGCTGCGCCTGATGAGAAATTTCAGAAAACCACTCAAACTAAATTTATTCACACAGTATGCACACTTAAAGTCCTCCGCAAAACGGCTATCAGGTAAACGGAGATCAGTGGTACATAAGTCTAGAACCTTCCAACAAGCAGGGTCTAGGGATGCCTCATACCAAGACTTGCACACAAACGGTACACTAAGCGTCAGGCACGGGATCTCAACTTTTTTAAAAATCAAGACTAGGCAATTGATAGGTAGATCTTCCCATTTCCTGGAAGTCGAGTTACTTGCATCTTCAATTGCAGCTTTGATTCTAGAAAGAAATGGTGCAAATGCAATTGGTATGATCAGTACAAAGAATATTGAATAGAGAGATACCCTACAAGAAAGTCACATGCTAGTCAGGGATTGTACCAGTAAGCATGTGTATTACACAGAATAGAACTAATGTTCATCTTGTTTAATAACCATGCGTATTTTGATCTATACTAGGGGCTTCTTGCCCGATTTGAGCATAATTTCTAGCTAATTTCATAATTGACACTACTTGAGCAAGCACAATCATTCCTGTAACTGGTTCCGATGAGCCAAGAAAAGGGTGAAAACAATGGAAAATACCAAAGGAAAATAAATTGCGAAAGCTGTGAAAAGGACGAAAATGAGTTGGCAAGCTATGATTGACAACAAAAATACTATGTAAAAGATTTGTAATCAAGAAGGATCTGACCTTTTGCTAGCTACATCAAATGGATTCTCCATAATAGCGCCGAACACACCAGGAAATCCAAATTTGTCCGGATTAAACCTAATTCAAGAGATGATCTTGCTATGTAGGAGTTCGATCAGAGGGAGGCCGCGAGCAATCACAAATTCGCAATAATAAGAAAAACCTGGAATCCGCACAAGATATGTTCTATTCCGATGTCGCTGATACTCTAAACAAATCACGACCGTCAATTCATATCGGACGGGTCCAGATTAAATTCTTTTTCAGATTTTTGTCACAGCTTTTTATTTACATCCCGTTTACCATTTCCTAAAATTTTCCCACTCCAATCCAGTCCACCTTCAACTGTTTTTAACTAGGGGTGCAAACGGGTCGGATATTATCCAACCATATCCGCATCCGTATCCGAAAATTAGATACATATATCCAATATTCGAATATCCGCGTGAATACGAATACGGATATGATTTTGAATTTTAATTATCCGTATCCAAATAGTAGATAAATGCCATATAATTTACTATATATATTGAAAA
The DNA here is from genome assembly GCA_025461125.1 of Carex kokanica. Lineage (NCBI taxonomy): Eukaryota > Viridiplantae > Streptophyta > Magnoliopsida > Poales > Cyperaceae > Carex > Carex kokanica. The sequence goes on from JAJGRX010000922.1 coordinate 387,956, forward strand.
TATATTATATATGTATATATCTATGAATATCTAATATCCGATCCGTATCCGTATGTATTCGTCTAATATCCGATCCATATCTGTATCTGAAAATTAAAAGCGGATACGGATATGATTTTACCACTATCCGATCCGTATCTGATCCGTTTGCACCCCTATTTTTAACGCCCCTCCCAAATTGTCTTATTTAAGCTTTCTTAAATCCTTTTCCGTTTTTTGAATTTCAGATCTCTCTCTCCTCGTTCTCTTATTTTCCACTGGCATCGCTGCTCCGACCGCAGCACCACTTGCTCGTGTAGCCGTCTCGCCTCCTACTTCTACTCCAAATACCTCTCCAATTGCGTCCCCTCTCTGCTCCTCCATCCGCTTAAACACCAACAGAGACTCCTAGCACCATCCATGAGTTGAGCATCACTGAAAGCTTCTCTGCCTCATGGATCACCTCTGCAGCGGTCGCCACAGCCGTAGGTTTGTATATCTGTGCTTTCTAGGTTTACAGTCTTGATTTGTTAGGTTTACAGTCTCGATCTGTTAGGTTTATAGTGGTGATCTGATAGGTTTACACTCAATTTTTTAGGATTTCAAACCTCTTGCAGTGACGATCAGTATTCAGTGAGTTATTTTTAAATTTGATTGCAACTTGCAGTCATTTGTATTTGATTTTGAATATTCTATTTTAATATGAAATTTGATTGCAATTGATGCATTAGATTTACAGGATTCATGCATTAGGTTTTAAACACTTGAGATTATCTTAGGTTTATATAATTCGTGTATTAGGTTTACATAATTTTTGACTTAAGTTTACATAATTTATGCATTAGATTTACAAAAAAAATTGACCTGTATTTTAGATTTTATACACTTGAGTTCATCTTTAGGTTTACAGAATTTATAACCTGAAATTTTTATTAATGCTTGATGAGAAATTTTATTTCATCAGATAAAACCTAGAAGACAATTGCTTTGAAGCCTGTGAAATGCCTGAAGCATGATGGCAGGGCCGGTACAAAAGATTTTGGGGCCCGGAGCGGGAGAAAATTTTGAACGCTTCATGTACACAATTTTTTTTATTAATATGTCAATATATCATACAAAATAGGGGGGACATAAACCAATATCTCTCAAAATAAAACATATACAATGATTTACATACCCACACCATGCTTCTTGATAAACTAATTTTGAACACTTGTATGTTGTACTTGCACAAAAAACACATATAAACCACATGTCATCTGAAATGACTCATAGCATTTTTAGAAGCAAAATCATCAATTATATGTTCAAAATAAATAGTTTTCAACATATTTTTTTCAATACTTAATATTATTAATTCATTCAACATATATTGAGTAATAGTTGTTCGTAAATAAGATTTTATCAACTTTAATTTTGAAAAACTCTTTTCTGCAGATGCCACAATAATAGGTACAGTTAGTAATAGGCACAGTAATTGGTTTTCCAAAGACTCATTTTGTGGTTTATTTTTCTTTCAAAGCTTTTGAATATAACGTTTTTGAGATTTTAGTTTTTTTTCTCCCTCTCTTTTTCTGTTTCTTTTTTCGCTACTTGATGCATGTTTTCTAAACAACATTGTTTTAAATTAAAAAAAATAAGTATAGAAGTATAGAACTTGGGTAATGAAGCACAAAGGCAGCGCTGACTTAGATCCAACTATGTCTATGAGTTACCTAAATTTGATCTTCACTGTAAAAACAAAATAAAAGTGGTAAAAACTAAGTTATTAAATTAATTATTACACAACTGAAAGTGACTAGTGATCACTAATCACTTGTTTTAATCAAAAACACGCACCAAGCATACCAAATAGAGATATTTGTTCCAATTGAGAATTTGAGATAACTCAGTAGTATGATTGAAAAAAAAGGCTTCGCTTATAAAGATAAAACCTCACCTCAGTGAGTCGCGACGATATAAAATTTAAATTCTGCCAATTAGATTCAGAGAGTCGACACTAGAAGAACAAGAGTTCGGAATCTCTAACCCCCATTCGAAATTTTGAACCCCAGTTGGCATCTGACATTCGCAAGATGAGGCAATATTCGAAGCAGCAGCAAAACGATATCATGGGAGGAGCTAGATTTTTTTCTCTCGCGATAGAAGTTTGGAAGAAACGGCAAAAAAAAAATTTTACCATATACAAACTTTTTTTCTTTGGGGCCCTCTTGGATTTTAGGGCCCGGGGCATCGCCCTGGGTAAGAGCCGGCCCTGCATGATGGTACACAAGATTGTGGAATTTGTGTATTTATGAATGGAAAAACAATGGTTTGTAATATGTTTGAATAGTTGGTGAGAAACACTTTAGTTGAACAGTGATAAGTAGTGTTATGTTAGACTTTTTTCATATTTACTTTGATTTGTAATATATGTTATGTTTGATGGGAAACATGTATGCTTTTGATTTGTTTAATATCGTAAAATGTTTGATTTACAATTCGTTTGTTTGTATTGTTATGTCTTATTCTAGTGATGAGAATTCTGTCTCATCGTCAAACTATATATATCATAAGCATCTTCAGAAAAGTAGGTGTGTTTTGAGGAGTAGAATTAAGGTGCTCTTAAGCTCACAAAGCCCTTTGTGAGTTTAACTCAAAAACCTATCGGATTGACTTCAAACGACATTTTCAAACTGTTAGATGTTCAATCTATATTAAAATGTGCTTGGAGACCAAATTTTACATTTTATGAATTTTTTTTTACTATTTATTAAGCTGGTTTGAAAACCGCTGTTTTTATTAAAATTCTGCACCATTGAAAAACAGCGATTTTCAAACCATCTTAATAAATAGTAAAAAAATTCCAAAAAATGTAAAATTTGGTCTCCAAGCACATTTTAATATAGATTGAACATCTAACGGTTTGGAAATGTCATTTGAAATCAATCCGATAGATTTTTGAGTTAAGCTCACAAAGGGCTTGGTGAGCTTAAGAGCACCTTAGTTCTACTCTATTTTGAGATTAGTTGTTAGGTTTACATAATTTAGAGTATTACCTTACAGAGTTTTACAGCAAGGTTTACATATTTCAAAACATAAAATTGTAGTTTTTGGATGCAACATCAAGATACTAGGAATTCAAAACAATTGGAAGTAGCATCTAGCCGCAAGTCTAAAAAAATAAAATTTTGAAATTAATTTACTGATTTACAGTATTCAAAGAAATGGTTTACAGTTAGTTACTAGTTTTGAAAAGTTAGTAGAGATCTTCTAGAAGTAGTTCCAGTGGTCTCGATCAAATGTCTATAAGTGATTCCAGTGGTCCCGGACAAAGTGCTTAGAGTGGGAGTTTGATCGGGGACCACATGTTAATGAAAAGTCGCTACTTTTTATAAAATTCGGTAAACTGGTTTACATAATTTAGAATTACAATTTACAAAATTATGACAACACGACAGTTGGTTTGGAGAAATTTTAGAGATTGATGTTTGAGGCAATTAGTCGACCCATTTTATGTATATCTCTCAAAAAATTTAAAATTACGTATTTCTTCTTTTAAAATTCATAATATCATATTTATTCTTCTAAATTTAGAAATTCACAAATTTATTCACATCTTAAATTTAAAATGTACCCATTTGCTTCAATAAAAAATGTAGCATGTGTAAAAAAATCTGATTGATCAGTTTGCGATAGCAAACGATTCATTACTCTACTTGTGACACATACACATAATGACATTTAAGTATGAGTGAGGCTACGGTACTATGCATAGCACGGTTTGGTCCGTACTATGGCTCAATATTTGAGTTTTCAAAATCCTAACGGTCGATCCGAACCGTTCAACATGATTATAAAATAAATATGTACTTGCAAACCAAATTTTACATTTTTTCGAATTTTTTTACTATTTTTTTAGATAGGTAGAAAATCACTTGATCTGAAAATTCTGGACCATCCAAAAACAGTGATTTTGAAAACTCAAATATTGAGCCATAGTACGGACCAATCCGTGCTATGCATAGTACTGTAGCCTCACTCTTTAAGTATACACTTATGTATGCATCACAAATAAGAAAATAAATGATTTGTCCTCATAGACAGACTAATTAGAAAACTAAACATTTCTTACACATGCTACATATTTTTTTTTAATAAAGTGTAGAATGAGGACCCCATAAATTGAAAACAAGTTTTAATAAAAAAAATATATAAATTGGATAAATTGGTGAGTTTCTAAAATTTAAAAGTGTAAATATGATATGTATTTTAGAAGGGAAAGTAGAAATAACAATATAACAATTTTCTGATATGCTATACAGCATTTTTAAATCCCTGTAAAACTAATTATCTGATTCTATGATAATTAACAAGCAAGGGGCGTGCAGTGAGCGTCTCAGGGTTTTATTTAAGGTTTGTTGTTGTACATTGTACCACCCTCGTGATAATTCGGTACAGAAAACTGATGCGTTACAAGCAAAAAAACAGATTATAATAGAGCAAAATTTGATTGCTTTGTCAAGACACAAACAGGGTCATGCTTCTCTCCTTACTGGGCAATTGAAGAAGAAAAAAAGATCATGCATCAGTGGAGCAGAATAAAATATGGCGCTAATGCAGGTGGTACTCATTGCACAAATCAACCCTATTCAAAACTACTCAGACTGCTACAGATATTGTGTTCAATAGAGCCACAGAATACAAGTAGTTTGTTAAAGAAACACACAAAAGATAAGAGATCATTAGACACTCAAAACTTGCTAATTACATTAAGAACATCAAATTGTACATCAAAAATTGGATTACATAAGGTTAGGGTTAGATATCGTGTCAGATTGTACTACTGTTAATACATAATCTTGGATATGACTGAAACCGGGATAATAACCATGTGACCCTTGTCTCCATAAAACCCTACTTTTCCAAAGCTCGCAGAACTGCTATTTAGTGTTGCGTTGAAAACAAATGTGATGCTTTGTTTTTGGCCATTACCAAGGAAGAACTGATCAGGTGACACAGAAAGCGAGACACCATAAGGGGAACTAAAGCCAACGACATAAGACTCATCGGTTGCAACATTCTTCAGAGTTCTTGTTACAACTCTGGTTTGGTTAAGAACTGCTATTGTGAGCGAAGGTAGGTTAAGATCTGACGCATTAAGGGTGGAAGGCCCACAATTGCTGCCTGTGTAGTTAAGGACGACCGGACCTGACCCATTTATGCCGCAGAGGAAGGAGAAGAAGTCATCATAACCTAACCAAAGAAGGAAAGAAAAAAGTAATATGATTAGCTGTTTTGTTTTCTTTCTCTCTTAGTTGAGGTCTAGAAAGTTAGCACTATAACTTTTGTTCAATTCGACACTTGATCTTTTCAGTTCTGTGCAATTGATATCTTTGTTGAACAGAGCAAATTGTTCAAAGGCCTTGAGGAAGCTTCATGGCCACCATTGTATTTTGACAAAGTTCACACACAGCAACCATTTACACACCGTATATAGCTCGGTATAGCTGGTACCTTGGACAAGTTAATTCTACAGCTGCAGGGTACATTATTTCAGGTCTAAACAATAAACCAAAATGGTGAATGTAAAAAAACAACCATATGAAAAAATCCTAGACTAAAATTCAATATGTACCAGAAATATATTAACATCATAAGCACCACTTACTCGAATCGAAGATGAGACCAGGATCCAAAGCAGCAGTAGCGTTAACAAATCCATTTCCCATGTCAAAAGGAGTTGCTGGTGATTCAGTTGCATCTGGGTTGGTGTAAGTGTGTTGTGCATAAATCGGGTTTCCCTGCTTGTCATAAACTGAAGCTGTGGTGGATAGAGCTGAACCGATGGCAGAAGGGGTAAAATCAGGATACTTTTGTTTTATCAGTGCAGCGAGACCTGCCACGTGTGGCGCTGCCATGCTTGTGCCAGATACCATTGCAAAGCTCTCTCCTAGAAAAGGACGTACAGTTCAGTGTTTAGTTAAGATTTTGTATTAAAAGCCCTTATGGTATAAATATTTCATGATTTGAGGCTTCTGTAAAAGCTTATTTTTAGGAAAACTTCACATGCCCCCCTACAAAACATAAGAATTTTGCATTTACTCCCTATGAACATGGGATTTGTTATATGTACTCTCCTAATTTCTGCAAATGTATACACAAACTTAAGTCAATGGAGATACATTTTCAATGGAATTTGCAACGAGTCAGTCAATGGAGATGCATTTTCAGATTAGTAAAAAACAAAATTAAAAGTTAGTAAATATTAACCTAGAAATTCAGCTGAATCCAGACCAAGGGAGCTCCAAGCACCCCAAATGGAATTACCAGGCGCAATCACATTGGGTTTTAAAATATCTGCATTTGCAAAGGATGTATCCTCTGGATCAGGGCCTCTAGCTGAGTAATACATTACTTTCGGCGCAATGTTACTAAAATTAGGCTTTAAACCTCCAATTATCCGTGCAACAGCTCCAAATTGGACAATTCTAGTTGAGGAGTCATCTCTAACCAAGGAGCTATTGTAATAACTCAGAAAAACCTGCACAGGAATGAAGTTAAAATAAGTGTCTAAAGACTGAAAGAAATGACGAAAACATCAGGAAAATTTAATCAATATTTTTTTAAATCTCAGCGATTCAATGGGCAAGGAATCTTAAGCTTTGCAAGGGCACAACCATACAATGCATACTTATGACAGCCAAATGGATAAAACTCTTTTTAAGGTAAAACAACAGTGCATAATAAATCTTCCTTTTTATGGCTTCTCTGAATATACTTCTCGGAAGAGTCTAAATGAAATATCTTACATACTTTCAGAAACATAATATTTCTAAAAACAGGTATAATAGAAATCATTATATCATTATATTATTCTAGCCTAGATAGAAGACTTTAGTACCTTAGAGTCATCAGAAGATGGTATTATCAGTCCGGATATGTACATTGGAGTTGGATTGAGCTGAAACCCAATAACAAAAGGATCCAAATAGAACACAACCCCAACTGCGCTAACATTCTTAGCTGTTTCTAATGCTTGTTTCACCGAAGAAAGGCCTAGAACAAATCTGATTGAGTAGCTACAGACAAGTAGGTTTCCCTTTATATAGTAGGGATCTAAACTAGTTGGGTCTTGGCATTCACCCACATACATGTCATTTGCTTTTGTATCATTCTTCAAAGCATGCGTGGCTGCTACAAGAGTGTACATGTCATCTCCAGTTGTTCCAGCTGAAAATATAAATGTGAAGTTAGAATTTGGAATCAACTGTCTGATAAATAAGAGAACCAAAAGAGGCCTTACAGTTGTAACAAGTTCCTAAACCACTTTGGTTCAGATGCTGGTAATATCTCAGGTCTGAATGCAGTGAGCATAATGGCACAAGACTGGATTATTCAGTGCCATGAAGAGATGGTGACCGATAAAAAACAAAAGAACCCATCTAAAAATAAACTAAAACCAAAAACACCCATCTAACATGACCTAAAACAAGAAAGAGCTGCAAATTCAGAAACTAGTTACAGCTCGACTCAAACTGAATATCCCAATATCTGTAATTGATTTAAATAGTTGCACCAGACATGAAATGTGACCTGAGTGACCTGACCAATTATTTCCAAGCTCTAAAAGTTAGTGTTTAGACCATCAATTTGAGCTCTAATAGGCTAACACATTCTAAAAACTTCACAGACATGGACTGGCATGCTCACAAAGCAATGCAATAAACAAAAAAATAAACAAAAATCTGATAAACCATTGGTATGTACATATAAGATAGTAGGTACAACAAAAAACTTACGTGCAAGGCCAACACCCGGAATAGTAACACCATTACCGAGCACCAAAGAATTACTATAACTCCTGTCGTGAGATGAGGCTCCCACAGTAAAAATCCAGGGACTGAAGGACGACATGCTTTTCGGAGCGGGTCCAGTGTTACCCGCTGCTTGGACCACAAATATACCCGCTTGGACAGCAGAAAGAAGAGCCATGTCTATTGGGTTGAAAAAGGTTGCAATACCGGGTGGCCGGCGATTTGGGGTTATGGAGAGGCTTATTATATCCACACTATCCTCTGCAGCCTGAGATGAAATGGTGGGGAAATTGTGAAAAGACGAGTTAGATTAATAATGTTTGTATAATAAAATAACAGGAAAGACAGATGAAGACAAATAAAATGGAAGAGCAGGTGATATAGTTCATTCAGAAAAGGGGGAAAAAAAAATAGGCTTACCTGATCAATGGCTGCGACAACATCAGCAGCAAAACCGCCAAAGCTTTTGTACAGAGCCTTGTAAACAGCAATACTAAGGAGATATTAAAAAGACTTAAATTCATCGAGTGGTCAAGAAAAAAGATGTATCTGTACTTCAGAATAAAAAAAGGAATAAATACATACTGTGCATGAGGTGCCATGCCACTTGCATTGCCAAAATAATGACCTCCCACAATTACAGAAACGCCATTATTTCCTGCTGCAATCGATGCCGTGTGTCTGAATTTAATGAAAAACTAAGTTGCAGAATAATTGGATTCAAACAAATTTGAGTTAATTTTCTGAAGAAAAAATAAAAATGTTATGCTTTCACTTTTATTTTTAAAAACTGAACCCCACATTTAGGGTCTCAATTATTCAAGGAAAATATTGTCTTCATTATTCACAACATTCAAACAGAATCATATAGTTTAATAAAGTTGAAAACAGTATCACAAAGTGCAATTGTGATGGAACACCAAAACACGGATCATAAAAGGGTTTCAATGAAGTTGAAAACAACATCATGAAATGCCAATTACGGATGAAACGCCAAAACTCAATATCATGAAATCCCAATCGCTGATATCCACTAAATTCAATAACACCATTTATGTCTTTTCACTTACGTGCCATGGCCGTCACAGTCAATTGGCGAAGCATGATCCTGAGATGCATTAAAAATCCCCCGAGTAATAGCCGAGGCTGCAAAATGGCGGGCCCCCACAAGCTTTCTGTTACATGAACCCGACGGGAAGTCTCTGGTGACTTCACAAATTCCCGAAAAATGGTTTGGGACAGAAAACCTGTTAGTAGAGAACCCATCCGCAAAACTCGGGTGGGCCGGGTCTATACCGGTGTCAATCAGCCCAATAACCACTCCCTCCCCAGCAGATTGTGGTCCCCCATCCCTAACCCAGGCACCTTGTGGTAGACCGAGAAATTCAGGTGTATGTGTGGTTGCTGTTCGAACTGAGAAGTCTGGGGTTATGTTTGTAATTTCCTTCCTTCTAGAAAGCTTCTCTGCCTAATAAAATGTATAGCTCAAATATTAATTAATTTGTTTTGGGACTTTCATGTACAAAAGAGATATCTACGGTCCAAATTATGTGATTTTCACATAAAAATATATGTACAACATACAACACACAAATTGCTTCTTTTTAGAAAATTGACAGGATAAGAGATGCTATAGACCCAAGTGGAAAGTTAAGTAGGACGGGCTACATACAAGTATCGTAGGCAATGAAATATAATGTCCAGTGAATATACAGGGAAAAAAATATGAATAAAGGAGGAACCTGTTGAGGGGTTATCAGAACAGCGAATCCATTAATCAAATAATGGTAGCTATAAAGCTTTATATAGCGTTCTCCTCTTAATGTTCTTCTCAAGACAGAATTCTGAAGCCGAATTAGGTATGATTTGTAACTCAGGGGTTTCGTATTATTCCTGAAAGAAGTAAAAAGTAACCAATATCATATCAGCTAAAGGCCATGTATACTCAGTATTTATGCAAATACATATAGTCAAGATATTGTTAGATACTATGTGAACAAGCTTATACTAAGAATGTATGACGTATCAGCAAACTCATATGATGCATAAAATATTTTTTTGCATTTCATAAGAAACCTGGAATAACTTTTGAGTAGAGCTATCTTTGCTGGCTTACTGATAATTGCAACATCTATATTAACTCAAAAAGTTATAGAAATTGCAAAAGAACAACAACATAAAGAGAGAAAAAATAAAGAAAAATTATTAATATTTATATTGTTGATGGCCATATCTTTAAAGTAGTATGCAGCTATTTACCTGTGGTCCATTAAAACAAATACATAAGTTCACCCTCAAATATCCCCGCGTAATTTGCCACCTACCCCAAAATGCGAGTTCATTTCAGCCAGAATGAATACTCGATTCTACTAGAATGAAAACTTCTTTAAATTAAAACGAACACTCGCCCATTTCAGTCAAAAATTACCGTTGACAGATGTCACACATTTTGACCAAAGTCAAAACATACTTTCTTTGTTGTAACTCCTCAAGTCATTATTTAAATTTGAACCAAAATAACCACTTGCTTCTTCATTTTCTTTTTTATTTTTGGAAAGTTGGGCCAAATTCGTTTAGGCAGGGAGTGCTTAGGATGAGAGCCCTAAGGTAATTGGTAGTTTGGTAATATTCCACACCACCCAGGCCCATAATGCAAAAAGGGAAAGAAATGTTAAAAATAGTGCCAGAAAAATGCAAAAAAAGTACAGACTAGCAATTAGGGAAGGAACATTGGATGCAAAAAGAGATGCAATGATTCCTATCAAAGGATATCAAATTAGCTATTTAGGGAGTTATAATAGATATAAGTAAGCCAGCATTAATAATAATGATAACAAAGTAGTTTAACTGATTGCTGTTACATGCTTTTTGGCGACCAAAAATATTTCTGGAAAAAGAAACAGAAACAACAAAAAACTAAATACCTTGTTTTATTCCTCACGTTCAACACATTGGAATCTCCTTTACTGATTCTGCTATCTTTAAAATCCAACCTCTCTAAACCCCTATTTTGATGAACAGCTGGAGGTTGTTTCATGGTCACAATAAACACTGCAGCATTCTCTTCGCAAAATCCATCCCACCAAAATGCAACGAGTAGAAGCACCAAAAGTTGCAAATGCACACGCCAAGAAACACCCATTCTCAAATTTCAACTTCACTTCTTCATCTAATTACAAAACAACCCGCCAATAACCCAATTTTAGAGCTTATCATTCGATTTTCAGACAGAAAAAAAAACTATAATTACAACTAAACCAAGCTACCACACCAGAGAATTCTACAGGAGTTAGCAACCGAATATAATATTCCACATTTATCCTAATAAACTAAACCATATAGCGTCCCTTCAGTTCCAGTTGAGAGAACTCACCTTGTTACTTTGTCTACAGATGAAATAGATAAAATGCCTCGGATTGAACTCAGTAATCCGATTTTGAAGCTTTTCTGATGCAGAAAAAGCTGCTAAAACCCAAAAGAAATCACGACCCAGAAAGTCTGAACGCCTCCACTGTTCATTTCGACTGAGAGGTGGAGAAACCACTAATGGAAGGATCTCTCTTTCTCTCAGACACACAGTCTTTCTCTGCGTGTGCGTCTCTGTTGGGGTTTAGCAGAGAGAGTGAAGAGTACAGTGTAATAAAGGGCTACTGGCTCTTTCTAGTGGGTGAGTGTGTTATTAAAGCGTGCCCATGAGCGCTTTTTCTTTATTTATTTTTTCAGATAAATACTCATCAGAGCCCTCCGACTCCGAGGTCACCGGCTCGAATTCATATCCTCTGCATTAACTCAAAAGAGAATCTTTTGAGTTAATGAATCTTGACTGTCCAATTTGCTTCAAAATTCGTGCGAACTGGATCTGCACTAATATTAAAAGGTCCCCTATGTTATAGACATAAGCCGGATTGGCTCCATTTAAAATCGGACAGTTGAAATTCATTAACTCAAAAGATTCCCTTTTGAGTTAATGCAGAGGATACGCATCCGGCTCCCAGAGGCTCAGGGTTAAGAGGGGATTTTTTTTCCGGATTCATGTTAGACCCGTTACTCCTTAGGATCCGGATTCACTGAAGTAGAAGTAACTTAAATTTTAAGTTTGGATCCGGACCGTCCGATCAGAGTCCGGGCAATCCTGTTCAAGGTGGATTCAAACTCTAAATTTGAGATAGGTGATATGAATTATCGTTATTCTTGTTCATTTTTTTACGTGCGCTTGTAAATATTATTTCCAATACGAGTAGGTCAGGAATAATTATTTACTTGGTGAAATGTGAGGCCTCTTTAGGGCCTGTTCGGCCTACATGTGGGAACGGGAATGGATTGGACTCCAATTTGAACTGACGTTTACTGTGTGCGTGGAACAGAAAATACGAAGTTGAACTGAATTTTTTTTTCTCACGCGCACAATAACAGAGCCGAACAGGCCCTTAATATTTGTGACATAGTGGTTTGGATTCAAACTCAAAATTTGAGATAATTAACTTAGGTGATATGAATTCTCGTTATTCTTGTTGAAATATTTTTACGTGCTAACTGCTGAGTTCATGCACTTGTAAATATTATTTCTATTATTAGTATCTCCAGAATAATTATTTATTCATCTGGAAGGACTCGTAAGCATTAGAAGATTCATAGAAAAAGATAGTATTGTTTCAGTGAAATTTTGTTTTACATAAAAATGATGACTTTTGTGAGAATTGATAGAAAATATGCTACAATAGCATGGGAAAAAAGATTTGTTAGTTAGTATTTAGAAAAATAATATTTCCAATTGTATGGAAATAAATCTAACGAACAATACTTAGAAATTATTTTTTTGCTGAACGGGAATTTTCGTGTTGAACATGTTTAATAATGTGGTTTGTACTGACTGACAAATGAGGGAATGAGATCCGGTGCTCTTTAAATTCCTACTCTTCCTCTGTTATTCTCTCTATCTCTCTCCTCTTTTCTCTCTCTCCTTTTTGAAGAGAGATATAGAGAGCAAAAGAATAGCAGGGCTGCTTTTCTGTAAAAAAAAGCAACAGAGTCGAACCCGACAAATGAGATGAAATAATGCAACTAGTAAATAATTTAACAACCTAGGAGAGCTTTTGGTGGCAAAACCAATGACCATGTGGAAGGTTGCAGATTCAAAATCCGAAAGAAGCAATTATTTGTGAATATTAAATAATTAAGTGGTTTGATTTTTAATCTTTACTCAAAAAATAATTTAACAATCTAGATTGAATATTTCTTTTGTCTGAGTTAAAATTTTCAACAAACGTTCAAAATGCTAACTTTGCATAGATATTTGTAACTTTCGTAACTGTGCTAATTTTTAATAAGAAATAGTATTATGAAAAAAGCATACATATTTGCATGATCCTGAGCAGTTCATTACTCCCTAATTAATCAATGATCACAGTTTTGTCTTATTTTCAAACCATATAATGAGGGACCTGAATACAAATTATTATTCATGGGTCGGGTATTAATATCCGGATCGGGTCGGGTATTAATTCTGCCCACACCATTACTGCATTCGGAATTTCGGACAACCTTTTTTTGTTAAAATAATGCTTGGGGCTTTTGGCAACCCCGAGAAACCCGAAAACGCCAACAGCTCATCGCGACCGAAAGAGAGTCGTGATCTAATGAGGCGAATTCTTTAAACGAAATCTGTGGTAGAATACTGATAGGTATGTTGAGAGTTGCAGTGACTCGGAACTCAGAGTACCTAGGTCGTAAATGATGCAGAGGATCTGAACTTTGTTTCCATCTTTCCAACGTTCTCCTGCATTATTTATTTATTTATTTATTTATTTCATTGAGAAAAACAAGTGATTTGATCCGGACCTGTTTGGAAGGTTCCCCTTTCATTTTAATTGGAAACTTACATTTCTATCCACTGAGAAACAAGTGATTATATATAACTGCGTGATTCGATGGGGTTCAATGATTTTGATATATTAACATCTTTGAGTGGTTCTAAACAGATTGCACACTCAAATCAAATGTTCTTGTATCAATGTAAACTATACTTTGGGCGCACAAGTGAAAAGTTATATTTGATATGTTTTCGTAGATAACATTGTTGCATATCTTGAAAAGTTTTATTTATCAACATAGCTCTATAGTAATCTCCATACTGCCTTTACCTTCTTCTTTTTTTATATATAGTTGCCGCTTATAATGAGAAAAGATTTTCAAATAAATAAATTATCAGCTTTTCAAATAAATAAACTAGCATTTGGTCTAGTGGCAAAGGCACATGGTCTCTATGTAGAAAGTCATGAGTTTAAAATCCGGATGAGAGAAATCATTTGTTATAATATCAAATGTATTATATAGTTGGGTGGCTTGACCTCCAACCTTTACTCAAAAAAAATTATCAGCTTTAACAAAAATAAAGAAAATGAATGGGCAAATGCCAAATGCTCGATCGATCCCTTTTTCACTATATTGAAAGAAAAATCACGGCATAACGGATCTTATGTTTTTTATGACAGCATGAGCACTGTCAATGTCACCGTTCACACTGTCAGCATTCAGTTTTCAAGCAATAAAGACAAATGACTTGTCACTTCCAGTTTGAAAATTAGGAGAATAGAGTAGGACTGATGGGCATCAGACCTACTTTTGGGTCCAATGAGCTCCAACATTGTCCGATCCGCATTAATCTGTGCGCACGGAATAATAATCTTAGAGCTTCACAAAGGAAAACTAAAACACAATTGTTACATAAGTTAGATAGGTTTGAACGTTCAGCTGAAATGAACTTTTTAAATGATATTGATCAGCAACAATGGCAGGAGTGTCAAATTGAGTTAAAACAGTTATTTAGGGATGAAGAGATATATTGACAAAGTAGGGCTAAGAATAAGTGGTTTCTTGAAGGTGATGCTAATACTAAATATTTTCATTTAAATGCTTTCATTAGGAAAAAGAAAATTTTCATTTTTGCTCTTATGATTGATGAAGTTATGGTACAAGATTTTAATGTAATTAGGAAACATATTGCTCTTTTTTATTAGGATTTATTAGGTACCACAACTGTTAGGAGAGTTTCAGTTCAGTAGATTCCGAGAATCCGACTTTTGATCAGCAAAAGGCTTTAGAATCACATTTTACATTAGAGGGAATTACAAAAATAGTTTTTTCATGTAACCCATCTAAGGCACTAGACCCACATGGTTTTTCTTTCTTATTTTATCAAACATTTTGGGATGATATTAAATATGATTTTATGAAATTAGTGACTATTTTTTATAATAATCAATTAGATTTAGAAAAAATTAATATGGCTTCTATTTGTTTAATTCCAAAAAAAGACAATGCAACAGAACAACACTACAGATCCAACATAGTGAAAAGGAGATTTGTGAGTAGAGGAAGTCATCCAGAACAACACTAGAGAGCCAATAAAGTGAGAAGGAGATTCATTGATGAAGGAGGTGATCCATAATAACACAAGAGAGCCAATTGGAGTTAGAAGGAGATTAGTAGATGGAGGAGGTGATCGAGCACAACACTAGAGATCCAACGGAGTGACAAAGATATTCATGGACGGAGGAGGTGATTCAGTACAACACTATAACAGAGTAAGAGTTTTATGAATGGAGGAGGTGATTCAGAAAAAACACTAGAGAGCCAATGGAGGGAGAAGGAGATTAGTGGATGTATGAGGCGATTCAGAACAACACTACAGATCCAACGAAATGAGAAGGAGATTTGTGGATAGAGCAAGTCCTCCAGAACAACACTAGAGAGCCGACGGAGTGAGAAGGAGATTGGTGAATAGCGGAGGTGATCCAGAACAACACTAGAAATCCAACGGAGTGACAAAGAGATTCGTGGACGGAGGAGGTGATCCAATACAACACTTGAGATCCAACAGAGTGAGAAGGAGATTTGTAAATATAGGAGGGGATCTTGAACAACACTAGAGAGCCCAATGGAGGAGAAGGAGATTGGTGGATGAATGAGGCGATCCAGAACAACACTAGAGATCCAACGGAGTGACAAAAAGATTCGTGGATGAAGAAGGTTATACAAAACAATACTAGAAATCCAACAGATTAAGAAGGAGATTGTTTGATGGAGGAAGTGATACAGAACAACACAAGAGATGAGTGATAAAGAGATTTGTGGAAAGAGGAGGTGATCTCGAACAATACTAGAAATCCAGCAAAGTGAAAAGGAGGTTGGTGGATGAAGTAGGTGATACAGGAAAAACACTAGAGATCCAACAGAGTGAGAAGGAGTTTTCTGGATAGAGGAGGTGATACATAACAACACTAGACTTAAAATAAAGGAACTTACTTGCAAATGTGAGAAGATGAGGAGAAATTTTGGAGAAAGAGAGAAAGTGGGAGAGAGAGTGTGAATTTCGTGAGAATAAAATTTTGGAAAAAACGGATCCCCTGCCCACTCTTTTATAAATGCCCGAGCCGGCCATTTTTTGGCCGGTTGGGGAAAAAATTAGAGTCAGTCATTTTTTGGCTGGTTTAAGCATTTTTTTAAAAACTCAGCCAAACTGGATATAATTAATATTTTATATTTAATGTTAGATATTAATAAAAATTTCGAGATATTTCTAAAAGGATCTTAATTGCCCTAGTAGTATAAGTATTAGCATAGTCAAAAGATTCGCGAATTATTCGAATAATTTGTTTTTTTGTGATGGCGAATTGAACACCGAATTATTTGGTTGACCGAACTTTGACCAAATTATTTGCGAATAATTTGCGAATTTTACGAATTTTTTCCATAACATTTTATTTTAAGTTTTTTTTTTGCTCCCTTGTGGGACTGAGATCTCTGGTCCAAATAATTTCTAATTATTTCCGAATTATATCCGAATTATTTCCAAATCACGAACTTTTGACCCCGCCAAACCAAATTCGAATAATTCATTTGCGAGTATTAGTTCTCTCTCCTCCTAAAAAAAAATATTAGTTCTCTTTTGTAGACAGGGCCCAGTAGACCACGCTCATTTATTATTTTCTCCTCTATATCCTCTGACTTCCTTTACTTTTCATTATTTTTTATCTTTTATTTATTGTGCGTATCTTTATCAATACAAGGCTTTGCCCGCGGGCATTTAAGAAATGGGAATAACTGTTGAGCACTGACCTAGACTCAGCTGCTCTGTGCATATATAATATGCAAGTGTACTAATTGAGGTTCTAATCATAAAATCCAAATTCCACGTGGCAGGTAAATTATTCTCACTTTCTGGAGTTCAAAAGGTGAAATAATATAAAAATAGCTCAAAAACCAATTAAGGGCATGTTCCTTTGTCACACAATTACACGGGATCGGAATTGATATGGGACGCATAGGTGCGGGTTTTACGGAAATAAATATGGGAATGTGTTAAAATGAATGCTCAGTTGTACCGTGGGATTAGTTGTGGGAAATCTTAATTTGTTTTAAAAAATGTGTATTTATTTCACTATACACTATTGTCAGCTAGAAGTAAAAAAAAATTAATTAATTAATTAATTCAGTAGACACTTTATTTTCAGTATTTTTATTTTTTTAAGTTTGGGTCAAAATTACTTCAGAAATTAGTATTTCTTGTTCAATTCTTAGGCTATAATTGGATATTCAAAATTTGTTAGATGGAATCGTTATTGATTAATATGTTAACTGAAATAGTTATTGTTTCATAGAAATATAATTAAACTGATAGTGATAACTTTTCATTTTTTTTTTCAGCAACTTCATTATTGATTAATTCAAAAAAAAAACTGCTAGAATCCAGCCTTAATGCCTATTTCATTTAGTCCCACAAGCAAGATTAAAGCAGAAGGGGACTACTTATATATATCCTGAAATTTTTTTACACTCATTTTTTAGTTGCTTTAAGGTCCCCATCTCCTCTAGCAACTTTCTCATTTTGTTTAATTAAAGGAGAGAAATACAATTTCTTTTAACTTTAATTTTATGAGTCCTTTTTCTTGGAAAAGAGCGCAAGATGCAAAGCATGTTTTGTACAAGGGATAACATGAAAAATCAAAGGAATGCTCTCTGCAGAGAAACATCCAAAGTTTCTGAAATTATTAAGCTTTAGGTTGGGAATAAAGTTCGTTTATCATGTCAGAGGGGTCCAAATTATATATATATTCCCACTTTGAGAAGGCATGTTGTCTGTATAATGATTGTGTTAATTTGCATTTCTTTCTCTTCTGTACCTTTTTTTCAAGAGCAATCATGATTGTTGATTGCTCCAATTAGCACCCGTTAACTTTCTTTGTTTTTTACCAAAGGTTTAAATAGCATTTATCGCGTTATAGCGAAACAGCTGAAAAAACAGCTCTATGTCCAAATAGCGCCGCTATAGCGCCATAGCTTTTATGGTCCGAAAATGGTATAGCGGCGCTATAGCGCCGCAATAGCGCGCTGTTTAGAACCTTGTTTTTTACTCCTATCTTTATTAAAGATTAATCCAGCTCTTCTCAGTGTAGTATTTTTTGTTTTTTAAATACTCGTCTCTTCTCAGTGTTACATTCAAATTCTAAGATACTCCATCTATTCCTCTAGAAATGATTTTAGAAATATATTAAAATAGATGGAGTATCTTAAAATTTGAATGTACTAGAAGAATCACGATAATTTCTTTATTTATCCAGAAGTGACTTTTGAACCGGGATCAATAACTCAGATACAAAATATTTTTAATTTTTTTCCAGTAACACACCAAGAAATAGTTTAATTTTTTTTACAGCCGGAAAAAATCTTGCCTGAAAAATATTTCAGAGTACTTCTAGTATATCTAAATTATAAGATGTTTTATCTATTTTGTTTGATGTTGCTTCTTAACATATTCAAATTATAAGGTGTTATTTCAATTTTTGAAAATTATTAAACAAACAATTAAAATTCAACGTTGAATCTCAAATTTCTGAGGTTTTTGACTGTCCGCCATTTCAAATGGCGGAGACCAAAAAAAGTGTCCTCCATTTGACATTGCGGACGTGCTAAATTTTGAATTTTCAGAATTCAGTGGTTTTTTTGTTTATCTTTTTTTTGGACAAGGGTATTTTTTAAATTTCGGTAGATAAAGAGAGAGAGTTGCTAAGCATTCGTATAATTAAATTGGTTTTCTCAGTTTTGTCTTTTAAAATTTTAATTTTTATAAAGCATTAATCTCCCCATAAAATAAAAAAATTACATAATGTTTATTTATCTAGCATCTAGAGATGTAATAAAGTAAGGCGGTAACCATATACAACACGACATGGTTCTGTCACAGCACGATACGACACGTATGCCGGTTGCGTGTCTCATGCCGTGACCATTAGTGTGACATGATCGGTTTTTGAAAATTTGGCATGGCAAGTTACACGAAAGATCCTACACGACATGTCGAGTAACTAGCACCGTTATATTTTGATCGAATGATAAATCTTGAATAAACTAACTTAAATTATGGAAAAATAAAATAGTTAAATGTGATCAAACGTGTAGTAACATCGTGACTAACGCACTGTGATCATCATTCTAAATTTGATCATAACACGACACGACACATAAAAATATGACTTGATTACGACATGACATGTGATCCAAATCACAGCGTGACTAATCACGATACGATACATGACATATTTAGAACCCTACCAGCACCACTATCTAAATTTTTTTATTTGTGTTGTATAAAATTTAAAAGAATGTCAATTCCAACAAAGAAAAACCCGACAAAAAGAAATTGAAATTTTCCGCGGGGGAAAATAGCCGTTGGTTAATGAAGAATAAAACAGGACCCGCTAGCCGTTGATTTTGGACCATTTTCCTTTGCATTCATACTTCTCGGGTGAAGTTGAACAGCGAAGAATGATAGCGAGAGGTGAGGGTGAGGTTGAGGGTATATCCAAACCCGTGAGCTCTTCAATCCACGTGTCAGGACGAGATCTGTTTGGAAAGCTTGCACGGGTTGTCGTACGAGACAAGGACTTGGCCTGGATCGCGATAAACGAATCTGCTGCGACATCTGGCACTTTCTTTTATTTTTAACGAAACATTTTCTGTTGCTAACTCAGTCATCACAAGAAAAGAAACAGGAGCGGACCCAGTGTATTCAGGACAGCTGTCTTTCTGGATTTTGAGTTTTAGTGGAGATTTATAAGTTCCGACCGACTTTGTCTTGTTGAAATTTTTTTTGCTCCTCTCTAGACATTGATTTGTAATTCGGGTTAAATTTAGGGTTAAAATTGAAATAAATTTGTTGAATTTTGATTGGTAATTAGAATTATAAGTCAAAAAATCAGAAATTACAAGTCAAAGTATTGGAAAGTATACGTTAAAGCATTATTTTTTATCGAGTACTCAATTGATTAACGGATTTAAATTCGATTTTTTAATTAAATCCGATTCGATATTTTTTTGCCCCCCTAACGAAAATCCTGGATCCGACCCTGAAAAGAAAGGAATATAATATTTAAATTGTAATCCATTCTATGTGACTATGTCTTGCATTAAACTGTCAATCTGTAATGTTTATTTACTGTACAGGTTTTCTTTGAGGGGATGGTTTTTACTTTTTACCTTGTAACTGAATATTAATGTGTGATGTGTCTTTGGAATTAATTTTAGAGGTAAAGGGAAAAGGCATTCACTACTCCGCCTTCTTGGAATTTACTTTTAAGGATCACTACATTTTAATTTTGAAAATCTTGATTTTTATTGACAAAAGTTTAAGACTTAAATTTAAAATACAACGTTATAAGCATGATTTAAATTATTCATGTATTATATCTATAACACAAAATAAATATGATTTAAATTATCCATATATTATATCTACTATAACACGTCGAATGACTTAAAACTTTTAAAAGTACGTAATTAATGATCATCAACGCATCATCAAATAATACTTAAATTGTACGAAATCTAATTGTTAGGCTATCTATATGTCTAATTAAACACCTATAAATTCACTTCATATATTTTTTTTTAATCTGTTTTTTAAATTCATTATCAAAATTGTCAAAATAACCATTGTCAAGTAATTCATCTTTATCTATACATTTCAACAAACATTATATTTATGCAAAAGATAAGCACCAGCCAGAGCTAACTGTTGCCTTTAACAAGTGCTAGCAAATGTACTTGAATTCCCACAGATAACACTGTACCATACAAACAGCGCAACAGGACTAAATCAATGAGAAAGTATTCAAAAATCATAAACCAACCCAGGAGCTCAATTCTCATATAGTTCACCCACTCACACACACAAACTCAGCCCATCCCTGCACATGCAGGATTTGAACCCCGGATCCGTATCCTCTGCATTAACTCAAAAGGAAATCCTTTGAGTTAATAAATTTCAACCGTCTGATTTTAAACGGAGCCAATCCGGCTCGTGTCATAGGGGGCCCTTTAATATTAGTGCAGATCTAGTTCGCACAAATTTTGAAACAGATTGAACAGTCGAGATTTCATTAACTCAAAAGATTCTCTTTTGAGTTAACGCAGAGGATATGAATTCTTGAACCCCAGTCCTCCCATAGGAGAACCAATGCCTCTACCAGTTTTAGCAGCAGTGGCGATTGAGACTCCAATTCTCGAGTACTGCAGGTCAAGTAACAACCTTGATGTACTCAATTTTCGCATGACAAATTTAACGACGAAAAATTATCAGACCTAGAAATATGCACTCAGTACATCCCATGCTAGTGTCTTTCATTTTGCCTTCATAATCGTGTTTATATGTCCCTACAAGTAGGTTCTCAGTTTTGTACATGGTGCCTTTTTTTTGTCCCCCTGTGTTTCATTTGGGGTCCATAGACAATTTAAAGGTGCTAACATTAGTCGCCGGTACAGACTTGCTCAGGTTCCAAAAATACCGGTACAGTAGCAAAATAGCCACTACGTCACATGAAAACAGGCTTTAGAATAAAATATGAGGAAATAAAATAGCATTATTTCAAAAACTATTCAGAAAGGGGCAATTATCATGATAATAAGTCAAAAGAGCTTTTTCTCTTTTCTTTGAACTTAAAATTCTAATTCTTTCCATGCCTCAATTATTGTAACAACTTCTATTGAAAATAACTTATCCCATGCTGAAACACGATGAAAGCTATGATAATATAAAAGAAGAGCAAATTGATAATAACAAATAAAAGAAACCAAAAATCAAACCACCGATTAATTGATACAAGTACAACATACCATAAAGAGACACTAAGATCTACCTGACAAAGTCTTACTCTTGTTCCCTTTTACCAAGTTTTGAACAAAGAGCTCTCCTGCTCGGTATGATGACCGAACCTACACGACAAAATTAAGATTACTTTTAGCGAAGTAAAATCCCATCAAAACTAGAGAGCTGAGACGCATAATGCCTCAGCTATAATGTCCACAGATACTTACAGCTCACTTCAGCTTTTAGTACCACAGGTTGACTCATTTATGGTACAAGTTAAACCAAGGACTGTATGCTGGATTTGGAATTAACTTAATGGTAGGTCCAGTCCATGGTACAGTGCCTCTGTGCCAGTTCATTTTATTCTTTCAGTTTTATTGAACAACTGAGGCGGACGAAAATTATGTTAGTGTAAAACATGGAGGGGATAGAGGAGATTAAAGATTTTACCAGGGGACCGCTTGCGACATAACTGAAACCAATCGATTCACCATGAACCTTCCAGAATTCAAACTTCTCAGGAGTCACATACTCTTTTACTGTCAAGTGCAATGGTGTGGGCTGTAACATTCATCAAGCAAATTCATAAGAATTCAGAAAATATTGTTTAGTAGCCAATTGTACTATATACACATTCAATTGACGTCAAGATCATCCATATACCTACGGGTTTCTCTCAAAAAAAAAAATCATCCATATTAGTGTCTTTCAGCAAATAACACCTTGGATTTCACCATGTAATGAGTTGCAAGTTGCAACCCACACCCAAAACTAGCTTATGTGGCTTGACCCCCAACCTCTTCTTAAAAAAAAAACAGAGAGAGAGAGAGAGAGAGACTAGCTTATGTGATGGTACTGGTACAGGTATATTCCATCAACAATCTGCAATTTCTCCCACTAACTTTAGGAGCCTTCTTAATCTCTAAGCACATTTGTACTAAAATCAAGAAGAATGAGTCCAAACACTGGGTTTGCATGTTTAGGTATAGTATGAGAAGGCCAAGGGCAATTTTAATTATCTTTTGCTTAACACAGCCTTTGTTTATCAGTTGATTCTTAAGACCAAAATCAGAATGTTGGGTGCCATTTGCGTACATAGTGCAATGCTTGGTTTACTTTGCAAAAAGAAAAGAAAAAGAAAACAAAAACAAACAAACTGTAGTAATGATCTTATGCAGTTTTATAGAAAGAATAACCGAACCTGCAAGTATTGACCCAACGTGAGGATGTCCACCCCTATGGCTCTTAAATCAGCCATGGCTTCTTCAATTTCTTCATCCTTCTCTCCAAGGCCAAGCATAATAGATGATTTAGTTATCATGCCTTCTTTGCTTTCTTTTGCATGCTTTAGAACAGATAAACTCTGCTCATACCTACAAAAAGATCATGTTATAATGTTATATCAAGAAAAAATTAGACATTATCAAAATTAACGACTGCGTACCTAAAATCAAAGAGACAAACATAAAATTTCTCTTTTATTTTAAATACTTAAGAAATTTATATATATACCCATCATAACTTCATGATTTAATCAAAGAATTCACAGGGACAATATTGGAATCATAGCAAAAGGAGGTCAGGCAAACACAAATCACAGTTTGCTTTGTCATTTGGAGAGAGAGATGTAGAAGAATTTTCAGAGAAAAATGCAAGACGCCCAGGATTTTGAGTTTTTGACCATGGAGATTATGGGAGAAATATCAGCTTGGTTTCATGCTGTCTGATACATGTACTTCCGAATTTTATGTTGAACAGTTTGTTTACTTTCTAGCACTGCTCTAATTTACTGTATTTCTTCTTTTAAGCTTATATTTTGTAATAATAAAAACTTTGTAACATTGACAATGGTGTCCATTGCAATGGAATCTGGAGGCTAGACCTCCACATTTCTTATAAAGAAAAAATAACTTCATGATTTAGTATTTCCCCATCAAAATTTCAAAATTAGTTATTTCCCCATCTAAACTCACTATTTTTCATTCTGGGCCCCTGTGGCTTATTTAGGCTGCTGTTTTTTTTTCAATTTAATTAATGGTTCTTTCTATTTGATTTTTATACTTCTACCCCTTTTTTATGCAGATAAGTCCAGATGTTAATTGCTCTAACAATCACTCTCAAAGGAGAGAGAGAGAGAGGGGATAAAAAGAGATTAAATTTGATTAAACCAGAGAATTCAAGTTCTGTTGAAACAGGCGAATTTATCCCACGCAATTGTAATAAACTTGATATTCATGTTAAACATCAGAGGAGATAAAAGATAACAGAAAGAAATCCATGAAAGTAAGAAGAAACAACAGTTCCAATAGGAAGGCAAGACCTTTGCTCAAGGTTTACTGAGTACTAGTTTACTGTAAACAATAGTTCCAGTAGGAAGGAAAGATTTCTGCTCAAGGTTTACAGCGTCTCCCTTATTTCACTTCAGTTAATTTTGTCTTTTAAAAGTTTGCATTCTGAAATTGGGTTGCCGGAAGAGAAGAGAGAGGTGTTAGGTATACAGTGTTTTAAAGTAAGGGTAAAACTGTCAATTTAATTTTTTTATTTAATTTTCAACTATATTTTAAGTAATTAAATTAAGAAATGGGTATATTAATAAAATAAGAGAGTTTAGATGTAGAAATAGCTAATTTTGAAATTTTGATGGGGGAATATCTAAATGTTGAACTCATGATGGGTATACATATAGATTTCTCTAAATACTTATGAGTGCATTTGTTGGCAGAAAATCAATTAACTTTGAACTTTTTGTAAGTCTACGAAGTCATATTTGATCTAAAAGTCTCAACATTATTTTACCAAATATCTTTATGGCTTAAAATTTTGCAAAGTCCTTGAAGGCCCAAGAGAAGGCTTTCTGTGAAAAATGAGTAAAATTTCGGAATTTCTGTAATAACTTTCTAATACAATGTACAAAGCTACATGTGCATGCATGTGTTCAGCTTAAAGCATTTCAAATCAAACAAGAAGAAAATAACATAGGATGTGTACCCAGCTCGAGGGTCTCTGACAATTCTCTGTAACCGTCTCACTGTCTCTATGTTGTGTGCAAATACATCTAGACCTGAGTTTGACAGAAGTGACACAGCTTCTAGATCCCCTCTAAAATCAGACGTCAAACACTCCACTAAAATCTCTGGCTTCATCCTCTGCTCAGGAATAAACACCCTAAAATTTCAGCACTGGTATGTCCTATGAAGTTTCCTTTTATCCATAATAGAAAACTAAAAACAAACCTTCAACGATTTAACAGTCTCGGCAAAGTGGCTGCTTCCACCGTCAGGAAGGTCATCTCGGTCAACACTGGTTAACACCACATAATCCACCCTGAAAGACAGATAAACAAATATCATCACCCTTGTAGGTTGATTTAACCAAATGTTCATTGGATATGAACTTTTCATATGGATTGCACTAATTTCTCAGTAAAAACAATACATCCGGAACCACCCAGAATTGTCCAGGGTGACTACATACTATGAAGATAAGAACGAATGGCAATTAAAACTTTAATTCCAAGGTACTATTCCACAACGTTTCCTAAATAGAATAAGAAATCAGAAAAGATGGGGTTGGTTGTACTCTCTTCCTACAGTAATCCAAAGGACAGAAATCAGAAACAAGTTATTCTATAGGGGAGTAAAAGAGCTAGACTGGAGAATGATTAATTCCAAGTTCCAAAAGACATTAAAATCTCATTGATTCTCCATTGGAAAGAACAAGAAAGTGTTTCTACATACCCCCAGCTTGCAATGGCACGGGCAGTGTTCTCAGGTTCTGTAGGATCTGGTGGGGGTGGGTTACGGCTTGTTTTCACGGCACAAAATCTGCACCCGCGTGTACACGTGTCGCCAAGAAGCATAATGGTAGCAGTTGCTATCCCATCTCCATCTCCTCCTGCTCCTCCTCCTCCATTCCAACACTACATGCATAGAAACAATTAGAACAAGAAAAAACAAGCGTGTGTACAAGTAACTGAATGGGGACCCAAAACTACAATAGCTACGGATTGGACTCATGAGCACAAAAATGATTAATTTCACATAGTAAATCATTGGTCTAAACTACAGATTCAAAGTACTGGAAAATATGTAAACAATAGAGAAACTGCAAAGCAAACTATAAAACGTATAAAACCTATAGATCATTGTATATGATGCATGGAGTTTGTTCCTTGTCATGGCTCCTTGTATGTACTTATGAACAATGCAAATCCTATACATTTTAAGGATTATTGCTCAGTTTTGAAGAAGTATATTTTTAAGGATAATTGCTCAGTTTTGATCAATCTTAATTGTTCTTAATTAGTGTATAATTGCTGACTGGATTGAACTTATACGTGTTATTCTAGTTTGATTTGAAGATTTACAATTTTTTGGATGTTGGCAGCATATACAAGGTGTTTGATTTGAAGAACTACAACTTTTTTTCCTCAAAAAAAAGAGTAACAACTTTTTATATCAGAATTTTGACATGTTTAAGAAACAAAAATTAAGTTTATTTCCATTTCTTTCTCTCTGTAATGCATCCGATATGCTTATTTTCCCAAGGGCAAAGTCGTCCGTACCTCCAACCTAATCACAGAAAACCCATACCAGTACCACTCCAGAACTGGTACAGTACCATTTGCCAAAAGTCTTAAATATCAGTTTTGTATTCTATTGACTCTCATCAACACAAATTTGTATTTCCACAACAACAGCAAATGAGAATTGAAGTCCCACCAGGAAACAGGCAATTAACAGTGGACTCTAATATGAAAATGCTACGAATCTAACAAAACCACAGCAAGCCCGTGTTGATGTGCTTATTTTTTTTTGGACTTTTTAACCATCTTTTGAATTATGGAGCCTGTGCTTGATTGAACAGTGGAAGAGGATATTTGGTTTGATTTATGTAATGTTCTTTAAATCTATATAATGAGACTTTAAATTTATGTAATGTTTGATTTACATTCTCAATTAAAATTATGTAATGCTACTTTATGTAATGCAACTATAAATTATGTAATGTTTGATTTTCATTTCTAATGAAAATAATGTAGAAGACAAAACCCTCCAGGGTTACAGCTATAAATCTGGCACGTTTCCATTTCAGCAATTGAACAACAATTAGGTACTTTGGTATACAACTCTCTGCATGATCAAATGTAATTGGAATGCGAACGAAACCAAGTAAGCTAAAACAAATATCATGCATTAATATTTTAAAAGAATGAGATCGACTCGAATCATAAATAAAGAACTAACGTTTGCATATTTCGCCAAAGCTATTTGTAAGTACAATGATTTATTTTACATTTTTAAGTTATTGTACTCTATAATGTTCTTTAATTTTCTGAAATGTAATTTGTAATTTTTTTAAACTGCAAGTTTTTAAAATTTTGTGTAACTTGTACAATATGTTGTTGAATCAAAAGTTAAATAAGTTATAAGAAAATAAAGTTGAAATATAAAAATTTAAGCTATGACTTAAGTAACATACTCTAACCAAACAAGAAATAATTTCAGCCATGGCTAAGTGACATGCTCCAACCAAACAAGAGTAAGCTACTCCATCTTAACTTGGAGTAAGCAATTTAATCCTTTTTAACTTTACTCCACAACCAAACATTCAGTGTAAGAGTTGGCAGCTGTCGTGGAAAGCAGCTGTGAAATAATTTCAAGTTTAAAAATATAATCTGAAATAAAAGTACCTCGCCAATATTGGGGCACTGTGCTTCCACGCAAACAGTATTAAGCTTCAACTCGCCGATTGAGTCTTTTAACCTAGCAAATTTCTCGCCCTGTGGAGCCCTCTGTCTCAACCAATCAGGTTTCTTCACATTCGGGTCCCGCCCGGTATGTGGGCCCATTCCCCCTGGATATGGGGGTGTAGAAGAAGAAGGTTTGGTATTAGAAAAACTCTTGGATAATTCGACCTCCAGTGAGTTGCATCGAGGGATTTGAACAACATTAAGGCGATTTCGGGAGGCGGGTTTCGGGGAGAAGATTGGAAACGGTGTAGTTGATGGGTTAACTAGCGAATTTTTTAGCATTTTGGACGATGTTTTCTGGTTTTTTGTGAACGGCTGCTGACGGAGAAAATCGAGCGAAAAAGGCTCGATCGGCCATGAACAATGAACAATGAACATAAGAGCATGTGGAGAGAGGCATCGGAAATTACAATTTTATCCTTGTTTTGAATAATCTGATCACAAAGATTGTTCGTTAGATCAGGCCTGGATAGACATCTATCAGGGTAAAATAGGAAGCAATGACGATCTTCGATATAACCAATGCATTGCACACGGAATCAATTAATTGGAGGGTGAAATCCCGGCTGTACAAACGGCGCGGTGAGGTAGAGATGAGCGGCTGCGATTGATTCCTGGACCCTGATCCAGTAACTTCTCTTGACAAACCATTACACGATCATCTGTAATTGGAGTGGGCCGTGATTTTTATTAATATCCAAAGTTAATTACAAATTAATGAATATACCCAACCAACAACCAACCATTGAAATTCATAAAACTAAAACTACCCGTACCGGCCATTTTCTAACCGGTTTTAATTGGTTTCTGTATCGGCCAAAAAATAACCAGTACTAAATATTTTTTAAATATTTGTTAGATTTTTTTTTTAATATATAATTAGCATATTTATACTAAAATACCCTAAATCACTTGAAATTATATTAAATTACGCTGAATTACACTAAATTACGCTAAATTACAATAACTATATTAAAATTATTCTAAAATACGCTAAATTACGCTAAATCTCTTGTTCTCTTAGCTGTAATAGGCCTACGGGCTGTCAGGAAAGCTAAAAAAAAAAAAAGCCAAAACCACTATGTTAAAATCTATACCCGGCATATTGCCAAAGGTCGATCGCATTCCCTCATATGGTTTCATTCTGTGCTTTGAATTGGCGTCTGTAAGCCATCATCCTTAATTCAGGTACCCAGTGAGCAACACCACTACTATTACATATATTATATACACAAACGTAAAGAAAGCAGACGAATTTCATGTGCACTTACAGGACCATTCTTTAAACTTATTCCTAAATCCTCATAAAATAATCAGAACATGTCCACAGGCAGCAGATATATCTATGCAGTTGTGCGAATTGAAGAATTAGTTAACAGTCACATGCCTATTAACCAATTTCTCAGATTGGAATACATAAGCAGAACAAAAATATAAGAATCCAATTCATAGAATTTACAATTTCCACTGCACCAAGAAAATGTTTTTTCATAGTACTTTCAAAGAAGTTCACAAAAGGCAACAAAGTTCAGAGAATATAAGATAACTGAAGCAGGTCATATAAGAAACTAACCTTCCACACCTAAGAACTTCAAAACACTTTGCACCTGGCTCCTCAAAAACCACAGAAACCCGTACAACACTACTAATCTTCTCCACTATATCCTGTCAGGAAACCCCATTTATAAACCCCATCTAAACTAGAACCCTCCCCACCCCCCTTAACCCCAACCCCCTTAGCCCCTAAACAACCTCACTAAACCCATGTTCTTAAGTTACACCATGAAACAAAGATTAGCAAAGGAAGAAAGAAAAAAAAAAAAAAAAAAAGGTCTTTCAGATCCATACCCCTTAAGACCTACAGATAGGTGCGAGTTCATCATATAAAAGTCAACCCGGCACCGATTCAGAGGTCACATGGCCACTACCAGGCCCATCAGGTCTGAAACCTGTTACCGGCATGGCCCTCTGAGCAAATTCCATTAACATCTTTTTTTGCTGTTCGTTGGTATGAGGACAACTGGCACATAATAACTCAGCCGGCATCTCCATGCCGATTGCCCGAGCCATGTCAGAACCAATTACTGCAGTTCCACTACCGTGCAAAAGCAACATCTGCAATATACTTTCATATTTCCCCAGGCAATACTTCGTCAGAAGCTTAAAGAAGGCATCAAAGGAGGCTTGCCAGAAAGCCCGGTTTTGATGGCTACAAATAGAGGAAGTATGTGGGTTTGTCAACAAATCAGTTGCTCTTTCAAGCACAGATTTTATAATAACTGAGGCACCATCACCAGCTGAGCTTCCGATTGGTCGCAATGGGGGTTGTTCTGACGAACAGACAACTGCAGCAAGACAGGCGCTCAAAGAACTCAACTCCATGTGGCGAACTGCTAAAGAGACTGTTTTTACAAGTTTAGTTATAGTTTCAGCAGCGGCTGTGTCCGAAGGTAATCCGCCAAATAAAAATCGCAAGTGCCGACAAATGGCCATGCACACAAGACGTGCAAGCTCACTGCCTGGTATGAGTTGTTGCAGGTACCGGGAAAGAAGCTTGCGGCCTTTTGGAAGGGAGACAAGACGAAGGAAAACAAGGTCATCTTTTGGGGAAAGGCCTGCCGGGTTACCTGGTTTGGCCGGGCTTAGCGGGTCCACTAACTCCAGTGATGCCGCAAGACCTTCTAGAAGGACCTGACGGCGCCTCCTTAGCTGGAAACCACCATCCTGTGGTGGATTGCTTTGTAGAAGCCGATCTATGTCATCAACTTCAAGTAACAGAGAGAACCCATCTTCAATTGTGATTCTCGCAGCAAGAGGAACCTCCTTCTCCAAGGGTTTGGGAAATTTCTGACCAGGGGAACCACTATCAGGTTGATCAGGCTCTAGGAGAGGTCTCGGCCGGCGTATTGAAGAGAAAGAAACTCGGCCAAGAGAGTCAACCTGGAGGTGGCCGTGAGACTCGCTGTTTGACGAACGGGATTTAGAGGAAGATGAATCCTTGATTGAGACGGGACAAAAACGCTGTCTGTTGTACGATCCTGACGATCGTTTTGCAATGCATGCTTGGTGGTAATAGTCATCAGTGTATGGATCATTGTTGTGTGTCCCAGCATGTTGCATTTTTAAAATGCTCTCTATTTCTTCAGCTGACATGTATTTGGACCTGAATTGAAGACGGATCATACTGTCAGCTCTTTGGCTGTTGGTTTCAGAATTTTGACTTGAGTTAGGGTGGCGATTATGGTGGTGGTGTTTTCCCCTTGGTGATGGCCTCGGCCTCTGTTCTCGTAATTCGGGCATTATACTAGCCAGGTGAGATGGGTAAACTGGTGCCTGCATTTGCAACTGGTTTAGAATCTGTTTCTGTGAGAATAACAGAGATTGCATCGGGTCACGTATATTAGGGTGGTACATGTTCGAAGGAGAATAAGGTATGTTGGGAGCCAGCATAGGGGGATACCCAGTTAATAAGAGTTGGGAGCCAGCATAGGGGGATGAACCGGATGAGGGGAAATGAGGCCCAGAGTTTGGAGACGGGATACTCGAATGGCGTGTAAGTTGGTTTGGGTAAGGATACGAGGAGCTGGATCGGGTTTTAGGGATGGGAATAGGCTCAGCAGAGTGATGATGTGTCAAGGGATGTAATGGGTAGGAGGAGGTTCGGTGTAATGGTTTTGAGTCACGAAATGATGGGTCAGGTTGGGACCACCATCGCTTGTTGTCTTGTAAGCTGTCTCCATCTAAGAGCTGCGGGTCAATCCAGTTATGGAGTTCTGTCTCAGCAGTCCAGTCAGTGGTTGAAGAACCTGAAAATAAGTTGAAAATGTTAACTGGCATGAAGCTGTGTTTTCTTTTAAGGTTACGGAAAAAGGATGTAAAACAAACACATACGGAAAGGGAGTTTGACCTGAATATCAGATAGCAACACTTGTCAGACTGTCAGGTCTTTATGGTATTTTCCAATTACCAAATTCTTACTGGATTTCTCCCATTTTGTAGATAACTAATTTTTCTGGTAACAAACTAGCATTGTACCATGTTAATAGGTTCAAAACTTCCACTTACTAACTGGGATATATATTGGTAGCAAGTTTTCAGGTAGAATAGCACTGTTCATGAACTCGTGCACAAATTAGTATGCAACTATGCATGCATGATGCTTAAACAGCACCAAATTTTGTGTATGATCAGTAATATGTTCTCTCATAGGTTCAATATAAAAAACTTGAATTCTGTGAGGTAAGATGTGTTTAATACCCCCAATTCCTTCTGCAACAAATGAAAGAAGAGATCATCCAGAAGAAAATTGCCAAACAACCAACAGAAAATAGTAGACTGCGATGGAATATCTCTAAGAAAAACTAGACAAACTAAAGAAGAAAATATGGTCACTTACTTTCCATAGAAATAGAGCGTCGGTCACCAATGACACCAGCATTCCTGCTCCCACTTACGGTTTTGTTCAACTGTCATCATCAAATAAGACAATGTACAGGATTTAGTCATCATTCTCTCCCAAAAATGAAGAAAAGTACTTCAACCAAAATAAATTAATCAAAAGATTAAAAGTATACATCCCGTGATATTTATGAATACAAGCTTCATACAAAAGCTTAGGATCAGAGGATTCCAAAACAGGAAAAGTATGGTGATAATATATAACCGGTACAAACGAAAAGCAGTTTGACCTAACATGGAATGACCTCCTGATTTTTTTGAGGGGAAAAAAAAAAGTTCTGTTGAAGTCATTCTGAATAATTAGAATTTCATTTTTTCAAATAGGTGGTTTTCCTCAGATGTTCACCAGTATCCAAGGAAAATGAGCAAACACGTATCAATGTACAATGTAACTTGCACAAAAAAGATAGAAAAGAGAACAAAGAGTGTTTCATGTGTGTGCGTGTGTGTGCGTGTGTGTGAGAGGGAAAGAGAGGGTAACCTTTGCAAAGGTACTTGCAAGGTCATCCATATTTTCCAGAGAGCTTAGCGTGTCAACCTGTAAAATGCAAATATATTTCAGATCAGCAACCCAAAACTAATGCACGTGGTTCTACATTTTTGCACTAAGACTTGGCTTTTGTAAAGTTTAACAAAAATTAACCCCTAGTCAGCAGAAACCCTCACATAGACACAACCAAACCACACTGGTGCTGACAAGACATTAGGTATTGGTAACATGTTACATGTAACCACAGTCCATATAAGCAATGAAAGCATTTGCTTGCAGACCTTTATAGTTTGTCAATCATATGTTGGAGGCAATACACTGAAAAGTCATACCAAAAGATCTTACTCCTAAGATGTCCACGCAAAATATGGAAACACACTGCTGCTGCATATAAATTATGCAAAAATATATTACTCCTCCCCTTTTTCTTCAAAAAATGACCAAATTACACTATTCCTCAATCGGCTGTGCCATGAATGAGCAAGAGAAAGAAGGTAGTTTAGGGCATTTAAGGAAACAAAGCAAAGGACAGTACTTTTTTGCTTTGAGGGCAACTAGGATTGCTTCAAGGCTTTGTGGGGGTAAAAGTAAACATATTTCGAATGTACAGAATGCAACAAAGTATCAAAAAAAATTAAACCACCTCATCTTTGTTTCCAAGGGAAGGGAATCGATATTCTGCATCATTGGGCCCACCAAACCTTGAATCAATTTCGTTTTCATCCTCTAACCCTCCCAATACCACCTCCTCCGCTGCCCCTTTTCCAAAGAATTCATATCTTGATGCATCAAAATATGTATTATCTGCAGAAAGAAAGAATACGTCAAAATTAAAAACCTATATGTTAGACAAACGAATTAATATTGGAATATACAAATTGTATTTCTTTTAATTTTTGTTTCATTTCTGATTATTCTTTTATTTTGTTTTGGGCTTGTTTCCAAGTTTAGCAATGACTTGAACTATTGATGATACAATTGGGCACATATAAAGGTAATCAAGCCAACCTTTTGGCAACAAGCGTATACCAGTAATAATTCCTGCATATATTTCAGACAACTGGTACAGTTCAACATTTACATGAACATGCTGGATTTCAACAGATACACTTCTATATGTTAAGATTACAAACAGTTTTAGCTAAGAATTCCTGGGACAGCAACATTCCCAAAAAAGGTTAGCAGCCATTATATTCTCCCAATTTTATGTAATATTGTCACCAACCTACAAGATAGAACCTACAGTCTGCTTTATTTAATATAGAGAAAAATAATAATTTCGGATCTCACCTGAAGAAGAAGATGCAGAAGGATCCAAAAGACCTGGTTCTTCTAGTCCCCTCATCGAACCCATCAGTTCGATTTTTTCGGAATAAAAAACAAGTTAAAAATTCCGATTAGTATACGGCTCGCCAGAGATGTAAATACGGTGCCAAAATCTAGGGTTAGGTTTCTCGAGGTGAGATGAGATGAAAACCCGATCGAACTTGTCGACAGAACAGAAATCGAACAACAAGAGGTAAAGATATCAAACTAAATACATTAACAGCTCCAAACTCGAGACGAAATCGGGGGCCAAGACTTCTCGAGAAGCGATATCCGAGATAAATTGAACTCCAAATCTGAATGAGCGAAAAACGGATCGAAGGAGCTAAGGAACTTAGGGAAATTACAAATCTGGGAATAGAATTGAATACTGGGGTTCGGTTTGCGGATTTCGAGCTGGATTACGCAAAAAAACGACGCTCACGCTCACCGATTGAAATTACGCGATTTCATCTGTCCCTCTCTAGATAGAGAGAGGGGGAAGAGGCGGATTTAGGTGAAATAATCGAGCTTTGGCTTCATTAATACGCTCCCTAGTCCCTACTGTCCGCTTTATCGAGGTTCGAGGCCATATAGACCCGGTCTACAGTTTTTTCCCAACAATTTTTCTTCATGCACCGCGCCAGGCCCAGGGGGTCCGTACTACTGGACTACTGGTCCCGCGCCAGCATGGTACAAGTAGGACTAGTTGGTATTTCTCCCCGCGTTAGAAATTTTTGAGAGATTTGGATACTATAATTTAATTCAGATTAATATTAGTTTTATATTAGTTTTTATTGAATTTAGAGTAGAAAGAGAACGATAAACAATGATTTTATTAAATTGTGTTCTTATTTTTACAAGATCTATACATGTATTTATAGCCTAAAAATTCTAATAGCCGCTGGCTTATTTTCTAATTTACAGAGGCTAATAATTACATTCTAATTGTCTCTAAATTACAGAGATTTGCTAGTTGTTTCTAAGATAGAGCTAGGTACCAAAAATAACTTGACAGCTATACTATTGATGCTAACTTTATTTGTTTCTCAACTATGCCAATGATGATTATTGCCAAGTATGTTTTGATGTCCAGCTTTATCGAGTGTCTTTGTGAAAATATCTGTCAGTTGTTCTTTGCTTCTAACAAATGGTGTTTTTATTTCTCCCGACTGCATTTTTTTCTCTGACAAAGTGACAGTCGACTTCAATATGTTTCGTCCTCTCATGAAAGATGCAATATGTCGCGCAGCTTGATTATCACAGTGCATTTTCATGGCTCATGTGTGCTCTATCTTCATGTCACTTAGTAACTGCTTGATCCAGATGAGCTTGCTTGTTGTGGATGCCATGGCTCGGTATTCTGCTTCCGCACTTGACCTTGCCACAACATTCTGCTTCTTTCCTCTTCTAAGTGACCAAGTTGCCACCTACAAAGGTACAAAAGCTTGTGGTTGATTTTCTATCACAGCTCCCAGCCCAATCTGCATCAGAAAAACCAACCACATCATTAGAATTTTTTTTCTCATCCAAATTCATTGACCCAGAGTGCTTTTGAGGTATCTCAATATTCTATCTATTGCACTCAAGTGACTGGTGCATGGAGCACGCATGAATTGGCTTATAACACTAACTGCAAAGGCAATGTCAGGTCTGGTGATCACCCAAAAGTGAGCGATGTTATCTTTTAAAATTTATAAACTCGGAAATGCTATCGGTTCGGATCGCAAGCACACAATCCTATCGAGTAGTATAATCGAGATCAATCCACAGAGAATATTGGTCTAGAGTCTTGAGCGATCAAATCACAATCTTTCGAAAGGCTAGACAAAATCTGAAAATTTAAGAGTTGAAGTTGTGATCAATGTAAATTTGGCAACAATTAAAAGTAATTAAAATAAAGATAGAGATGAGAATTCCTAGGGTTTCGGCACACCATTACTACTCAATCGTCTTTGATATTCTACTTCTGTCGGGTCTGATTTCCTGTTGTTTATGGAAGACACTGCATAGGACACTGCGAGTTACTTACGCAAATGACGGGACTTCCATCAAGATACTACATAGGACACTGCGAGTTATCTTACGCAAATGACAGATCTCTAAAATTTATTGTTGTTTTTTTCAAGATAATAAAGACATTTATTGTTGTTTTCTTCAAGATAATAAAGACACTACTGAATTAATGACACAAGACATTTATTGTTGTTTTCTTCAAGATAATAAAGACTATTTTTCAACCATCCCTCACCAATCGTCTTCACTGATTCTCGATCCTAAAAGGTCACTTTATTTGGTGAGAATATGACATTGCAATTCAATTCTTGAGTTATTTTACTAACCGATAATAAATTTGAGTTAAATTCTGGTAAATATAAAATATCAGTGTTGTAAATAACGGTATGCGGTCGTCGGACGGATGGGGTACCGCCAAGCGATTAATCGGTATGCGGCCGATTAATCGGAATTATGCGGACAATTTAACGTTTTTATTAAATTTATGTATATATATCATAATTTATTAAAAATAATTTATTGAACTCATTAAACTTAATCTAACTTAGTTTTATTATTATAACATGACACTACGCTTATTTCTTCTTAACACATAAATATTTTTACATGTGTAAGTAACACATTTATTTAATGAAAAAATAAATTTGAGAATTAAGTTTTTTCAAATACTAATAACATATTATTTGAAATAAATGAAACATTCCAACCTAAAATCACTAAACTTAGTTTATGATAACAACTTAATTTCATAAATGTACACGTCGTACTAATTGAAAAAATTACATTAGTAAGTAAGAAAAATATATGGTATATAAATAATAGAAGAAGAGTGAGGCTACAGTACTATGCATAGCACGGATTGGGCATTGCTACGGTTCAATATTTGAGTTTTCAAAATTCTAACGGTCGATCTGAACCGTTCAACACGATTATAAAATAAATATGTACTTGCAAACCAAATTTTACATTTTTTCGAATTTTTTTACTATTTTTTTAGATAGGTAGAAAATCACTTGATCTGAAAATTCTGGACCGATTAATCGGAATAAACGGCCGATTAATCGGAAGAAACGGCCGATTAATCGTTCTCATCCGCAAACAGGCAACCGTTTAGCATATTCGTAACGGTTTGGCCGCCGTTAACGATTAAACGGCCGTTTAATCGGCCGTTAAGACCGTTTTTTACAACACTGTAAAATATCCTTTACATTTTGTAAGGAATCTAGTTGTACCAATACCGTAAATTTTGACCTTACCTTCATTTGTAACAATCACGTGTTGGGCATTTTTAACTTGTGTAACATTATCTAATTTATTTTGGTCGCGTGTCATATGGTCAATGGCACCTAATTAATGCTGGCCACACCTCATCCGAGGCCTCTGGATCCTTTGTGGCTCAAACTACGCAGCTGACCCAACTATTAACCCAATTAAACAGTTTGTTACAACAGCAAACTTCAGGTTTTGTACACTTTAAATCTACTTTTAATTCTTGCAAAATTAACAATAGTTTTAAAGCTGTAAACCTATGTCACAGCACCAGTAAATGGATTATTGACTCGGATGTCATTGACCTTATCTCCATTTGCAACAATCACATGTTGGGGATTTTTAATTTGTGTAACATTATCTAATTTATTTTGGTTGCATGTCATATGGTCAGTGGCACCCGAGTCAATAATCCATTTACTGGTGCTGTGACATGTTGGGGATTCTTATCTCTCTGTTTTCAAAGTACAAACAGTTTATCCTACTCAACAATATCTCCATATTAAACGTGTTGGGAGACCAAATTTTATATGTGTGTTTTAAAATTTACTATATTTTTGGATATGTACAAAATTGTTATTTTCATAAAATCCTCGACCATCCAAAAACAGGGGCCTCGTTCATATCTAAAAAAATAGTACACAATTTTCAAAAATATATAAAATTTGGTCTTCAAGTGCATTTTAATACGGAGATCGTGTTGAACGGTTCGGATCGACTAGTTGGACTATAAAACCGAAGATAAGGATGTGAGGCATGAAAAAAACACAAAAACAATAGAGCATTTTAAGTTTTTAACTCTACTCATATTTCAAATAATGTATGTATTAATTATACTTGTGATCCGGATTTGTCATCTTACAGTGATTAAGTCACTGTTAAATATAATTTCTCACTATTTTATTGTCAAAGAAACTTTTTAGCAAATAAGTTTATCTATTACCTTTTATAAAGTAACAGACAATCTATTGCATTTTTACGTAAGTGCCGACTGCCGACCTTCTTTTTTTCATATTGAAGAGCTGCTTTTTATAATAAAGCAAACTTGTCATTCCTCATTTCTAAGAGGCATGAAAAAAACTTCATAATATGACGGATGTTGGAAGAGATTCAGGGCATGTTCGGCAGCACAGTGGGTTGGGGATTGGGTACGGGAAATTTTTTTTTTGAACTGATTTTTACTGTTCACGTGAGAAAAAAAAATTCAGTCTGAGTGAATTTTTTTTTCCCACGTGAACAGTAAAAATTGGAGAGCAGCCGAACAGGCCCTCAAAGAGAAGGGAATGCCTTTAACCTATGAGAGTGCGACGGTGAAGGACGAAAATGATAATAAGTGCTTTTATTTATGATTCAAGAATAAATGCGAGGGAGGGAGATGATAAAGAAATCGTAAAGGGAAGAAAAAAAGAAGGACAAAAGGG
Organism: Carex kokanica; assembly: GCA_025461125.1. Taxonomy (NCBI): domain Eukaryota; kingdom Viridiplantae; phylum Streptophyta; class Magnoliopsida; order Poales; family Cyperaceae; genus Carex; species Carex kokanica. The sequence goes on from JAJGRX010000922.1 coordinate 426,585, forward strand.
TATTTTGGTCCATGCAGATTTTAATGAATGTTGAGAGCATCTCCAATCCAGTAATCCGTAAAAAATAAAAAAACAGCTGTAAAGTACTGTTTAAAAATTAAGTTCATTTTAATTTCTTAACCCCTCTATTTCAGAAATTGAGTCAGTGCCAGTAGAAAAGAAAACAAAGGAGTCAGAGCCAATAGGAAAAGCCAATAGGAAAGAGAGAGAATACTAGCATATTCAAAAGAAATCGTTTGTTTTATAAGCAAATTTGTTTTTTTAGAAATCGACCTACAATTCAGCAATTATATTAGCAATTAACATATCAGATTAGCAATTTTAAAGAAATTCCATTGTAGATGCTATAAGAATAATATATACGGGTGGATAATAGATGATTTGAAATTTCTTCATTTTTGGAGTAGGCATTGTTAATCCTGTATTCCTGTTTGAAGGTACATGGAGTACTGATTTGGACCAAGTGCAGGTAATACAGCTTTCAAAGAGGAGGTGTGTTTGGCGTATGGATTCCTCGTCTAAATTCTAACAACTGTTTTGACTAGGTAGCGCAATTAATGAGTAGAGTAGATATGTGTTTAGCGAAAAGCTTCGTGGATTTGGATCTCAAACCGGGACTGGAATCAAATAAGAATAAAAGGGTGCATCAGCATCAAATGATCGTCAATCAAATTTGAACCACCGTCCACCGAGTTATCACCGTCAATTTCGGAACGGAATCTGCTGTTTTTACGAGAGAAAAAGTAGAATTTTGCCTTTTTAATTTTAATTATTTAAATTCGTTGAGATTTATGCATGAAAAAATTTATTTATTGAAATACGCGAATGAAAAATTTTACATGGTTAAAATCAGAAAAATATAACTTTTTTTTCTCTAAGAAAAGCAGCAGAGTCGGATCCATCAATTTCACATTATTCTGGAATCAAGAAAGAAAACCTTTTACTATCTACCTTTATAAAAAATATAAATTAGTAAAAAATAAAAAATATAATTCATAATTTTATATCAAGTAAATTTTATTCCTTGGTCTACAATTCTACATGCATTGGAACGATTTTTGTTTACAGAAGAAAACGAGAAATAATTGGGTCCTTGCTAATTTAAGAGATGCATGTCATTCTATAAAAGGAATAAAAACTTGGTGATGAAGGAAAAAAGCGTAAAAAGGGAAAAGATGCTCGGTGCCAGTGGAGAATATACTATCCAAACCCATTTGTTGAAACAGACTCATCAATCATTTTAGTTGATTCTTTTTATTTTTATATTTCCTCGAATTTTTTTTTTTAATTTTCTTTTTGCATGCATAATACGTCCCGACTGAGTGGTATATATCTTTTCTGATAAAATCAAGTATCAATGTTTAAAAATTGGCATTTGCTTCGGTGGACATAAGGACCTATTTGTAAAATGAACATATTTTCATTTTCAAAGTTCAAACAGTCGATTCTACCGTTCAACATTATCTCCATATTAAAATGTACTTGGAGGTCAAATTTTACATTTTTTTGAATTTTTTTACTATTTATTAAGTATTTTACAAAAACTAGTCAAATTCAGACCATTGAATTTTGTAAAATACTTATTAAATAGTAAAAAAATTCAAAAAAAAATGTAAAATTTGACCTCCAAGTACATTTTAATATGGAGATAATGTTGAACGGTCGGATCGACTGTTTAAACTTTGAAAATAAAAATATGTTCATTTTACAAATAAGTCCTTATGTCCACCAAAGCATCCCTCTTAAAAATTATATTAAATAGCTGACATTATTTCCTCTACAATTAATAACTCGTTGTTGAAATAGCTGACTACCGTGTTATATTTTTTTCTTTAACTTTTCTGATTTTTAAGTAGGGGCGCAAACGGATCAGAAATTATCCGTCTGTATATGAAGATTTTGCAGATTCAGATATGAACATTTTGCGGATACAAATATGATTTATGCGGATTTGGTTTTGGTTTCAGAAACAAATACGGATACTGATAATTTTTTGAATTTTCGGATATTTGTTTGTACGGATTCGAATACGGATACAAATATTCGAATATGTTTTTTTTATCCGCTTGTTTTAGAATCACACATGGTTTTGGTATTTATTGATTAAAAATATAATTATATTGGTAATTAAGTTGTGTTAATGAAATATATATTTTTATAATTAAATAACAAGTTTAACATGAGAAATATTTTATTTTATTCACCATAATGATTGAATGTCTGAATTATATATGATTTACGTTATGTTTATTTTCTAATAGATTTTTTCTATTAAATAACACATTAATTTTATCACAATATTTAAATTAGATATTCAAATTATAAACATATCCGTATCCGAAAAATATTAGTAGATACAGATACGATTTTACCACTATCTGATAGTATCAGATACATCTACACTTGACACCTCTATTTTTAAGACTCGGTCAATGTATGTTTTTTTCTTTATGATTTAAACATCCAGCAATATTTTTTTAATTAAATTATGTAGTAATGTAGTACAGAAGAATATTAAATAATTGGGTGGCTTGACTTGTAACTTCTATTAAAAAAAAATTGTATTATAGAAGGGTGGTCTAAAATTGGGCTTTAAACCGAAACTTATTAAAAATTCAAGAATTCATTGTTCTATGTTAAGACATTGTATATATTGTGTGTGTGTGTGTGTGTTTTCTCTTATTTAGAATCAGTAGCAGATCTATGTGTATTGATAGGAATGCTAAGTCGTCATTATAATTTTAAAATTTTAACAGTGTATATTGAAATTTAATTGATTTTTTTTTGTATGCTTCATTTTTTTTTTATAAAATATCAAATGTTTACTTGTAATCTAATAGTTCGAGTTTTATTTTGTGATTGCAGAGATTTTAGTTCAAATTTCACCCTTGTACATGTTTAAGTTTCAGCTCCTTCTATCAATATTTTATAATTTTGCTCTTGTTAGAACGTACTTCTATTTTACTTCATATTTTTTTTATTTTTAGAAACTACACATAATGTTAACGTTATGTAGGATAACTCTTATAATAGCACCTGATGTCCGAAAATAGTCAGAACTATTATGTAGATGATCATTTTTTTGGAGAATTTTTTATATAGAAAATATTATTAGATAATAAACGAAAATAAAATAGTACCTGAGTTTTTGATGGTATAGATAGATTTCAAAAAAATAAATTCGGAAGTGACATTTTTTTTTCTCGGATAAGTGCTTTATTCTATTGCAGAATAAAGTTCAGCACTCTTTCTGTTTAAGAAAAAAAGTCAGTCACTCTTTCTATTTAAAAAATATCAGCTACTATTTAAAGAAAAAAGTTGGTACTATTTTTGTTCCAAAGAACTCCGCCACCCTTTCTGTTTAAGAAAAAAGGTCAGTCGCTCTTTCTATTTAAAAAAAAGGTCAGTCGCTCTTTCTATTTAAGAAAAAAGTTGGTGCTATTTTTGTTCCAAAGAACTCAGCCACCCTTTCTGTTTAAGAAAAAGGTCAGTCACTCTTTCTATTTAAGAAACAAATTGGTGCTATTTTTGTTCCAAAGAACTCAGCCACCCTTTAAAGAATCCGAAAAAAATTCGGTTCCAAAGTTTGAATCCGACATTTTTTAAAAATCCATATGTGGCATTGGAAAACAAAGGTACTATATATATTTTTTTAATTTAATAATAATTTTTATAGATAAAAAATTCCCAATTTTTTCCGCTCCTGACATTAAAATTTCTCAAAATTTAAAATAGAATTATAAGAATGCTCGGAAATGCCAATGGATTGGATACAAATCGGATTAACGTTTTTCAAAAATAAAATTATAAATAAATCTGGTTAAGATTTGATGTTGGTCTCAAAATGCACACCCCAACATGGATTGAAGAATTATTTCACCTTTTTATTTAGTCATGTTAATTATTTCATAAATATAAAATAAAAAAATCAAAAATCAAGTTTAGTTTACTTGAACGAATATCAAATAAATTAAACGAAGTTTGTATAAATAAATACTATTATTTATTTATCTCCTACTTTATAAGTATATTATACATAACCCTGCATTCATTTTAACTTATAACAACAAATATTATAAATTAGAATGTAGTTTAAAGTAAATCAATTTAGTTGTAATAAAATTCAAAATACAAACATTGAAACGAGTTTTAATACTTGTACGGTTACACCACGAACGCACAACACTGTATGTTCGTGAAATTTAAATTCATATTCGTGAAAATTGAGATTCCAAAAAAAAAAAATCAGATTTTTTTAGTTTAACCATATGAATTAAAATCAGAATTATTTATTGTTCTATGTCACCATGTTATGGATTATAAATTTGTATAACTCATGGTTATCTAAATTAATAATTTCTTCGAATATAATATATTTCTCAAATTTTACATTTTTTGGAATTTTTTTACTATTTATTAAGATGGTTTGAAAATCATTGTTTTCCAATGGTGCAGAATTTTAATAAAAACAGCAATTTTCAAACCATTTTAATAAATAGTACAAAAATTCCAAAAAATGTAAAATTTGGTCTCCAAGCACATTTTAATATAGATTGAACATCTAACGGTTTAGAAATGTCGTTTGAAGTCAATCTGATAGGTGTTTGAGTTAAGCTCACAAAGGGCTTGGTGAGCTTAAGAGCACCTTAGTTCTACTCAGTATAGAGTAAGGAAGAGATTTTCTTTTGTTGGTTGGGACAAACATGCACAGCGGCACGTGGCATGCCACGTTCTTTTTTTTTTAAACAGATTTGATAAATTTAGGTTAAAAGAGAAAAGAAAGGTAGTATAATTGATTAGAAAGAAAGTTTTAAAATTGTTGGTTATTTAAAGATTTAGAGTTTGATTTTTTTTTCTTACGATTTTGTAATCTCTGTGAAGATTTAAAAAAAAAATTACAAATTTAGGTTAAAAGTTTATAATATTGTAAACAGATCCAAATGAATTTTTTTAGAGTTATTATTATCAAAATCATGGGATGTCGCCAAAAAGTATTCAATTAAGTGTGTCGATTTTTTACCAATCATTTACCTCACTGGCAGGGGTGGAACTATAAATTTTTTATAAAGGGAGCTGAAAATTAAAATGCAAAATGTGGTTAGTGAAATTTAAACTCAAAATCTCAAAACTAAAAAATAGAACTCTAACTACTAGACTGCAAGTAAATATTTAATTGTTATTGAAGAGGACTGGGCTATATAGAAAATTATGAAAAAAATTAAATTAAATTAAATTTCAATATAAATAACTAAAATTTTAAAATTATAGGAGTAACTTAGCCACCTTTTCAATATGGAATGGACTCTGCTGTTTTTCTCTAAGAAAACAGGGTTCTGCTTTTCTGGTCCCAACCATTCAAATTCGTTGAGATTTGTGCATGAAAAAATTTCTTTATCGAGATATGCAAATGAAAATTTTTGAATGGTTGGGATCAGAAAAGCAGAACTCTGCTTTTCTTAGATGCAGTGTGCCACTGATACATGCTATAATTTTTTTAGCAACGATTCACTGTTAGCATAAATTTTAGAACAGACGGATCAAATTCCGGAATTGTTGTTTTGGGGATACAAATTCTTGGCAAGACCAAGAATTTATTCTATAAATTTTTACCAACAAATCACAGCGATCTAAACAATTTATTCCATAACAAAGTCGACGTGGACATACCAGCTGCACTATTTTCGATATTTTAAAATACGATTGCACGGATCAGATATACGTTATTATACTCAAAATGATACGCAATCACAATGTTTATATTTGAACTTAAGGTACCCTGTGTGTAATTGATGAATTCAGAGTAGTTCTGATGTCCATCGGACCTACTTTGGTTTGATGGGTGTGATGACCATCCGATCGGCATCAAGATTCGTGCGCTTTGCATCAAAATACGTGCAAGTATGTCCGTGCACACAGATTTAATGCTAATCGTACCGTGCTAGAGTTGATTGAACCTAAAAGTAGGTCTGATGGCCATCAGACCTACTCCTATCTCATAATTGATACCATTTCAAGATGGGGCTGATCCAATGAGTATCAGACTATATTTGGTAAGATATTCAGTAAGAGATATTTGATTAGCATTAAGATTCATGCACATTTAATATACACAAATTTTAAAGTTGTCTGCTTGAATTTTGATACACATCGGACTTGCTCTGACCACATATCGGATTGAATTTAGTCTGATACTCATGGGACCATCCCGATTAAGACGAGAAAAATGTAGTTGGGAGAATAATACGCTCTGATTAGGGGTGTCACTGATACAATACAAGTTAGGTGAAGACATTTTCATATCTATACTTATATAAAATCAGTACTCGTATCCTACTTTTACCTATTAAGAGAACGGGTAATAAAACTAATAACGATAATAAATATATAAAATGATAACATATATAATTTAAGAGGAGAGATCTACTTACACTCTTTTTTGGTGACACCGAATTACACCCTACATTTTCAAAGTCCAAATAGTCGATCCAAACCGTTCAACGTGATTGATATATTAAAATGTGCTTGCAGATCGAATTTTACATTTTTTTGAATTTTTTTACTATTTATTAAGATGGGTACAAAAATTCAATGGTATGAAAACAACGATTTTGTAAAATACTTAATAAATAGTAAAAAAAATTCAAAAAAATGTAAAATTCAATCTGCAAGCACATTTTAATATATCAATCATGTTGAACGGTTTGGATCGACTGTTTGGACTTTGAAAATGTAGGGTGTAATTTAGCGTAATTTAGCGTATTTAGTATAATTAGCATAATCAGCGTAAGTTAGCGTAATTTAGCGTAAATTAGCTTAATTTAGAGTAATTTAGTGTATTTTAACATAATTTCAAGTAATTTAGCGATTTTAGTATAATTATGCTAATTATGCATCAAAAGAAGTAATCTAACAAATATTTAAAAAAAAACCCTCATGATCGGCCAAAAGATGTCCGGTCCGAATTTTTAATCCAACCGGCCAAAAAATGGCTGATTGGACATTTATTAAAATACCCAGAAAGTTTGAGTACATTTGATATTTTTCATAAAAATATTAATAAAAATGTCGGTACATAAGAGTCAAAACCACGTCTTGGATTGGCTGAAAAGCCTCAGCCGGAACAAAAAAAAAAGTGATTTGTACTGTTCTTCTGCGAGATCCAGGCAACTGGATCCGTATCTCAGCATTAACTCAAAAGGGAATCTTTTGAGTTAATGAATTTCAACTGTCTAATTTTAAACGGAACTAATTCGGTTCGTGTCTATAACATAAGGGTCCTTAAATATTAGTGCAGATTTAGTTTGTACAAATTTTAAAATAGACTGGACAATTGAGATTCATTAACTCAAAAGATTCTCTTTTGAGTTAACGCAGAGAATATGAATTCCAGGTAACTATGAGTACTTTGTCAGATTTGAATTTTACATAATTTTCTCACCGTTATTTGTCAGATTTGATTTGGAAATACAGATGCAGTTTACACTATGAGTACACTGCTAATTAGTACAGTGAGTGGTTACAGTAATTAGGGGTGAAAATAGCTGACAGTGGTAAAATCATATTCGTATTTTTTTTCATACAGATACGGATCAAATATTAGACGGATACATATGGATACGGATTGAATATCGTATATCCGTAGATATTCACATAAATATTTTAATAATATATATTAAACTATATGGTATATATCTACTATTCGGATACGAATAATTAAAATTCAAAATCATATCTGTACCACTATCCGTACGGATATTCGAATATCGGATATCCGTATCTATTTTTCCGAATACGGATCCAGATTCAGTCGGATAATATCCGATCCATTTTCGTCTCTATTGCAATTTATATGATGATGGATACACTGCTGATTAGTGCTCAATGGTAGAGAAAGAGTGAAAGTTTTTGGTTTATAGTTTTTTCTATGGTTGTGAATTAAAGTGTTGATTATGTTTTATTCATGGACGGAGTTACAATTATACGATAAATTGTGCCAAACTAATAAATTATACCTAAAAAACCATGAATATTTTAAAAAAAAGACAAACATAAGAAAAAAAAAATGGTTTCAGAACTCGGAATTGGGACCAAAATTCTGATATTACCATCGATCTTTTAAAAATTCAATACTTATCACGTGCGCACCGTGAAGGTGCGCACATGGGCAGATCTAAGACTTAATCAAAGGTGACTAAGCCACTCCTATGATTTTAAAATTTTAATTATGTATATTGAAATTTAATTAAATTTTTATTTGTTTAAAGTTTTTATATAGTGTAGCCCCCTCGTGAAATTATAAATGTGTGCTTGTAAATTAGTGGTTAAGAGTTCTATTTAGTGTTTGTGAGGTCTTGAGTTCAATTTTGATCATACTTTTTTTGCATTTTCACATATTACGTATTTTATAGTTTAGCCCTCCTATTTAAATTTTCTAGTTCCGTCTCTGGGTGCGCATGACTTATTACAAAGCAGAGTACAAAATTAGCAAATAAGTCATGCACACCGTGGTTGGTAGATTTTGAAAATTTCATAAATTAATGATAAAATCAGAATTGTGAAATATTGAGTTGGTAACTAAAATAAAATGAAATACTGCAAAGTGCAAACCAATTTGTTTTTTTTTTAAAAAGAATTTAAATTTTGATAAATACTTGTTTATTGCCCAATATTCACTGCAAAGTGCAAACCAATTTGTCTGTACAAATAAATGCGGCTCGTTGTATGGTTGATATTTTTTTCTCAAATAATTTATGTATTTTTTAAAAAAAATTTATAAACAATAGAAGAAATAAGATTGATAAATTTTATACATAATTGACACTAACGAGAATGATGAACAAATTGGAAGTGTCGTTTTCCAGACAGCAAAATAATCTGTAGATAATTAACTAAATAAATTGTGATAAGTGATAAATCTCTAAATATCCGGCCCAAAGAAATTGCCTATTTTCCCCTTTTTAATTAACAAAACATACTTGACGCTACCCCCAATTTCTCTTCTCTTCGGGTCATCAATCACATCAAACTTTGCTGAATCGGTAAAAGAAAACAAATCTGAAGTAAGAATCGGCGTAATAGGTGAGTCTCTTCCGATTCAATAGTTGTTTCTCTTGAAACCAAAACGCAGTCAGTCTCGGTTTGGAAAATCGCGAAATAATCAGATCGCGAGCTGCCATAGATTCTCCAAACCATGGTAGCATCAGTGGACTATTGCTTGCTATGGTAGAAGGTCCCAATTTTTAGTAAGCTTTACAAACAAGCCCCGTTGGCCATCCCCTTTCTCCGTCTCTGGTTTTACCGATCGTTTATTTTTTTTACTAAATTTGACATTTTTAGCTGGAAGTAATAAATTTGACACAAGTGAGGGTCAACTGGGTGTGTCCTTGATCCACAGTCTAGTTCAATTTGCTTAATATCTTAATGCTATTTGAAGCATTTTTACCCTTTATAATTTTACTCAAGGAATTGAATTACTCTCTCTCTCTCTCTCTCTCCCTTCCTTACTTCTGCATCAGTACAAATAATGTACTACCAAGGGTTTATTTTTTGTGCAAAATTTTGTTCAGTAAATGGTTTGTTTCGTTAATTTTGATTTTTGCTTAAGCTTTGAGGACAAGTATTTGGTATTCAAAGCTTGCTTTTATTCATAAATTAGAGCTCCTCTAATGATTCTGTTTTTTCTTCCGATCTTGTGCTGTGTCTGTTTCGTAGCTGGTCGGTTCATTTTTGAACTGACTGGCCACATTAACTGCCAAGAGCACCATGAGAATTTCCCTATCAATCTGCTACTGATGCAATTTAGTAATGCAGGCTTGATCAAGTGAAATTAAATCAATATTTCTCTTCCTAAAAGTTGTAATGGATTCATCATCGTAGAAGGATGGATTCGGCAAGGAGCTGGTTTCATAAATTTCAACCGAGAGACAAGACTCCAGCTGGGGAAAAATCAAAATCGCCGACAAAGAAAAAGGATGAAGGAAATGGAACAGGAAACAGCAATGGGAAGGAGTTGGGGAAGCCACCGACTAATGACGAGGCACCGTCTAATGTTACAAAGCAGAAAGTGGCAGCTGCAAAGCAATATATTGAAAATCACTATAAGACACAGATGAAGTCGTTGCAAGAAAGGAAAGAGAGGTAATACAATGCCATTTATTTGAAAAACTATAAGATGTGCTGTCATTTTTCACGGTAGACAGAAATTAGTTTTATGGTCCTACATGACATCCTTCTTTGAAAGCTTATGTGAAATGCGGGGAATAATCTAAGGGTATTATATAACTACTATTTTGTACATGAAACATCTCCAATGTAATAATCCATTCTATGATGAAGAATAAAGGACCTTGTTTCATTTAAATGAAACTGGGCTTTGGCCTTTTCAATCGCAAAATGATGAAGAATAAAGGGGAAGGTTGAATGAAACCAAAGTATCTTTAAACAAGGGGGCAGACCATGGTGCAAAAAAGTGAACTTTTCCATGTATAATTCCATCCATTTAAAAAAAATTCTATCCTTGCTCCCCCCATTAAGTAAGCATGTGTTTAATTTAAGCGGAAAATGTGTTGATCTGTAAAATATCTTGCCTAATTTACTGTAACTTAATTTATGTAATTGTTAGGTGCTTTCGTCACATAATTTGATAATTTTCTAATAGGCGCTGGGTTTTGGAAAGGAAACTAGCTGATGCAGAGGTATCAAAGGAAGAGAAAAACGATATTCTGAAAAATTTAGAGAAAAAGGAGACGGAATACATGCGCCTGCAAAGACACAAAATGGGAGTTGATGATTTTGACCTTCTGACGATTATAGGTAGAGGTGCCTTTGGGGAGGTAAGTCTAAGGGTGTTCTAGATTACTCTATTGATTTTACTGTACTTGTTGATATACCCAACATGTCTCGTTCTTGCCAGTAAGACATCAGTATCACTGCCAAATCCAAGTTTTAAGTTTCAGAAAGGGGACTAATTTGCCCCTGATATTTTGATCTAAGCTCAAACCAAATTGCCCATATCTTGCCATTAAGACATAACTGACAAATTCAATTTTAAGATTTAGAAAGTTTGTTGCTAATCAGTTCCATTGAATTCAGAACCAAGTGCTAAACCTTCTATTAAGGGCATGAATGTTACGTTTTAAGGCATGTGAATATTTGATCTTCATTGCACTAACTTAATGGTTAGGTGTTATCTTCATTTTTATTGTTTATCGGGCATTGTGAATATGATAAACGTTTGACGCTAATTGCAAGTAACACACAATATTGTTTGCAAACGTATGCTATTTTTTTTTTAGTAGACATCTTCATACTTCATTTCATTGGATTATCCATGTACATTCAGGTGCTTTGTTTAGACTTAAAATAAAGGGACAATAAAACAAAAGTTACTAGGCAATAAGGACTCCAATGCACACTCTTGAATCTTACTATCTTATATTGAATCAATCTGTAGGGATCTAGATTTGTATATATTTTCCTTATTCTAATCAGTGGCCCTTTTAATTTTTTCCTTTAATTTGGTTATATTTTGCAGGTGCGAATTTGTAAAGAAAAAACTTCAGGAAATGTATATGCTATGAAAAAGCTCAAAAAGTCAGAAATGCTTCGTAGGGGACAGGTAATATGCTGTCTATCCTTCTTCAGTTTGTGTCCATCTTTCTGCGGGGATTAGTAATTTTGCACACTCCAAACGGTCATGACCTGTTGTTAGTTTTTAGAATGAATGACCAATTTTATTTTATTTTTATTTAGTTTATTGGAACATAACCTAAAAACAAAAATACCCCTCGCTATTCTGTCCCTACTCTTTTGCATAAATACTATACCCAAATTATCGACTGTATTCTACATCCTGAAATAAACTATATCATGAGGAAGTAAGGATAATGTGAGTATTTTATTGGCCAATGGGGGAATTGGGGTCATTTCAATGTGTGCTACCTTTTTTTTAGTTGAAATGCCGTGACATGTATACATTCCAAATACCTTACTTTGATCATACAAATTAAAAAAATTTTAGGTGGAGCATGTAAAAGCTGAGAGAAACCTTCTAGCTGAGGTGGATAGTGCATACATAGTGAAGCTCTGTTACTCCTTTCAAGACGAAGAATTCCTTTACTTAATCATGGAATATTTACCAGGCGGTGACATGATGACTTTGCTTATGCGTAAAGATACATTGACCGAGGAGGAGGCGAGGTTTTATGTAGCAGAGACAGTGCTGGCTATTGAGTCCATACACAAACATAATTATATCCATCGGTACTTAGTTTACATTTATGTTTCTTTGGTTTTTGAATTTTTCATAAAGGTTAAATAAGGATTCCTTCTTAATTGGTATGGTACTAGTATTAGAGCCTGGAACTGTTCCTTTAAACACTAATCTTTGGTTAACCTCATCTTTTTGTGTCTTTTGTTTACTTATTTATTATTTTTATTCTGTTTGTACATTTACCCCAGATGGATCATTAATGTATAGGACCTTGTTTTTGGTAATGGTGTTTTACCCTGCAAGAGTTATTAGCGAGGATGTTTCAAAAATTCGCAATGCTTTTTCTTAGTTGCAATAATTAACAATTGCAATTATATACATTTTTTTCTTGGGTTGGAATCTTATTGCTGTACGCCTCTGCAACTTTAATATGAAAACCTGGCAAAGGACTTGGCAAATGAATAATAGCGATACTGATTCATATTTTTGCTATTTTTTCTCCTGATCCAACTTTTTAGGGATATAAAGCCGGATAATCTGTTACTAGACAAGCAGGGCCATTTAAAATTGTCAGATTTTGGTCTGTGCAAACCGCTCGATAGCAATAATTTCCCTAACTTAAACGAGCCTGAGAACTCAACAGGAAAAGTTACAAGACCACCTCTGGATGGAAACCCTAATCGTGTCAGCACCTCCTCTGCGCCTAGGCGCACACAACAGGAGCAGCTTCAGCACTGGCAGAAGAACCGTCGTACCTTGGTAAGCAACGAGGGATTTTTATTTATACCCATACCCCTGCTAATTTTACTATTGATGACTAACAAGGATTGATGCCTTTATAGCCTGCTTGTACAATAAATAACATTGGTGGGTCGGTTTGTTAGCAAGTAGCTAATATTTCCTACGTACTGGTTGACCCCTAATTTGTTATTTCCTCGTTCTGTTTAATTTATTAGTTGACCTCCCAGCTGAACAGTTAATTCAAAAGGAAAAAAAAAAGGACATGATCTGGTCGATATCTTGACTTGATAGTCTGACAACTTTTTCCAAAACAAGTAAAGGAGATTTTAAATTTTTTTTGGACTTGTTATGGGGATATGTATAGCTTACCTTTTAAATTTTATGCAAGTTGAGTACTTTTCAGAAACCAGCTAAGGATGATAAACACATTTGCAAATTTCAATTTTTCGATGCACGGTAAACGAATGTTCCTTATGTGCATGATACTTAATATCGTATATATATTACATCAGAACATCAGCATTATAATTAAGCCCATTGTTAAGATTGTCAAGATTGTCAAGTTAACAATGGATTGTGAACACAAAAAGCAAAGGATAGTTCTTAATGGAACCTGTCATGCACTGTTTGAGGCAAGCAACTCTGATGTTATCATTTTGGGTGACTTTTACCAGTTTCATGAGATTTATTCTCAAGACTGTAGGAATCTGTGCTAAGCTGTCCTGTTGATATTGTTTTTTTCTTCATAATTTATTTTATCCCGTACTAGAGGCATCCATTTGATATTCTCATTTCTTTTGCTTTTGGTTTTTGGTAATAACAGGCTTACTCTACTGTGGGCACACCTGATTATATTGCTCCAGAAGTTTTACTAAAGAAAGGATATGGGATGGAGTGCGATTGGTACGTGCTTCTAATCTTTGTTGCTTGTTTTGCATCTGCACCCTCAGATCTGTTTCTTGTACGTTTATATGGGAGAAGCCTAATTTCTTTCTTTTGTTATCAGGTGGTCGCTTGGAGCAATAATGTACGAAATGCTTGTGGGTTATCCTCCTTTTTATTCAGAGGATCCTATGTCTACTTGTAGGAAGGTTTGCATTTTTCAAACTTTTAGTATGCTTTCAAGTTCGCTGAGAGCTATCATATTTTGTTGGTCAGAAACATTTTCCAATTGCAAGTTTTGATTTGTACACTAAACATTGAAAAGGCCTTTTATCTTATTAAGAAATTGCAGAAAACCATTTTCTCACCTTTGTTGTTGAACTATCGCACAGGTCTGTAAAAAGAATTTACTGTAACGGAATCTCTATTTACCAGTCATAAAGTTGAATGAGTACTGTAGTTAAGACTTCAGTACAGTATATTTGTGTTGTAATGTTTGCTTTCTTGTTTATTATAGTCAACTAGTTACTAACTATTTAATGGAAAATGGTGTATTTAGAAACTGACTTACAGCACCTTTCAGTTCAAAATAAAGCAGATTACAATTAACCCGAGGGAGAGTTGCAGCTTATATTCTACCTTTTATCATTTTAAGACTTGCTTCTTCATGCCAGATTGTAAATTGGAGAATGCATCTTAAGTTCCCTGAAGAGGCAAAACTTTCTCCAGAAGCGAAAGACCTTATCTGCAAGCTTTTGTGTAATGTGGAGCAGCGGCTTGGTACAAGAGGTGCCCATGAAATTAAGGTAACATATAAGCAGTACAGGTGAATTTCATGCATGCCCTACAAAATTTCAAGATTCAAAGTGAGTATAGGTGGGTTATTTGGGTACTTTTGGAAGAAGTAAGAGTAGCAGTGGTATAGGTTGACTTCTCGAGGTTTTTAAAGGTTTTATCAATATTTTTGTTGTGTAGGGCGGGAATGGTATTTCTAGGGTGTGTCATATACATGCATATTACTTTACATAATATTTCATATTTCTATCATGTTTACATGTTGAAATAATAGGCACATCCATGGTTTAGAGGGATGCAATGGGAACAACTATACCAGATGGAAGCTGCCTTCATACCAGAGGTCAATGGCGAGTTGGATACTCAAAATTTTGAGAAGTTTGAGGAGGTGACTTCTTATCTTTTGGCTTATGCTTTGACCATCTAATCAGCACAATTTGTTAAGTTTGAAATTTTTTGTTCTAACGCAGACAGGAACACCCGGGCAATCCTCTTCAAAATCTGGTCCTTGGAGAAAGGTATTGGGACTTCCAGTACTGCTTGTATTTGGTTCTATAATTATTAATAGCATTTATTATTTTATTTTTTTGCATCAACATGGACTTTATTTGCACTAAACCCATTTTTAGGAAAACACTCTCAAGTACTTTTTGATGATGCTTTTGTTGACTATCCGTTTATTTGCTCTGGATGATTTTAAAGACACTTCCAATGTAACAGATGCTTCCGTCCAAGGATGTCAACTTCGTTGGTTACACCTACAAGAACTTCGAAATCGTGACTGATCATGAAATCCCTGGAATAGGTTTGCGCAAACAAATATTCAAATAATCATTCAGGATTGTTTAACTCAAATATTTGAAAGTTAATGGCTTGTGCTTTTAACAAACTCACACAAATTTTGAACACATGATATTTAATATTGCTTTCTTTCGTAATAATTTGCAGCTGAGTTGAGGAAAAAAAACAACAAACCAAAGAGGCCAACCATCAAGTCGTTGTTTGGTAATCAATCACCAATTTCATTTTTAGTTATTTCAATTTGTTTTGGTTGAATTTATGGTTAGATAATAATTACACGAAGACTGCCTACCTTCTTGTTGCTTGGGCCTATATGTATAGGCTGATTGGATACATATGTTGACCTATTCTCCTCATCTAAAGCATCTAAATGCACACGTACATGTGCAAGCACACAGCAGAGAAAATGACATTCAAAATAAAAATTTGACTGCGATTGTTGTTACTGTCCAGGGTATAGTTAAGGGACTTGTTTATATTAAAAACGGGCACTGCTTGTGTTTACAGGATGGGACTTGCTAATGTCCTTGTGATATGAATACCATGTAATCTTAGATATATGAAGTATGCTTATTTTTACATTGGTGCAGAGAGTGCGGATACCGAGGAGGTGCCTTCACAAGGGAGCTTTCTAAACCTATTGCCTACACACAGAGAGGTGTCAGAAAGCCTCGAGCCATCGCCTCATTCAAGTATTTCTTCTCCTGATCATTCTCTCACTAGGCATAAATAGGCCATTTGGTGGGGTCCTATAAGAAAAATACTTTATCATAGAAAAAGATAAAATAATCTAAGAAAATAGAAAAAAGGGAATTGTTAGCCTTTGTAATTCGACTGTATGGTTAATTCCTCCTTACCCCCAAGTTTTTTTGCAAACAATAACTTAACGGCTGCATGTATTGGAGTTGATTTGTTTGTTGTTTTTTTGTTGTATATTTAATTCTGATATTTGTTGGATGGGAATTATAGGTGTAGCTAGTATGCAGCCTGTGTGGTGTAGTGTTCTTTTTCCTCTTTTCTTATTGGTTATTTGTATCTTAAAGTTCATGTAGAGTTCTTCTTGCAAAAGGTTATTGTATTCATCAGAGTCGAACTATTGGGTGCCTACTGCATGCAAGTACTTTTGTCCAAAGAGTGTATATGATATCTTTATGGAAAGATTTTATATCTTAATGCATTTTGCATGTATGTTCTTAACGTACGCTCGAAGGAGAAACCTGACTAGTGTATGGTCTTAATATCCGCTTGAAGGATAAACCTAACTAGTCTAAGAGAGATTTGATCTGTGTTTTTCACTTGTTCAGTGGTGGAATTTTATTCATTCGAGATCATACTCTGAGTGAATTAAATCTCTTTAAATATTTTTCTTCTCGATGAAAATATGCCTTTGTGGAGTTTTAGAAAGCACTTCAGTGTATTAGCTGTATTAACCTAATGATTGTTTAGCTTCTCAATAGACCTACCAAACTATGCAAGTGAGCTGGTTCCGCCTCTTTAGATAAAAAAAAATGGTGGCCGATGCAAAATGTGATGTATGGGCAGGTTGGCATGGTCTCTGTGTGGAACCCACCAGCATCAGTTTTTTGAAATGTGGTTGTTTTCTAAAAAAATGGTCACTTATATCGTGCATCCGGCATCCTCACCTTCAAGTCGTACACCGTTTTGGCTAACTTCAAGAAAAAGGTAAAGCATTCGTTTCAGTTGGGATGCATTCCAGCCAAGACAAATGCTCATCTCGGTAGAAATTACAAATAATACATTTTCAATAGGATTTTGGGGGTTAGTCAATAGCAATGTTTTAAAATGTGGTTTTGTTCATGCATGTGTAAGGCCACTGCATGTGCGGATTTTAATGCGGATTTTAAAATGAGAATTCATATATACATAGTTATATGCGTGTATTTAAATTTATTTTTACATAAACAACATGAAGTGGGTCCTATTGTATATGAAAAATACAATAATTTTTTGCATAATAATCAAACCTGCTTGCTGCTTCACAATTATATTTAAACCTGCTTTCTGCATAAACAACAAATTTTGTATGCAACAATTATAAAGCTACATAACGCATATTAAATTTGAAATTTTGGGTTGGATCAATATAATGCATATTAAATTTTGATTTCATGTGCCGCATATTTAATTTTTCACCCGTATATTAGCATATGCGGCCCACATATGCGGCTGCATATTCAAAAACCGCATGAGAGGAACTGTATGACGTTCTGATCACGCTACCGACTACATAGGCATATGCGGTGCATTTTAAAACACTGGTCAATAGTGTGTATCCTTGCGGCAGAAATAGAATAGACCAAGCCCAGCTAATAGCTTAAAAATCCGCACCTACTAAATATATAGTTAATAAAAAAAAAATAGGTATGGGGTTCCTAACGTACCTTTTACCAATTCCAAGTAATTGAAATAGTCAACGGATTTAAAGAATCGTACAAACTTATTCAACGGATCGGATCCACGGTGGAACGAATTTGTGTCAAAAATTGTAACTGAAGTATTAGTACAAGTAATTATTATGTGGCATGAAAACAACAAGGATCGCGTGGCCTAATGGATAAGGCGCTCGCCTCCGGAGCGGGAGATTGTGGGTTCGAGTCCCATCGCGATCGTTTTTTGTTTGAGAAGCAAGCATTTATCATAAATAAACTTTTCCTGGTCTATTTTGTAGGATCCGTATCCTCGCAGGTACTGTAGTCCGTTGATCCGTATCAGCCGGATTTGGGCTTTGAGATTTGTGTTAAGTTCCACTAATTGTAAAAGATTCCCTTTTCAGGTAATGGAGAGGATGTGAATTCTATGAAAACAAATTTGAGACTTGTTATTTCAAATCCATCCATTCATCTGTTTTGAGATTTGTGCATTCCAAAAAAAGAAAGAAATAGATTTAAGATAACAAGATCCTGTGATTCTCAAAGAATCACAGCAGATTTGTTTCCGAATTCTATGTACTGGCCGCTTTTGTGAGTTCAAATCATCCGGGGTTAATGGATCAAGCACCCGAGAACAAATTGTGGATTTTGAGCTCCACTAGTATCAGTGATGTGTATATTTTTTGTTATAGCGGTCAGGTCGTACAGATGTGCAACAAACGGATAAACAAAGATTTCTCATATAACTACCATATTTACAACAGAATACGAGTGTTGATTTCCGGGATAAATGCATCATGAAATTGAAGGCTACTCTTCGTCGACTACATCTCATGTCGTCTCTTTTTGTGGTGGTTATACGCATTTTACTGCAATAGATGTTTCATGCCACAAAATAAGCCCCTGTCGTCACATTTATTTTAATTGAGCACACTTCTTTATCCAGTGTAATACTTTTCTAACACATTAAATCATACTGCGTTATAACTTTTCTTTGATGATTTGTTGACCGTAATCGTCATCTATATGGAAGCAAAATAATCGCCGAAAATGATGATCGATTGACATGCAAAAAGTGTATATTTTCTAACAAAGAAAAAAGTAGTGATCATAAGATACAAGCTACAAAATTGACAATCTTTCCACCACATGACCAACTATTCAGCCCATGAAAAGGCTTTGAAAT
Organism: Carex kokanica; assembly: GCA_025461125.1. NCBI lineage: Eukaryota > Viridiplantae > Streptophyta > Magnoliopsida > Poales > Cyperaceae > Carex > Carex kokanica. Next base: position 445,591 of record JAJGRX010000922.1, read on the forward strand.
GCACCCTTTTGTTTCTTGCTCAACCCAGAAAACCAGCTTTTTATTTGACAAATTTCCCGGCAGAATTGACCTTTATCAGATGAAAGATCATCTGCTTCCATCAATATCTGCTTCACATTCAATGGTATAAGATTAAGCAATGCACCGATACATGCAAATTGAACAGCGAGTCCAAATTTATCTTTTGTTTGGATAAAATTTGACAACTTTTCTCTCAGCTCTGACACTTGGTTCTGATTGTAGCTGTCTTCATCCAAAACAGACCTGATTTATAGAAAATTAAGTTAGTGAGAACCTAGTAGTCCTTAGTAGACCAGGCTTATGGTCAAAACCAGTACCACCATTTGTATCAGTAATAATTATTGCAATTCAGTAAAATTCTGTCACAGAACTTGTTAATTTTGCCTGAAACTTGTATAATTTGGAAAAGATTGATAATGCCTTGGTCCCAATGAGTCACAAAAGGTTACCTTGACAAATGGCCAATTAGCACCAAAATAGAGGCTGCTGATTCTTCATGCCCACATGACTCTAGTATCTTCCAAAGACGATGAACAACCTTCTTGTATGCAAACTCCCATGCCTAACGAAAGTATCCAAAAAAGAAAAGAGATCATTGTTTAGGAGCCATGTCACAGTAGCTAAATATAAAAAATAACATGAAATTCCTGCCTTCACACATAAACCCCACTATAAGATAAAAGCAGTATCTCCAGATTCACAGCAGTCTCTTAGGTCATCTATGTTATAGCAGGTATCTTTATAATTTTTTCTGATTTGCAATTCTTTGATGCAATAAATGGACTGCCGCAGTGTGGTTGCACATAAAGAGGTGGTCAAAACTCAAAAGAAGATCTTCATAGTTTCCACATAAAGAGCGTACATTTCCATTTTTCCTAAAATTAAGGAGTGCAAAAGAAGTACGTACCATGTAACTCCCGACAAGCTCAAGCAAAGAAACAATCTCTGTGAAATAGCACAGATTATTTCTCTCAGCCATATACATACTACAATGCTCACCACACACAAAATGTGGTTCTTGATTCTTCAGTAGAGAACAAGCTTCTAATTCATCCAACAGCAAATCCACAAACCCCTCAGCACCAGCTGCCTCCATTTTGAAGGGACACTGCTGACATGGTGCAAACCCTAAATCCTGGGTACCACCCTGCTCAATGCGGTACACAACCCAGCATAATGCATTTTGAAGAAGTCTCTCTTCATTATCGCCAAACAATCTCTCTCCGCAAATGCTTGCAAAAATGTGGGTAGATATTAAAGCATGGGAAATATCACTTTTACCCTCGAGAAGAATTTTATAGGCTGTACCACGAATAAGATCTAATTGGTTTGTTTTTGCACAAATCAAGGCGAATATGATGCAACTTGAAATGAACTGATTTTTTGTTGGGATGGTAGAGCACAAATCTCCACTTTTGTAAACAAGAACTTGCTTCAAAATGAGAAAATCCTGGAGGAGGGAGGTGATATTTTCTAGGAGATTATTCTTTATGAAAAACTGAAGCATTTCTTCTGATAGAACTGCACAAAAAAAAAAAAAACCATTAAGTTAGCATAAGTAAATAGAAAAACCTAAAAAACCGTTAATTTAAACAAAGAACTTTATGCAACAAAAGACAAACAAGGAGACCAAATAGGAAAACCATGTGCTGTTCCAATACAAACAAGCCAGGGCCTATACTAGTACTTGAATTATTAAAAAAAGGAGGTTTTCAACAGTACATGGAACTGCAAAATCATAAATAAAAAAAGTGAAGAGTAACCTGAGCAAGTTTCTTCTGCAACGGAGCTCATATATTTATCAACATCAAAATTTGAAACATCTATTGAATGTGATATCAGTACCCGGCATACTTCAGATGCTAACAATGAGCAGATGACATAGATTTTGTCCCTACATAAAATTCCCATGAAAATAAGAACTTAATGAAAAATAATCACAGTAAAATCATATAAAGGAAGCCATCGGCTGAGGAACAATACAAAATGAGAATTAGGATTTTAAGAGTGTCTGCAAACTGGCTCCAACTATTTATTTGGTTTGTGTCGACGGGGAATGTTAAAACTTTTTTAGAAATGAATAGATGTTCTATAAAAGATTCTCTCCCAAGAGTTCTGTAAAAAGATCTTCATAAATTCCTAAAAGAATTCCAAATTGGAGCAACAAGAGCAGAGGATTTATTCCAACCAAATTGTTCCTGAAAAGGTAAAAAACAAAAATAGATAAAGAAATGAAAACATACTCTGGTATAACTTCAGATTTTGAGACAAGTTGTAACACCCTAGCAGAAAAATCAATCATCTGAGAAACACCCGATTCTTCACCAGTTATCTCTTTCCATAATCTTCTAATTCTTGCTATGGTATTTTCACTCAAGTTTGAGAATACGATCAACAAGTAATGAGAATGCTTCTCATTTGCACCCTTCAATTTTTTTCCATTTCCATTTAAACACCGAGATCTCTCATGTCTTTCTTCATCTGCTTTCATGGTCTCCATCAAATTCAATCTGCTCTTCAAATCAAATTGTGGTATCAAATGCTCATCTTCATCCTTACCTTCCAAATTATCTATATCCCCTTTATAAGACACTTTAACATTTTTACGAGGGGCAATTTGAGGCAAATTTGGTGAGAGGAACCCCTCCATTGCAGACCTATATCTTTTCTCCAGGTCTTCATTTTCAAATTCAAGCAATTTCAAAACACCACCTTCACGAACCTTCTTCTCAAACTCTACAACTTCAGAATTCAAAAGATTGTTTACATTTTGAATTTTCACCTTTTTTATGGGATCCGAGCTCTCCTTCCTCTTTCTTTTATGGCTTATATTCAAGGTTTCAAGTGAACTTTTTGTACATGCCTCTGTGTTCTTCTGATTTTGAAACAGAAGGGGGGATGAAACTGAAGCATCTCTTTCTCTGTCCTGTGGGCCCATGAGGAGCTTTTTGTCAGAACTTAATGCGAAACTTTGTTGATTTGGTAGCAATGACTCAGAGCTAATACCTGAGACTGGCCTAGACTGGCTCTTCCTCGACATGTAGTGGGCCCCACCTTGTCTTAAGAAAACATGACGGTCAGTTGTAACTGCAAGTGGGGCAGCTGGCTCAGACAGTTTAAAGATGACCTGAGTAAGGTTGAATAAAAACTTGTTAACAGCTACGATATAATAGACCATTCATAATTTAAAAAAAAATGAAAACATATGCACACCGCCAGAGACAGAAGCACAGGCACTCCATTTTGACCTTTTACAAAATCACCTGAGGCTCTTTACATTTTAAATTCCCTGCTTTATCAACATATGTGTGTGTATTGGATTATGATAGGAAGTGACCATATTAGAGAACTACAAAACCCTTCTAAGCTTAATTGTGCATATATATGACAAGGTTGACCGCAATTCAAGTCTAGTTTATTTCAAGATGCTTGTGGCCAAACCTCTGACAAATTTTTGCACTCCTTCAATATACTAACTTAAAACTTAAAGACCAAAACACTTTATCTAGTAAAAAAATGAGCTTAAGCTGAAGATTTTGCAAAATTAAAAAAGAAAATAAAAATAAGATGGTAAAAATACAAACCTTTGCCAAGTCACCAGTACCTCCAATGTTGAGATGTGAATCAAGTACCTTAAACCGGCTTGATATTTGTATAAAATCTTGCTTAAGGAGACTGAACTCTTGCTTAATTATATTATTCTTCGATTTCTCCAATTTCAAAATCTTTTTTACATGTTTTAATTGTGCTTTTCTGAGTTTAAGTTTCTCTTTCAAAAGCTTAACATTGAGATCTTCCTTTTTGACAGACACACCTCCTTTCAGTTTCTGGGAACTTCCCTTTGCAAGTTTGGCTTTAAAATCTTTGTTTCCTTTTCTCTCCTCCTCTAACTTCTTCAATAAATCTTTGGTCCTTTCTCTTTCCTCTTCTAACTTCTTCAATAAATCTTTGGTTGTTTCTCTTTCCACTTCTAACTTCTTCAACAAACTGTCAGCACGGCTTTTCTCTTCAAATGCTCTTTTCTTCTCCCCCTCAGCATATTTCTTCTGTTCTTCTAATTTGGCCTTTTCAGTATCAGCTCGTCTCTTCTCTCTATTTGCCTTTTGCTTTTCTTCTTCAACCCTTTTTGCTAATTGGCCCCTTAATTCTCCAAATTCACGTTTTACCTTTTCTGCTGAAGCACTCAACTCAGTTGCCCTTGCTCTTTCCATCTGTACAAGCCCTCTCTCTTTTTCAACCTTGCCTTTTTCTATCTGTAGCAACTTCCATGCATTTGCTGCATTCATCTTCTCAGAAAGTGTCCTCTTTCTCTCTTCCTCTAAAAGCTGTTTAACTCTCTCGAGTTCGTCTCCAGATTTGTCTGCCCCAAGTAGATTTTTATTTTCTTGAGAAAGAGAGGCTATCTGAGCCTTCAATTCATGAATATCATTTTCAAGAGTTTTTCTGATGACTATCTCCTTTTTCTTAGCTTCTTTCTCTAATTTAGTTTTCAATTTCTCTTCTTTAGTCGCTGATAAAAGATAACCAAAGAACAGAATAATTAGACAGAACGGTTAAGAGGAAAAAAAATTGTATTGCATCTGACTAGTAAATATAATACCGACTATTTTACCCAGATAATCCATTTATACCGTACTTGGATCATATTGTATCGGTACGTCCAAAACAAATCCTCGCTATCCGGTCCAAAGTACTCACTCGAGGGCTCACAACTGATTCAGTTATCAGTCCGAAAGAAATCTCCCTTATCCGATAGCAATTATTTTACTCAGATAATCCATTTATACCATAATCGGATATAGATATGTATCAGATACGTCCAAAACAAACCCTCCCTATCCGATCCAATGTACTCACTCAAGGTCTCAGACCTGATTCAGTTGTGGAGGACTGACCGTAGGTCCCAATTTAAAAAGACTGCTACAAACTTTCCTCGAATGCAGGATATTATTGTAAGTCAGTGCACGTACAAATCTATCCTTACTTAACAGTCCCAAAATATATTGTACCACAGAAGTTGTACCACTTTTGACATGTAACAGGATATTGCATCTCTAATCTAATTAATCAGATGAAATAAATAAATAAATACATAAAAAGTTGGGCATACAATTTTGATTACGCTCAATCAGGTCGCAAGCCCGCTTCAAATTTGCCTTCGCCTCTTCATACTTCCTTTTCACCTAAAAAGCAAATAATTTTAAAAGCAAAAGTTACCGCAATTTGTACCAAAATCAGCTAGTTTTTTTTTTCAAATTTAAAAAAAATCCGAAGCAGAAAACAGGAGTAGTAGTAGAGTGGTACATCGGCGCAGCAAGGGTTAGAGGGACCAGAGGAGACGGACACGTCAGCAGCCATGAGGAGGGATCGAGATTTTGGAAATGGAGGTAATGGTCCGAATTAGGGTTTAAGAGAGGTTCTATAGTCTGCCATCAGTCGAAGAGGAGGAGGTCGGAAGGTTAGGATTTAGAAAGTCGGGTCGGAGCCTTGGTGGAGCCGTCGATGGTGAGGGTTCTATTCGACGGCCATGGACCTGATTTATTCCCTCGTGGTAGACCACTTCTACGCAGTTACATGCATAACACTCCAATACTTGGGCCTTCTAGTTTGGGCTAGTTAAAATAACCGGGCTATAACGGGCTAAACTGTTTCCAGGCCTCCAGGGTACCATTGGAGATTTTAATTTTGATAATTAAAAAGGTCTTTCAGTTTCTATTAAATAGACTGTTGTAAAAAACGAATTAAAATCTGCTGAAATCCCTCATTCGTGAACAGTGTTTTTGAAATTTCTGAAATTTCGAATCCAGCCGTCCAACTTTTTCTGTGCATGCATCTCGAAACAGCTAGTTTTTCTGTGCACACATCTTGAAACAGCTCGACGGCTGGATTCGGAAAAGCAGGAATTTCAGGAACACTGTTCACGAATGGGAATTTCAGTAGATCTGTTATCTACTTTCCGTAAAGAACATCCGTTTAGACTGATTAATCGGTCGATTATTTGTTGGCGGTGATTAAATTATCACATATTTTTTAGACTAATTGGTCAATTATGTATGATTATGACTGATTATTTCAGATTATTTTCAATTAATCACTTGGCGGTACCCTATCCGTCCAACGGACGCATACCGTTATTTACAACACTGGTCCACAATTGTTAAGTCACTTAAATTCTTAATTATATTGATAAATGATGAAATATTGCTGTCAGTTTTACATTTATTGAAGTTCATTAATTAATTAAGCACTGCATATTCATTCAAAATTCGCGACTCGTCAAATGGATAAAAAAAGCAAGACAAATTTGTCATTTGAAATCAGACCGAAGATTATTAGTTTAAGCTTGTGTTTTTTGCGATGTTAAGTTTATATTAGGTTTACTCCAATTATGTTTAGTCATTATTTATTAGCACAAAGCTAAATAGTTAGAAGTAAATTTTATGGTTGGAGTCCTAAATCCACTTGTGTTGGAGGAAAAAGAGAGTGAAGATAATTATCACAAAGTAAACATTTGAAAGGATAATTATTTTCTATTTTTAGAATATATTTTAGCACAAATATCAAACAAGCAATATATGCGATGGCATTACTCAATTAGAAATTCAAAATTTTTTCCAGTAAAACATGCAGCACAGAGAGCTGCTACGAATTTACACGAGTAGAACTAGGGTGTGATGTGCTCACCAAACTCTTTGGTGAGCATAACTCCATAATCTATCAGATTCACTTCAAACGAGATGAATTCAAACCGTTGAAACCGATGTACTTTACGAGTGATGTGCGTACATGCAAAATTTTGAATGTTTCAGATTTATTTAATACAAAGTCAAGCGGTCAAAATTGATGAAAAATGAATGCATTAAAACAACTTCTAAAACTTTATTTTGGATAATTCATTTTTCATCAATTGTGACCACTTGACTTTAGACTAAATTAATTCAAAAAATTTAAAATTTTGCATGTACACACATTACTCATGAAGTATATCGGTTTCAATGGTTTGAATTCATCTCGTTTAAAGTGAATTTAATAAATTACATAGTTATCCTCACCAAAGAGTTTGATAAGCACGTAGCTTCTTAGTTCTACTCAATTTACAAACTATCAAGTGGATTAAATAATGACAATACACGGTTATCAAATTTGGGCGTTCCTGGCACATGAACCGCGGATCTTAGTCCGTTCCTCTGGGGTAATATAATATTTGAGTTTAGATCCGGACCGTCTGACCAGAATCCGGATTGGTCCGGCGGCCCCGGTACGAAGTGGAATGCACCGGATCCCTTTAATAGTCGTGTAAATCATATCGGACGTTCAGAATCTAAACCTAATATTTACGTTACCTCAGGTGATATCGATTTCTCGGATAAAAAAAAGAAGAAAAAGATTTCTCGGATCACGACGAGAAAGCCTCCCCTCCCCCCGGATCCGATCCTCCCAGGTACCTGACTCAGGACAATTGAAGGGGACGGCCTAGATTTACTCTCAGCCGGTGCCTATTCGGGATAACGCAGGGGCCAGTATTAATTTTGATTTGAGATTCGTGTCAAGTTATCCTAGACCATCCATTTCAATTGTACTCAGTCAGGTAACCTGAGGTGATGTGAATTCCCCTCCCCCCTGGGTCTGGGGTCTGGTGTCCGTGTCTGCCCGACTGCCTCTCCCCAAATTGAACAACAGAGGGGCGCAAAAGACAGACCGAGAGAGAGAGAGAGAGAGCGAGCGAAGGAGATAGAGACAGAGAGAATGGGGGAGCGTGAATACACTAAGGAAGAAGAAGAACTTGAAATCCAATCCCTTGGCCGTATAATCAGCGCCTATCTGAAGTATAGAGTCTCTGATTCTTATCTCTCATTTTCTTTTAGTATTTAACTAGAATACTTCAGTGAGGATTAACTGTTGTGTCACCATTCTACTTCAAAAGAAGATATTAAGCAAACAATTTCTCGTATCTCTTTTCCGAATATATTTCTTTTTGATTTTATACTTTGTAAATACTTTTAGTTACCCGGATGCTGCTGAGAAGGATGTCAGGAGGTACGAAAGATCATTCAAGAGGCTCCCACCAGCTCATAAGGTAATTCCACATAGAATTTGGTTCAAGAAATGGTTTTCTAAATTCTTTCCTTCTTTTGTGGGGGTTTAACTGATAAATTTCATTTCCTGCTGTTGCTGTGCAGGCTCTTCTCGTCCATCTTCCCCTAAAGTTTCAGAGAATTAGATGGTATGCAATGCTTTTGTACTGGCACTTTCTTTTTTATCTATGTAAAAAAATTCACCACCCTAAAAGTACCAAATTATTATTAACATTGGGGAAAGTTTTTAGAACTGTTATTGTAGCACTAATGGTATTAATAAACAAACACTGTTTTGGTGCGATAATATTATTATCTAAGTAGCTTTATACTTTTCAGGTGTATAAACATGAATACATCTTTCATCATGAATATGCTTCAGGTATGTAGTACATAATATTATGCATATTTTGTTCTTCAATTATTTTGCTGATTTCAATCATGACTATGTAGGCATTTGAGCCTCCATTTGAAATGAGCCAAGATATTAAACCAGATCTTGTCAACAATACAAAGGATACACATGAACATTCTCCCTCTGATATTTCTCCTATTGGCGAGAGGAGAAACATCACTATTAGTGTAAGCGATTCATCAAACTTTCCTAATGAGCCGGAAGCTTCATGTCTTGATAAAGAGGTGTTTGTTCTTTTTACTATTAAACTTAATTCTTGTGAATTATTTTTGGTGTTATTTTCAGGTCGGGATCTGGGGTTGATTTTGTTGCGGAAATTAGTTTTTATTTGGGCTCTAATTGGAATTTTTACTACAGCACAAACGTGAAACCTGTTTGAGGTCTTTTCCAACTGAACATGTAGTGATGCTGCACTACTTACCAAATTGCAAATCAGGATTTATTGATAGTGATTTGTTGAGGTGCGGGAATTAAGGGAGGCCCAACTGAGTTTTAGTTGTGCATTGTCATCCATGATTAGGGATTTTAATTGAGGGTCAAATGAGGCTTAGTTTGGATCAATTTGAACTCAGTTGCACACTTTTGTTTGTTAAGTTGATCTTGGGTGAAGTAAACAGGAAACACTTGTGGAGTGCTCGTCGAAGTCTGTCACACGTAGATGTGTAGGTCTGAACTGTGATGATAAATCATGTAACAAGGGTGAAAAAGTAAGTCAGTTTATATTTTCCAATCTTTTTTTTTTCAACCTTTTCTAACTTCATGAAAAGTGTGGTGCATAGTTTTACTACATTGGCCATGTCACCTTTTTGGAAAATTTAATCCGCCCCCCAGTGAAACTTCAACATATCATTTAATGAGAAATATCTTATATAGTACGCCCATCCTCACAATACCTTCTATTTTTTTTTTCCAAAAAGATACCAATACTATATACTCTCCACTATCTCTTTTCAAAGTAGAGAGAATAGTAAAGAAGCTCGGGGCATTTTCTTTTTCGAATTTTAAGGTCTTTTTGTATCTTGATTTTCTAATGAACTTTCTAATATCTAAACAGGCTAGATCATGTGATCGGAAGAGTCACACTTCATTGTTCAGTGTCCCTCTAGTAGACGTTGACAAGGTAAATATAACCTCTGATAATAACAGAGACAGATAGTTTGTTATAGTAATATATATGATAATAATTTCATGGAAGTATTTATTGATACGAGAAACACCATCACCCACCATTCTTGGCGTTGAGAATTTTTTTATTTTTTGTTTTCAGGTTAGATGTATCATAAGGAACATTGTGAGAGACTGGGCACAAGAGGTGCTATATAAGTTCAAATTCACCAAATGATTAGTATCTGTTACGCCCCTGTTATGATGTTTTATCTGAACTGGCAGATTTTTATTAAATTATGAATTTTAGGGGCAAAGGGAACGTGATGAGTGTTATAAGCCTATTTTGGAGGAACTGAATCGTCTTTTTCCAAATCGCACTCGGTTTGATATCTAATACTCCATTCATTTATCTTATTCACAAGATTTATTTCCTGTTGATTAATCACAATTTGAGTGCATATTTTCTAATAACTGGAAATGTCTACAGCCCCCCTTCTTGTTTAGTGCCAGGTGCCGGATTGGGAAGGCTAGCTCTGGATATTTCTTCTCTTGGTAAAAATAAATGACAAAAAAGGATCTTTATTTAATTTTTCAAAAATTACGCAGTTTGTATCATCCTTACAAACCTGGAAGTATTGATTTAAAACCCTGGAAAAATGAAGAAAATAATTTCCATATAATAATCTTCAGATTTTTCATGGCATGGGTGATCCTCTTAAATATTGTTCTGTTTCTTCCTTTGTCTATAGGGTTTGTGAGCCAAGGAAATGAGTTCTCCTATTACATGATGATTTGCTCGAGTTTCATTCTGAACGAGTAAGTCATTGCATAACAGTTCCCAACCGGTTTTCCTTTTTTAAAGAAGCATCCGCTCTTGCTGATGCATAGATTTAACATATCATGTACACTCCTGTAAAATTATATATGGCTTATGTTTTCTTCTAAGATGAGAAGTATAACCCATGCCCTACTCTCCTAAATTATATAAACCATAAACATAGCAAACCCTTCTCCTTGCCTGGTTTTATGACTTGAGAAACAGCAAAGGACCTTCATGAAAATTTCTCCTTGTAGATTTATATGATTTAAGGTTTTTCAGTTTCCATATGAAATTCAGCCCTTTTTGGCAATTTCCTGTGTTTCATTTTGCAAAGATTGTTTTTAACAAAATTTTAACCTGCATATCAGTGCTAGAGAGGCCTGCCAATGGACAATATATCCATGGATCCATTCTAATTGCAACAGTCTTTCTGATGACGACCAACTTCGACCTGTTTCATTTCCTGACATACATCCCGCCAGGTTCCTCTTTGTCTTGGAATCTCTGCTGTTTCATTATCTATCATAGATATTGTATCTTCATGATATGCTACTTTTTGGTGTATGGTAATCCATGCTATCCCGAGCAAACCTAAAATAGGCATAATATAAATGGAAATTTTGTGAGCTATTAGTATATAGTGTACTATAATTCTAAAATTTGTTAGCATTCTGCCCATGGTATGGGTGATACTAATATCATAGCTTTGAAGACCTATATTTTATCTAGAATTATGTGAAATTACAAAATGATTATATTTGTTGATGTTGACTCTTTAGACATCTAATTTTTGTATTAAAAATGCATTAACCATTATTGCCCCCTTTTCCTTATCAAACAGTGCAGGGATCACCGAGGGATTTTCTATGTGTGGTGGCGATTTTGTTGAAGTATATAATGATGAAAGCCAAGAGGGTATATTTTGAGAGGATGGAAAAAAGGAATAAAAAAAAAAAATTCTGCATTTCCTTTACCTGCATTTCTAATGATAATATCAGTTTCAGTCATAGTTTTTTGTTTTCAATATAGGTTCATGGGATGCTGTTGTCACCTGCTTCTTCCTTGACACAGCTCATAACATTGTTGAATATATTGAGATAATATCAAAAATTCTAAAAGATGGCGGGGTAAGTTTTGTTAAATTCTCCTTCGTTGTCATTTAGGATTTGCATCTTTCTCCTAGCAGTGGAGATATAATAGAAATCCCAAGGAGGTATCTACACTGGCACCTGGTGTTTCTTACTGGCATACATCTCAAGTTGGATTAGCACAAATTAAACAAAACAGACAAAACAAAAAACATAATAATTACTTCAACATCTGTGCACTACCATGATGTTGTGCACCATTACCGGCACATTGCTGGTGCTAGATACTATAATCCACAATAGCTCATTGTCCTTTCTGAAAAATTTGTATCTGTAGCAATGAACTTTTTTAATATGAAAAACTCAAAATTCAGGTATGGATAAACTTGGGGCCCCTTCTATATCATTTTGCCGATTCCTACGGTGAAGATGTATGTAATTCCTTCCATTAATTTATAATAGGCTGCCTTTTTTTGTTTGTTTTTAATAGTATTGAAAGTCTATTTGTTGTATCAGGAAATGTCGATTGAGCTCAGCTTAGAGGATGTGAAAAAGGTTGCTTTCAATTATGGTTTTGAACTGGAGGTGTGGGCTTTTAGTTTCAACTCTATTTGTTCTTATTCTATTAATAATTACTGTGTAAATTTGAAATGGTTCTATTAATATTTATTGAGTATTTATATTTTGAAATGCTCTGTAGGTCGAAAAAATGATAGAGACTACTTATACTGCAAATACCCGTTCATTGATGCAAGTAAGCATAAATTTTGAATAACTTAATATATGTAACATGATATAATGTTATATATTGTTATTATTTTTTCTATTTAGTCTAAGATTACTTGCAATTTCCAGTATTCTGTTACCATACATCTTGGATGATATAGTGCATCTAAGTAAAGAAATTTATTTCTCCTGAATTTGTGAACCAAAAATATTGTAGTAGTTACTGTCTTATCTTCTTTTTGCCTTTTCTTTTGTTGTTAATTTGCAGACTCGGTATTTTGCGGCCTTCTGGACTATGAAGAAAAAATCAGGAAAGCAAAGCAGTACAGACTGACAAGTAACTGACAAGCTTCATCAGCTTTTCTGCGTGTTCATTAAAATTCATATTTACCATCAAGGAATAGGACACTAAAATATTGTAGTAGGATTGATGTGATTTTGTTAATTTTTGTTAGGCCAAGATGACAAATTGTGTGCCCTGAAACTGGCGTTTTACCATGATATCATTATTCATGTGCTTAATGGCATGGCCATTTTTAGGGATAAGGAACTCATACTAGACTTGTTTTTTTTTTTTTTTTCAATTTTGTGATCTGACCTGAACAGGGCACTTTAACATCCCTAGCCATATTTGGTGAGAATGTGAAAGGCTAATTAGTCGCGTCAATATTTTTATTGCTTTGCTTGTAGTCAAGAAAGAATTTCCAAAAAGGTTGGAAGATAAATTCCCCTTTTCAGTTTGGAAGACAATAGAGTCAGTCGAGTGAGCTACTTTTGACCAAATTATATAATTCCCGTCACATCAACATTCAACAGTACTTGTTTACTCTTTGCATCTCTCTGATTTTTATTAATATCCAAAGTTAATTACAAATTAATAAATATACCCAAAATTGTTGGAAATTTATAAAAATATCCAAACTGGCCATTTTCTGACTGGTTTTAATTTTTTTCGGTACCGGCCACTAAATTTTTCTTTTTCTTTTTTAGAGACACTATGAATCAATAGCAATATGCTGAAATCTAACACTAAAAATTTATTAGTTTTTTTAAATATTTGTTAGATTTTTTTTTTTGATATATAATTAACAAATTTATACTAAAATACATTAAATTACTTGAAATTATGTTAAATTATGCTAATTACACAAAATTATGCTAAATTATGCTAAAATACGATAAATTACGCTAAATTACATATGAATATGGTTGATATCTTCACTGAGAAGGCAAAAAATAACAACGAAACTTCAAACGGTCATAAAATAGTGCTCGAGTGTCCGATTTTAGCAAATGACTACTTTTTGGAAAGCTTGCAATAATACACATGCATCAGTGCCCGCTTTGGTGGATTTCAAAATTCACAATTGCCAAAAAATAAAGGGAAGAGCCTCAAAACTTGAGTTGAAGTTTTCGATTAAGATTTTCATTTCTATTATTCAATCTACGTAGCTCAGTAAATTAGTAATATAATGAACTTATAGAATACCAATTTTTATTATTTTATTGGAATTTTTTACTATTTTTTATGATTTATGAAAGATGACACAAAATCAGGCTAATTTAGCGTAATTTACCGTACTTTAGCATAATTTAACATAATTTAGCGTAATTTAGCGTAATTTAGCGTAATTTAGCGTAATTTAGCGTAATTTAACATACTTTCAAGTAATTTAGCGTATTTTAGTATAAATATGCTAATTATATATCAAAAAAACTAATCTAACAAATATTTAAAAAAAAAAAAAAATCGAATTTTTAGTATTAGATTTCTGTATATTGCTATTGATTCATAGTGTCTCTAACAAAAAAAGAAAAAAAAATTAGTACCGGCTATTTTCTAGCCGGTACCGAAAAAATAAAAACCGGTCAGAAAATGGCTGTATGGATATTTTTATAAATTCCCAACAACTTTGGGTATATTTATTAATTTGTAATTAACTTTGGATATTAATAAAAATCACGGTTCCTGAGGTATTTGAGAAGGGACCAAAGGAGGAAAGAGGAAAAGGTCGAAATATCTTAATAATCTGAGTCTGACATGCAACTTCACAAGCGAGGTTCTGCGAAAGAACTGAAAAATATATCTAAACAAAGCATAGTGGCGGTAGAGAAAAACAAGACGTATAGGATTTAATATGGGAAGTGATTTAAGGATCATGTTTGGTTGTTGTGAAGTCAAAAGGTAGAGTATATTTTTTTTTACTTTACATTTAAACTGTTAAATATATGAAGAGTATAATAAGATCAAGATGAAGTAAAATTTAAGTTAATATAAAGTAAGTTGCTCTACCTCTTGAAACATATTAACTTATTCTACACTTATTTTTGTACGTAGAACCTATTATATCTAGAGGTGTCAATAATTCCTTGTAATTGTTTATCGGGTATGAGTGTGGATAAGAATACTTTTTCGTTAGCTTATCGAGTAAGAATATGGGTAAGAGCTATTTCATATCCGTCACCCTATAGGATAATTAATAAATATAAAATTATACATGATACTTTTTTTATTTATACATATAACTATATAATTTTATTATTATAATCATATTGATTTATATTGCATTTATATATATTTTTTGTATTTATAGTAATTAATGATAAATTAATTTATCTAACGTTTTATATAGTTTTTAATTAGTAATTTATGACAAAATTAATTTAAACAATTTTTAATCATTTTATTTAATTAATAATTTATATCTTCTAAAATAATGGGATAAATAAATATAAATTGGTTAAAATAATTATAATTTTTTATATTTTGTGATATTAGGTACATGATGTATTTAATATATATTTATTTGTTATTATTGTGGATTAAATCATATATGCTATCAATTTATTCGCTAAGTATTGTTAATCGTTCAGTTGTCCGTTAGATAACGGGTAAAAGTAAGGTATGGGTAAACTAATATTTAATGAGTAAGGGTAGGACCACTAATTTTAAGTGAGTATGGGTATGAAAATGTCTCCACTCAACCCTAACCGTATATCAATTGAGTACCCATAATTATATCATAGGCAAACACTCATTTTTTAATATTTTACTCCTACATATGGTTAATTTAAATCATGACTTAAACTGTCAAACGATATATAAAATATGAAGAGTAAGATATACAGAGTATACAACCTAATTCTCTTTAGATTTAACTAGCAACCAAACATGACCTAAAAAGTTTAAAGTCTAACAAAATGGAGCTTCAAATTCATTGCATGCGCTACATTAATTAACTATGAAAGTTTGATACTTGGCGTCGACGGCTATTTATGAATTTGCAAAATAAGTGCCAATTTGCTCTTGCGAGTTTAGAATTTCTTCTTCACTGTCATATTCTGTTTTGTTTTTGAAAAAAAAGTAGCGAAGAACTTCCATTAATTACTAAACACACATGCTTATTTACAAAGCAAAGAATGAAAACAGAAAACAATGAAAAGTAGAACTACAATCTAAGTTATTTCTTCTTCGTCATGCATTCTTCGTCATGCATTCTTCTCGTTGAAACTAATGATTTATGATCCTTCAAAGTTTTTTGTTTTCAATATAGGTTCATGGGATGCTGTTGTCACCTGCTTCTTCCTTGACACAGCTCATAACATTGTTGAATATATTGAGATAATATCAAAAATTCTAAAAGATGGCGGGGTAAGTTTTGTTAAATTCTCCTTCGTCGTCATTTAGGATTTGCATCTTTTTCCTAGCAGTGAAGATATAATAGAAATCCCAAGGAGGTATCTACACTGGCACCTCGTGTTTCTTACTGGCATATATCTCAAGTTGGATTAGCACAAATTAAACAGAACAGACAAAACAAAAAACATAATAATTACTTCAACATCTGTGCACTACCATGATGTTGTGCACCATTACCAGCACATTGGTGGTGCTGGATACTATAATCCACAATAGCTCATTGTCCTTTCTGAAAAATTTGTATCTGTAGCAATGAACTTTTTTAATATGAAAAACTTAAAATTCAGGTATGGATAAACTTGGGGCCCCTTCTATATCATTTTGCCGATTCCTACGGTGAAGATGTATGTAATTCCTTCCATTAATTAATAATAGGCTGCCTTTTTTTGTTTGTTTTTTATAGTATTGAAAGTCTATTTGTTGTATCAGGAAATGTCGATTGAGCTCAGCTTAGAGGATGTGAAAAAGGTTGCTTTCAACTATGGTTTTGAACTGGAGGTGTGGGCTTTTAGTTTCAACTCTATTTGTTCTTATTCTTTTAATAATTATTGTGTAAATATACTTTGAAATGGTTCTATTAATATTTATTGAGTATTTATATTTTGAAATGCTCTGTAGGTCGAAAAAATGATAGAGACTACTTATACTGCAAATACCCGTTCATTGATGCAAGTAAGCATAAGTTTTGAATAACTTGTTATATGTACATGATATAATGTTATATATTGTTATTATTTTTTCTATTTAGTCTAAGATTACTTGCAATTTCCAGTATTCTGTTACCATACATCTTGGATGATATAGTGCATCTAAGTAAAGATTTTTTCTCTCCTGAATTTGTGAACAAAAAATATTGTAGTAATCTTTTTGTCTTTTCTTTTGTTGTTAATTTGCAGACTCGGTATTTTGCGGCCTTCTGGACTATGAAGAAAAAATCAGGAAAGCAAAGCAGTACAGACTGACAAGTAACTGACAGGCTTCATCAGCTTTTCTGCGTGTTCATTAAAATTCATATTTATCATCAAGGAATAGGACACTAAAATATTGTAGTAGGATTGATGTGATTTTGTTAATTTTTGTTAGGCGAAGATCTTTTCTAGTTTAGCGTTTATATCAAGATGACAAATTGTGTGCGCTGAAACTGGCATTTTACCATGATATCGTTATTCATGTGCTTAATGGCATGGCCATTTTTAGGGATTAGGAACTCATACTAGACTTCTTCTTCTTCTTTTTTTTTCTTTTTTTTGTTTTCAATTTTGTGATCTGACCTGAACAGGGCACTTTAACATCCCTAGCCATATTTGGTGAGAATGTGAAAGGCTAATTAGTCGCGTCAATATTTTTATTGCTTTGCTTGTAGTCAAGAAAGAATCTCCAAAAAGGTATGAAGAGAAATTCCCTTTTTCAGTTTGAAAGACAATAGAGTCAGGTCGAGTGAGCTACTTTTGACCAAATTATATAAGAGTGAGACTATGGTACTTCGGCTAGTGTACTATGACTAGTGTACTACGGTTCAATATGGTACTTTTTAAAATTCTAACAGTCGATCTGAACCGTTCAATGTGATATTCATATGAATACGTACTTGCAAACTAAATTTTATGTTTTTTCAAATTTTTTTTACTATTTTTTTAGATAGATAGAATTTTCAGTGTTTTATACAAATTCTGGACCATCAAAATTCTACCTATCTAAAAAAATAGTAAAAAAATTCAAAAAAAATATAAAATTTAGTTTGCAAGTACATATTCATATGGATATCACATTGAACGGTTCGGATCGACCGTTAGGATTTTAAAAAGTACCATATTGAGCCGTAGTACACTAGCCATAGTACACTAGCCGAAGTACCATAGCCTCACTCATTATATAATTCCCTTCACATCAACATTCAATTTAATTTTATATTTTATTCATTATATTTTACTCCTTGCATCTCTCTGATGTAGATTTAATTTCGTTCTTTTGCTTATCCGTTTCAAGTTTGCTTCTCTCGTTCCTGAGGTATTTGAGAAGGGACCAAAGGAGGAAGAGGAAAAGGTCGAAATATCTTAATAATCTGAGTCTGACATGCGGATTCCTTCACAAGCGGATCCGTATCCCCTGCATTAACTCAAAAGGGAATCTTTTGAGTTAATGAATTTCAACCGTCTGATTTTAAACAGAGCCAATTCAATTTGTGTCTATAACGGATACGACTCTGCTGTTATTCCAATGGAAAAACAAGGTTCTGTTTTTCCGATCCCAACCATCAAATTCATTGAGATTTGTGCATGAAAAAAGTTTCTTTATTGAAATACGTGAATGGAAAATTTTGAATGGTTGAGATCGGAAAAGCAGAATTATGCTTTTCTATCGGAATAACAGCAGAGTTCATTATGTCTATAACATAGGGGATCATTTAATATTAGTATAAATCTAGTTCACACAAATTTTAAAACAAATTGGACAGTTCAGATTCATTTAACTCAAAAGATTCTCCTTTTGAGTTAATTCAGAGATACGGATTCCTTCACAAGCGAGGTTCTGCGAAAGACCTGAAAAATATCTAAACAAAGCATAGTGGCGGTAGAGAAAAACAAGACGTATAGGATTTAATATGGGAAGTGATTTAAGGATCATGTTTGGTTGTTGTGAAGTCAAAAGGTAGAGTATATTTTTTTTTACTTTACATTTAAACTGTTAAATAAAGAGTATAATAAGATCAAGATGAAGTAAAATTTGAGTTAATACAAAGTAAGTTGCTCTACCTCTTGAAACAGATTAATTTATTCTACACTTATTTTGTACGTAAGACCTATTATATCTAGAGGTATCAATAATTCCTTGTAATTGTTTATCGGGTATGAGTGTGGATAAGAATCTTTTTCGTTAGCTTATCGAGTAAGAATATGGGTAAGAGCTATTTCATATCCGTCACCCTATAGGATAATTAATAAATATAAAATTATACATGATACTTTTTTTATTTATACATATAACTATATAATTTTATTATTATAATCATATTGATTTATATTGCATTTATATATATTTTTTGTATTTATAGTAATTAATGATAAATTAATTTATCTAACGTTTTATATAGTTTTTAATTAGTAATTTCTGACAAAATTAATTTAAACAATTTTTAATCATTTTATTTAATTAATAATTTATATCTTCTAAAATAATGGGATAAATAAATATAAATTGGTTAAAATAATTATAATTTTTTATATTTTGTGATATTAGGTACATGATGTATTTAATATATATTTATTTGTTATTATTGTGGATTAAATCATATATGCTATCAATTTATTCGCTAAGTATTGTTAATCGTTCAGTTGTCCGTTAGATAACGGGTAAAAATAAGGTATGGGTAAACTAATATTTAATGAGTAAGGGTAGGACCACTAATTTTAAGTGAGTATGGGTATGAAAATGTCTCCACTCAACCCTAACCGTATATCAATTGAGTACCCATAATTATATCATAGGCAAACACTCATTTTTTAATATTTTACTCCTACATATGGTTAATTTAAATCATGACTTAAACTGTCAAACGACATATAAAATATGAAGAGTAAGATATACAGAGTATACAACCTAATTCTCTTTAGATTTAACTAGCAACCAAACATGACCTAAAAAGTTTAAAGTCTAACAAAATGGAGCTTCAAATTCATTGCATGCGCTACATTAATTAACTATGAAAGTTTGATACTTGGCGTCGACGGCTATTTATGAATTTGCAAAATAAGTGCCAATTTGCTCTTGCGAGTTTAGAATTTCTTCTTCACTGTCATATTCTGTTTTGTTTTTGAAAAAAAAGTAGCGAAGAACTTCCATTAATTACTAAACACACATGCTTATTTACAAAGCAAAGAATGAAAACAGAAAACAATGAAAAGTAGAACTACAATCTAAGTTATTTCTTCTTCGTCATGCATTCTTCTAGCTAGTTTGCCTTTCCATATATATAAAGCAATAAAAGTGAAAACTTAAGAGCTAGTTAATTATCTCTTGATGCTGATGGCATCCCGAAAATAATCGGCATCACAAAGGATTCTTAGAATCCCTTCATGCCGATAACCGAGCTCGTCGGCGGCCAACTCTAGCAATACCCTCATACTAGGATTGTTCAGCTGTTTTACATGCACGAGAAATTTCTCCGTGACTGCCTCTTTTCCGACCAGTACTGGTACATATCCTTTTCGAGCTGATCTTTCTACCTGCAATCTTTCATACGGAAAAGGTAGCTTCCCTATCATGCCACCCATTCTATATAATATATAAGAACTGCACGTGCAAGCTTTACGAGCTAGCTAAGGGGGCTGATGAGAATTCGAATTCTCTGGTGATTAATTAGGTATCGCGCGCTATATATATATATATATTTATACATGCTAAAGGAAGCTTGAAGAAAAATGTCAACCAGGAGGATTGAATTTTGATATTTGTATATGTAACCCACCCTGCATGACACTGCCCAGGTCACCTATCAAGCCACACAGTAACATGTATCAAGTCATCAAATTGAATGCCCCATCTGGGGGATTGTTAATCCTTTCCAAGTCGATATTATCTTGACCCAAGTTAAGATGAACCTAAATCAGGTCAGCAATGGACCAAGTTGTCTGGACCGTTTGACACGCTCCAGAGTATTTTGATCATATCAGGCTCATATGAACTCGGATTTAGGTGATTCAAAGTTCTGTGGAAAGTTTACAAAATTATCTACAACTTTGGTGTTTTACATTTGTCCATAATATGAAGGCATCATAGTAAAAAAGGCATGTCAAGAGAAGTGGTCAGTTTTGGATTGTGTGTGTTACTAATTAGTTAGTTGAGATTTTTGAGTGTGTTTTAATTATAGTCCATAGAGTGTTTGTATCCAGATGAGTCAAGCTGTGTTTGTGGATCTCTAGGATGTTAATTAAGACTATTTTGGAAGAATAAAAAGTAGTTGAGGTAGTATTAATGTCTAGGTGTCTTTTGGGGTTAATGTAAGGCTATAAGAGAAACTAAACTTAGTTTGTAAGACAGCTTTTGATTATATACGAATTTTATCCTATTTTGAGTTGAGTTATCTCCTCTTTTTGTGCTCTGTAGAGTAGAGCTTGCTCCTCTTTGAGTGAAATTTAGTTGAGATAGTTGTGTCCTTATGCATCTCATTGGCCCGTGTCACTGCAAGTGGATATATATGTGATTTGTTTTGTTCTAAGGAGTAAGTCATGATATATGTCAGATCGATGCATGCGCAGACGCAGTAACTATTCGGTGATCGGTTTTATTGGGGAGGTAACATCCGGACTTGTCTTTTCTTGATAATACTACGAAGATAAAGTCATTGAATTTCATTAGACACGTACATACAGAAAAAGTTAACCAAAACGACCAAAAGCGATCTTCAAAAGCACAAATAATTACCAGTCTAAATCTCCTTCAATCTCTTTAAGAAGCTAACAAAAATATCTTATTCGTGGATGATGTTTCACTCACTACTACAGAAATGGTAATTCTACACTGCACGTTGTACACGGTTTTTCCAATTTTATATAAAAACCGTGTACTAAATATGATTTTTTGAAAGCCCAAAAAATATGCGGAAATTATACACGGACATTAGTTAAGAATCAGTGTAGAATTGTTTGAGAGAGCTACACGGTTTATTAGGGATCAAAAATCCGTGTGGAAAGAAGACTGTGTGGAAAAAATTGAGAGAGCTACACGGATTTTTGTTAAATATCCGTGTAGGAATATATACACAGATTTTTGATAATATATCCGTGTAGAAATGGTAGAAATGTACACGGATTTTATTATAAATAGCCGTGTATGATTATTTGGAGAGCTACACGAATTAATAAGTATAAATCCGTGTATAAAAGGTTGTGTAGGGTTTTAATTAGTATAAAAGACATTCTCCTTCCAGCGCCGTTTTGATCAAGTCTTTTATACTGTCTCTCTCTCGCTCTCTCTGTATTGAATGTTGATCTGATTTCTGCAAATGCTAGCAGCTGGGATCAGAGATCTTTGAAGTTTTTATTTTCTCCTCTCTATCTTTTTCTAAGGTTAGTGTATATATATATATATATATTCCTTTTCTTTCTCTAATTTTCTGTTACTTATTATTGCTTATTTAGGTCATGTGTAATTCATGCATGCTTGATTTCTTAAGATAATGCAAAAACGGCGGAAAGTTCGGCTGAGCGGGAGCCGAAGCGTGGGGGCAGCCACGCAAAAGCGGGGGAAGTTGGCTGAGCAGGGAGCCGAAGCGTGGGGGCGGCCACGTTTGAAAAAAATTTGAATTTAAAGGAGAATTTTTATTCTTTATTATGCATGCATGCACATATATATATGTTGATCAATGTATTTTATTGGAGTTGAAATGTTGGAGATATTTAACCAAGAGGCATCATGTCATGGATCACATGGGCACTCTCATTTTTTATATGTTGGATCTAATACAACTAGTTTGTATGAAATTATGGTCCAAACTAGATCATAGCCCAATGTTTTGGCAACATGAGCCCAACTTTACGGAAATTGGGCCAAAGCTTTATCACATGCTTACTAAGTGGTAAGGACATAACTTGATCTACAAACATTGTATTGGATCTTAAGGAGTATATGTTATATGTGGATCACATGAGATTGTATATGTACAAAAGGCAATATGTATATATATGTTGATGCTTTTATGCTTTTTTTTTGTTATATATGTTGATGCTTTCATGCTTTTATGTTTTTTTTTTGTTATATATGTTGATATTAGAATTTTATGCTTTTATGGTTTCGGTTAGAATTTTGTAATGATAAATATGGATTTGTATAATTTTGTAATGATAAATATGGATTTGTATAATTTTGTAATGCTAAATATGGATTTGTATAATTTTGTATAATTTCATGTACATGAATTTTAAATTGCTATCTGAAAAATTTAAATACTGGCTAGCAAAACAGGAGGCTAGCCAAAAAAAAAATTATAAGACAATCCTACACGGATATTTAACAAAATTCCGTGTAAGAATAGTAATTTATAAAATAATCCATGTACGAATACATTTTTTTACACGGATTATTGGATAAATGTCCGTGTATGATTGTTTCATACACGGACATTTATCCAATAATTCGTGTAAAAATGTATTCTTACACGGATTATTAGATAAATATTCGTGTAGAATTATTAAGAGAGCTACACAGATATTTAGTTTAAAGTCCGTGTAGAAAGAGGAGAGCTACACGGATATTTAGTAAAAAATCTGTGTACAAAGATTAATCGTACACGGATATGAGATTAAAAGTCCGTGTAGAAAGAGAAATCGTACACGGATGTTTAGGTAATATCCGTGTAGCTCGGTTATATGGAGAGCAACACAGGCATGTGTTCGTACACGGCTGTTTATATCCGTGTAGAAATCGTTACAATTGCACACGGGTAAATATCCGTGTGTAGTTATTGACCTATTCTTACACCCTCACGGCCTCACCTTATACACGGCAGGAAATCCATGTAGCTCCTCCATTTATGTCCGTGTGCAATCTCCTTTTCTGTAGTAGTGTTTATCTCTGTTTTCAAAGTTCGAACAGTCGATCCGAACCGCTCAACATGATCTTCATAATAAAATATTATTGGAGACCAAATTTTATATTTTTTATAATTTTTTTACTATTTTTTTACATAGGTACAATATCATTTTTTCGGATGGTCCATAATCTCCTTAAAATAGTGATTTTGTACCTACCTAAAAAAATTCTAAAAAATATAAAATTTGGTCACTAAGCATATTTTATTATACATGAAGATCATGTTGAGTGGTTCGGATCGACAGTTTGGACTTTGAAAACTGAGATAAATGATGTGGAGTATATTAGAGCACAAAATCATGGTGCATTTGAACCCTCCTCATATATGTGTGTGTGTGTAGTTGGGCTATGGTGCATTGCAATGTATAGCCCCTCTTGTACATTGGACTATAAATCATTAGTTTTGATTTCCAAACAATCGATCTAAACTGTTTAATTTGATACCATATTAAAATGTGCTTAGAGATCAAATTTTACATTTTTTTTTGTAATTTTTTGCTATTCTTTTAGAATTTTTGAAAATCACTATTTTTCTATGGTCCAGAAATTTCTGAAAAATAGTGATTTTCAAAATTTCTAAAAAAATAGTAAAAAAGTTCCAAAAAAATATAAAATTTGGTCTCCAATCACATTTTCATATAGAGAACATGTTGAGTCATTTAAATCGACTGTTTGAACTTCGAATTTTAACAGCTTACAGTCTAATATACAACATGACCTATATATTGCAATGCACCCTAGCCCAACTCTCTCTCTCTCTCTCTCTCTATATAGGTTGGCTAATATATATATATATATATATATATATATATATGAGTAGGGCTATTGTACTTCGCGAAGTAAAACGAAGTTTTACTTCACGCTCATACTCCCATTTCCAAAATCCAAATCGTCGATCCGAACCGTTCAAGTTGTTCTCCATATTGAAATGTGCTTGGAGACCAAATTTTACATTTTTTGAAATTTTTTTACTATTTATTAAGCCACTTTGAAAATCGCTGATCCATTGTAAACAGTAAAAAACAGTAAAAAATTCTGGACCAATGGATCAGCGATTTTCAAAGTGGCTTAATAAATAGTAAAAAAATTCCAAAAAATGTAAAATTTGGTCTCCAAGCACATTTCAATATGGAGAACAACTTGAACGGTCGGATCGACATTTTGGATTTTGAAAATGGAAATATGAGCGTGAAGTAAAATATTGGTTTTACTTCGCGAAGTACAATAGCAAAATTCTATATATATATATATATATATATATATATATATATATATATATATATATATATATTATATAGAGCTGGGCTATGGTGAGTTGCGAAGTAAGATGTCATTTTTACTTCACGCTCATATTTTTATTTTGAAAATCCAAACGACCGATCCGAACCGCTCAACATGTTCTCCATATTGAAATGTGCTTGGAGACCAAATTTTATATTTTTTGGAATTTTTTTACTATTTATTAAGCCACTTTGAAAATCGCTGATCGAATGGTCCAGAATTTTTTACTGTTTTTTACTGTTCACCCAGATCTGAGATTTTCAAAGTGGCTTAATAAATAGTAAAAAAATTCCAAAAAATATAAAATTTGGTCTCCAAGCACATTTCAATATGGAGAACATGTTGAGCGGTTCGGATCGGTCGTTTGGATTTTCAAAATGGAGTATGAGCGTGAAGTAAAACGACGTTTTACTTGACAACTCACCATAGTCAATCTCTCTCTCTCTCTCTCTCTATATATATATATATATATA
The DNA here is from genome assembly GCA_025461125.1 of Carex kokanica. Taxonomy (NCBI): domain Eukaryota; kingdom Viridiplantae; phylum Streptophyta; class Magnoliopsida; order Poales; family Cyperaceae; genus Carex; species Carex kokanica. The sequence continues at coordinate 470,884 of JAJGRX010000922.1, forward strand.
TAGTATTTTGCTATTGTACTTCGCGAAGTAAAACCAATATTTTACTTTACGCTCATATTCCCATTTTCAAAATCCAAAACGTTGATCCAACCGTTCAAGTTGTTCTCCATATTGAAATGTGCTTGGAGACCAAATTTTACATTTTTTGGAATTTTTTTACTATTTATTAAGCCACTTTGAAAATCCTAAATGAAAATAATAAGGCGCGGAGCACCAAGTCGTTTTACTCCATGGCTTAGCTAAGCCCAGCTCTATATATATATATATATATATATATATAGAGGGTTAAAATTCACCCTCCCTTTTGTGCTCCTAACGTGCACCCTCCTCTCATATCTTCATTTTCAAAGTTCAAATAGTCGATTCGAACCTTCCAATGTGTTCTCCATATTAAAATGTGCTTGGAGACCAAATTTTACATTTTTTGAATTTTTTTTACTATTTTTTCAGAATTTTTGAAAATCATCACTTTGCTGAATTTTTTATTATTGTTTAGTTTAATAAAAAATTCTGAAAAAATAGTAAAAAATTTCAAAAAAATGTAAAATTTGGTCTCCAAGCACATTTTAAAATGGAGAACACGTTAGAAGGTTCGAATCGACTATTTGAACTTTGAAAATGAAGATATGATGGAGGGTGCACGTTAGGAGCACAAAAGGAGGGTGCATTTTAACCCTCCTCTATATATATATGAGTAGGGTTCCAATGCCTCATCTCCTCATACCTCATCCATACCTCATGTTATATATCTCCATTTTCAAAGTCTAAACTATCGATCCGACCGTTCAACATGATATTCATACTAAAATATGCTTGGGGATGAAATTTTATAATTTTTGCAATTTTTTTACTATTTTTTAAGATAGGTACACAATCACTGTTTTTTGAATGGTCCAAATACAGTGATTTTGTATCTATCTTAAAAAATAGTAAAAAAATTGCAAAAATTATAAAATTTCATCCCCAAGCATATTTTAGTATGAATATCATGTTGAACGGTCGGATCGATAGTTTAGACTTTGAAAATGGAGATATATAACATGAGGTATGGATGAGGTATGAGGAGATGAGGCATTGGAACCCTCCTCTATATATATATATATAGAGTAGGGTTAAAATGCACCATTGGATTTGTGCCCCAACCATACCCCACATCTATATCTCTGTTCTCGAAGTTCAAACAGTCGATCCGAACCGCTTAACATGATCTCCATATTAAAATGTGCTTAGAGACCAAATTTTATATTTTTTGGAAACATTTTACTATTTTTTTAGATAGGTACAAAATCATTGCTTATGGGCCATCCAAAAACAGTAATTTTGTACCTATCTAAAAAAATAGTAAACAAATTTCGAAAAATATAAATTTGGTCTCTAAGCACATTTAATATGGATATCTTGTTGAAAAGTTGGTCCTTGTAAATCCTTTTTTAAAAAGTCAGAAGGGATGCAATAATGGAGACCATGCACAGCAAAACCTTTTTAAAAAAGTTGGTCCTTGTAAATCCAAAATTTGATGCACAATTTGGTCAGAAGGGACAATTTGAGAATTGGGACCATTTTGACCATTAATTTAAATTGATTTATATGAGTCCTTAATTGCGACTTAAATTCATTACCAAGTACCCAGCATTGAAATCTTTGCCTTTTGGGCCCAGCATTGAAATTTTTTGTGTTCCTCCTCCGCTCTTTTGAAAATTTTCCAGATTTCACATCATAAGCCCTCCAATCAATTTCTAAGGTTTTGCTATCAGTACAGAAATCACACGCCTACAACCCCATACCAGAGATGAATTAAATGGACTGCAATTCCTTTAGCGAATATTTAAGTTGACAAGCGTGCGTTAGTACGTACTATTATATTTTTTGGCGATTTCGAATTCCAATATAAAATTGTATTAGCAGATACGATTTCTAATAATACATTCGATCAGTGTTACATTGTCTCCTTTACCGAATCTTTGGCTTTTTTTTCCTTTTACGACTTCTGACTTTTGTTTTGAGGGAAGACTTCTGACTTTTGTTGTGCATGGTCTCCATTATTGCATCCCTAGCTCCAACAATCTACTGTTTGCTAAGAGCATCTCCAACCGTAATTTTTTTTAAATTGTTAATATAATTACTAGGTTGTATGCCGATTTAAAAAAAAACAAATTTTCTTATAAAGCAAATGATTTCTTTTGGACATGCTAGTATTCTATCTCTTTCCTATTGGCTCTGATCCCTTCGTTTTCTTTCTTATTGGCTCTGACTCAATTTCTGAGATGGAGGAGTTAAGAAATTAAAATAAACTTAATTTTTAAACAGTACTTTACAACTATTTTTTATTTTTTACGGATTGCTGGGTTGGACATGCTCTAACAAACTTCTTGAGCTAAAATTCCTAATCAACGCTCAACAGCAATATTCTTCATTTAATTTCTTCATCGTAATTAATAAATGAGGAGGGTTCCAATGCACCCAAATTTCTATGCTCCCAATGCACTCACTCTTTTATCTGCATTTTCAAAGTCCGAACAGTCGATCCGAACCACTCAACATGATCTTCATAATAAAACATGCTTGGAGACCAAATTTTATATTTTTTAGAATTTTTTTACTATTTTTTAAGACAGGTACAAAATCACTTTATCGGATGGTCCAGAATCTCCTTAAAACAATGATTTTGTACCTATCTTAAAAAATAGTAAAAAAATTCTAAAAAATATAAAATTTGGTCTCCAAGCATATTTTATTATGAAGATCATGTTGAGCGATTCGGATCGATTGTTCGGACTTTGAAAATGTAGATAAAAGAGTGGGTGCATTGGGAGCATAGAAATTTGGGTGCATTGGAACCCTCCTCTTAATAAATATATTACAATCAACTCAAGACCATCACCTCCAATAATGTTTAAACAAGTCAATATATTGTTTTTGGCACAGACATGCACGGATACAGCATAGCATGCGTGTTTTGAAGCATGACCCATGTGTGCAGTGGCGGAGCCACCATGTAACAGGGATAGGCAATTGCCTACTCTTGAAATTTTAAAATCAGATATGAAGTAGTATAAATATGTTGGCATGCCTACTCCTGGAAATTAAATTGCCTACCTCTGTCCTTTGACAATTCAATACTGCAATCCAATCAAATGAATTAAATTGCAAATTGCGACTGATAATTGACTAAAATTGTTGAGTGTTAATGTTTTTCTTGATTTCTGTTTAAATCTGATTTAGAATTTGGTGAGATTAATTAAAATGATTCAAGTATATAAGTTAATTTTGTCCACTGACCCGGTAACTCGGTAACCCCAAACTTTTTGTCCATCCCTGACTCAAATCCTGACTACGCCACTGCATGTGTGTGTCCTTGTATGTGTCGTGTCCACGTGTTGTGTTGTTGAGCATGCCTGATGGGATTGTTGTGCATGGCACAACATGCCTAAATGTTGAGCACGGCATGAGCTAGCTGCGACACAATACGATCTGACACGTCGGGCAATACACGATCGAGATTACGTGCATAAAAAATGCTTCAAAATAATTTCTTCCTCGTGTACGTGTGAATTTAGGGGTGTCAATGACACCCGTTTATCCTACCCGTATCGTATTCGATAAGACGGGTATGGGTAAGATTTTTTTTTCGTTAGCTTATTGGGTATGGGTATGGGTAAAGATTTTTTTCATTTGATAAACGGGTATGGGTACGGGTAAAGATTATTTCGTACCCGTTGGGTAACGGGTAATTATATGAAATAAATTATATATAGATATATCAATATTATATTCAATTTATTTATTTCCATGTTTTCATATTGCTGTATCAAAGCTGGAGAAAATTTATACATTTTGTTATAAGAAAAATATTATGCTAAACATATTATTTTTTTATTTGAATGTTTTGTTATTTAGTTAACGAATTGAATTTGTTAGAAGAGATATTTGTGATTTTTATTTTATTTTTGCTTTAAAAAAAACTATTAGTTAGAATTGATTGCATATTTGTATTTTCATTTTTATATTAGTAATTGTGATGGCGTATGTATGACGTGATGAATTTAGATAGTTTATTTGAAAAAATAGTAAAACTATTATATTTGTATTTTTGTTATTCACCCACTACCGTTTCGTTACCCGTTAATCATAACGGGTATGAATAGAGTAGGATAAGACAATGTATGAAAATAGTTCCACCCTACCCGTATTGTACCCATTGACACCCCTATGTGAATTGAACTAGCTAGAAGCAAGCACAAAATCACTACACGAAGGCACGCTTGTGATGATAATAAAATAAATAACAAGTTTAGACATGTTTAGGGCACTGTATTTTTAAATGTGTCGTGTCTGATTTATGAACCTTTTAGTACGACGTGTCTAAGATGTTATTACAATATGTGCATGCATGCATGGCACAACACACCTAACGGACACGCACAGAACGCATGTGTTGCAATTCACTGCCTATGGAAACCCTAATTTTTTTTATTAATCGAAAATAAATAAATAAAATATGGCGAAAGGAGATCGATTTGGTAAAATTTCGATATCTAGATAAACGGAATTTATTATCCCGTTCCACGGGACGGGACAATTTATTCCGTCCTACTAATCTAAATCCGTAACCCGCTAATTTTTCTTAATTAATAGGTTAAGCAGAGGGAAAAAATAAAATTTTGTGAGATGGGATAATCTATCCCGTCTCACAATTTTTTTTTTGTTTCTTTCCTTCTTAGACAGAGGAAAAAATGTGGGACGGGATAGATTAACCCGTCCCACAATTTTTGTTTTTTCTTAGTTAATGAGATTAGCGGGGTTACAAATTTGAATTAGTGGGACGGAATAAATGATTATGTTTAACCTATATTTCGATTTTCAACCGAAATGCCACCCTATCGCAATATTTTTTATTTTTATTTTCGATTAATACAAAAATCGGCTGGAAACCTGTATATATATATCTCACGCATGACGCAACTTGGACGTGTACTTTGAACGAATTAATTAATTCATACATCACTTCAGTGAAACTCGGATATAATTAATTAAGCATTTAAACTAAACGATAAAACTTACAAAGTGAATACTGAAGCATCTAAAGTACTGAAACAATTAATAAAGCATTTAATTAGTTGATTGTTTACAATGTTGATATATGACTGGTCAAAATAAAATATTTAATTCTCAAATTATTCTATAGCAATGACGCCCTAACATTGCCCTTCAATAATCATTTATTTAATTGTGTTTCCAAATAAATTAGAATTAATGTACTAATAATTGATACCTAAATTAAAAACACAAGTCCCAATTGGGCCCTAACTTAATTAAATTATCTCTACTGATTTTAGAGATTAAATCTTCAAACATATATACATTTGCAGATATTTAGTAAAATGAATTTAATTAATACCCACAATAAAATTTTTCTTACTCAATAGTGTTATGCAAACGGGCCGGATGGTCCGGGCCGGGTAAAACCCGTGGCGGGCAACGGGCGGGCACGGGCACAGGCAACATGGGTCACGGGTAGGGTAGCACGGGTTTATTTTTCAAAAACCCTACCCGGCCCGGTTCAACCCCCCGGGTAGCACGGGTAAGCGGGTTGCACGGTCCGGGTAGCAAGGGTCCGGTCCCGTCCGGACTGGTGTTTTTTTTTTTTGATGTTTTTATTCTTTTTCTGTTTCTGATTTTTTCTTTTTAAACCAATAAAATATAAATCAAAATTCATTTGACATGATTGGATATTTGAACTCAATAATTTTTATTAGAATAAAATATAAATCAAAATTAAGAATTATTTTAAAACAATGTTGCTTAAAGCAATTACTTTAAAATATCTTAAATCAATTACTTTAAATTTAAAACAATAAAATATAAATAAAAATTAGGGTACGAGTAGCACGGGTTTAGGGTACGGGTATCACGAGTCAAGGGTACGGGTACACGGACCGGACCGGACAGTCCGGGTTTGAAACGGACCGGGTTATCACAGGTTTAATGGCAAAAAACCGGGTCCGGCCCTTTTCAACTCTTACCCGGATTACCCGTGAACCCATGTCAAACCCGGGCACGGTCCGGACCCGACGGGTACGGGTCACGGCCGGATCGGACCGGGTTTGACCCGCCCGGGTAATTTCAAAACACTATTACTCAACTTTAGCTAGCTAGCTGCAGTCTGAGATTTAAAAAAAAAAAAAAAAATTAGCTGAATGCAGTCTGATTATTAGTAAACTGAAGCATCACCCACGAATAAGATATTTTTTGTTAGCTTCTTAATTAGATGAAGGTATACGTATACATGCACAAAAAAATTCAAATGTTTATCAGAGATAAGAATAGATATATAATAACTATTTTATAAATTGTTAACGTACCATATAGGATAATCTACATAGACACAACCATTTGTATTTTTTTTATATTTTCCAATTACTAATTTAATTAGCCATATATATAGCACTAATTAATTGTAATCTTAATAAAGGCGAGTTTCATTACATTTTGTAATTTTTTAAAAACGTTGTGGCCGGTTTACTAAGTCAAATTAAATAAATATTTCATATTTCCATATTGCCTTTGTTTAATCAAACGGCTAAAATTAATTTAATTATTTTTCTGTTTAGAATTAAGGTGGTGTTTGTAATAAAAAATATATACGTGAATATATTTCATTGACAAATCATCTTAATTTGTCTAACGCTTCATTTGCCAAAGGTTTATATCCAATGAGATTGAAGAAGATTTAGACTGGTAATTAATTATGGCATTTGCCGAATTTTTTATTTATATCCAAAAATAAATCAAATTACAAAAAATACCCATGTTATCTTGAAAATTTGAAAAATACCCAAACCGGAAATTTTTTTTCCGGATTTGGCCTCTAAACCCGAAAATTTTTTTTCCGGAAATTGAACTCCAAAACCGGAAAATTTTTTTCCGGTTTTAACATTTTTTTTTTTTTTTTTTTTTCCAAAACCGGAAATTTTTTTTCCGGATTTAACTTTTTTTTTTTTTTTTTTTTTTTAGAGATTCCGGATAAAAAAAATTAACTTAACAAATTTTTTTTTTTTTTTTTTTTTTTTTTAGAGATTCCGGAAATTTTTTTCCGAACTAAATAAAATTTTTTTTTTAAGAGAAAAATAGCTAAAATACTGAAATCTAACGCTACAAAATCGAATTGTTTTTTTAAATATTTGTTTCATTAATTTAAAAAATTTCAAAATGGTGTAGAATAATTTAGAAATTATCAAAATAGCTAAAATACTGAAATCTAACACTAAAAAATCGAATTGTTTTTTACTACGAATAGGGCCGATTTTGTGCTAAAATACGGTAAATTTACTAAAATACGATAAATTACGCTAAATTACGTATAAATGGGGCTTATTTTGTGGCATCTTTCATAAATCATAAAAAATAGTAAAAAAAATTCCAAAAATAATAAAATTTGGTGTTCTAAAAGTTTATTACATAACTAATTTACTGAGCTACGTAGATTGAATAATAGAAATGAAAATCTTAATCGAAAACTTCAACTGAAGTTTTGAGGCTCTTCTATTTGTTTTTTGGCGATTCTGAATTTGGAAAATTGGCAAAGCGAGTCCGGACGCATGCGCATTTTCGCAAGCTTTCCGAAAAGTGGTCATTTGCTGAAATCGGACACTCGAGCGCCGTTTTATGGCCGTTTGAAGTTTCGTCGTCGTTTTTTCGCCTTCTCAGTGAAGATATTATCCCTATTCGTACGTAATTTAGCGTACTTTACCGTATTCTAGCATAATTTTACATAATTATTGTAATTTAGTGTAATTCAGCATAAATCAAGTAATTTGGCTTGTTTTAGTATAAATATGCTAATTATATATAAAAAAATGTAGTCTAGCAAATATTTAAAAAACAATTCGATTTTTTAGTGTTAGATTTCAGTATTTTAGCTAATTTGATAATTTCTAAATTATTCTACACCATTTTGAAATTTTTTAAATTAATGAAACAAATATTTAAAAAAACAATTCGATTTTTTAGCGTTAGATTTCAGTATTTTAGCTATTTTTCTCTTAAAAAAAAAAATTTATTTAGTTCGGAAAAAAATTTCCGGAATCTCTAAAAAAAAAAAAAAAAAAAAAAAGTTAAATCCGGAAAAAAAATTTCCGGTTTTGGAAAAAAAAAAAAAAAAAATGTTAAAACCGGAAAAAAAATTTCCGGTTTTGGAAAAAAAAAAAAAATGTTAAAACCGGAAATTTTTTTTCCGGTTTTGGAGTTCAATTTCCGGAAAAAAATTTTCCGGGTTTAGAGGCCAAATCCGGAAAAAAAATTTCCGGTTTGGGTATTTTTCAAATTTTCAAGATAACATGGGTATTTTTTGTAATTTGATTTATTTTTTGGATATAAATAAAAAATTCGGTGGCATTTGCTTCGGTGGACATAAGGACCAATTTGTAAAATGAGTTCTATTTTTATTTTCAAATTTCAAACCATCGATCTGACCGTTCAACATTATCTCCATATTAAAATGTACTTGGAGGTCAAATTTTACATTTTTTTTGAATTTGTTTACTATTTATTAAGTATTTTACAAAAACTAGTCAAATTCAGACCATTGAATTTGTAAAATACTTAATAAATAGTAAAAAAATTCAAAAAAATGTAAAATTTGACCTCCAAGTACATTTTAAAATGGAGATAATGTTGAACGGTCGGATCGATGGTTTGAATAAAAATAGTACTCATTTTACAAATAGGTCCTTATGTCCACCGAAGCATCCCTCATTAATTATTTGTGCTTTTGAAGACCGCTTTTGGTCGTTTTGGTTAACTTTTTATGTATGTGTCTCAGGGGCGGACCCAAGTGTATCTAGGGCGGCAGCTGCTTCTCTAGATTTTGAGTTTTAGTGGAGATTTAGTAGTTCCGACTGACTTTGTTTTTCTTGAAATTTTTTTTGCCTCCATCTGGACGTTTAATTTGTAATTTGGGTTAAATTTAGGGTTAAAATTGAAATAAATTTGTTGAATTTTGATTGGTAATTAAAATTATAAGTCAAAGTATCAGAAATTACAAATCAAAGCATTGAAAAGTATAAATTAAAACATTGTTTTTTATCGAGTACTCAATTAGTTAATGAATTTAAATCCGATTAGGTATTTAAATCCGATTTGATATTTTTTTTGTTCCCCTGACGAAAATCCTGAATCCGTCTTCTGTGTGTCCGTCTTCTGTGTGTCTAATGAAATTCAATGACTTTAATTATCCTCGTGGTATTATCAAGAAAAGAAACAATTAAGTCCGGATGTTACCTCCCCAATAAAACCGATCACCGAATAGTTACTGCGTCTATGCATCGATCTGACATATATCATGACTTACTCCTTAGAACAAAACAAATCACATATATATCCACAATCCACTCGCAGGGTGGGTTACATATACAAATATCGAAATTCAATCCTCATCATAGGTTGACATTCTTCTTCAAGCTTCCTCTTGCATGTATATATATATATATATATAGCGCGCGATACCTAATTAATCACCAGAGAATTCGAATTCTCATCAGCCCCCTTAGCTAGCTCGTAAAGCTTGCACGTGCAGTTCTTATATATTATATAGAATGGGTGGCATGATAGGGAAGCTACCTTTTCCGTATGAAAGATTGCAGGTAGAAAGATCAGCTCGAAAAGGATATGTACCAGTACTGGTCGGAAAAGAGGCAGTCACGGAGAAATTTCTCGTGCATGTAAAACAGCTGAACAATCCTAGTATGAGGGTATTGCTAGAGTTGGCCGCCGACGAGCTCGGTTATCGACATGAAGGGATTCTAAGAATCCTTTGTGATGCCGATTATTTTCGGGATACCATCAGCATCAAGAGATAACTAGCTCTTAAGTTTTCATTTTTATTGCTTTATATGGAAAGCCAAACTATATAGAAGGATGACGAAGAAGAGAAATAACTTAGATTATATTGTAGTTCTACTTTTCATTGTTTTCTGTTTTCATTTTTTGCTTTGTAAATAAGCATGTGTGTTTAGTAATGGAAGTTCTTGGCTACTTTTTTTTCAAAAACAAAACAGAATATGACAGTGAAGAAGAAATACTAAACTCGCAAGAGCAAATTGGCACTTATTTTGCAAATTCATAAATAGCCGTCGCCAAGTATCAAACTTTCATATATAGTTAAGAGTGAGGCTATGGTACTATGCATAGCACGGTTGGATCTGTGTTACGGTTCAATATTTGAGTTTTCAAAATCTTAACGGTCGATCCGAACCGTTCAACATGATTATAAAATGAATATGTACTTGCAAACCAAATTTTATATTTTTTTGAATTTTTTTACTATTTTTTTAGATAGATAGAAAATCACTGTTTTTGGATGGTCCAGAATTTTCAGATCAAGTGATTTTCTACCTATCTAAAAAAAAGTAAAAAAATTTGAAAAAATGTAAAATTTGGTTTGCAAGTACATATTCATTTTATAATCATGTTGAACGGTTCAGATTGACCGTTAGAATTTTGAAAACTCAAATATTAAGCCGTAGCACGGACCAATCCGTACTATGCATAGTACCATAGCCTCACTCTATAGGAGTGATTAATTAATGTAGCGCATGCAATGAATTTGAAGCTCCATTTTGTTAGACTTTAAACTTTTTAGGTCATGTTTGGTTGCTAGTTAAATCTAAAGAGAATTAGGTTGTATACTCTGTATATCTTACTCTTCATATTTTATATATCGTTTGACAGTTTAAGTCATGATTTAAATTAACCATATGTAGGAGTAAAATATTAAAAAATGAGTGTTTGCCTATGATATAATTATGGGTACTCAATTGATATACGGTTAGGGTTGAGTGGAGACATTTTCATACCCATACTCACTTAAAATTAGTGGTCCTACCCTTACTCATTAAATATTAGTTTACCCATACCTTACTTTTACCCGTTATCTAACGGACAACTGAACGATTAACAATACTTAGCGAATAAATTGATAGCATATATGATTTAATCCACAATAATAACAAATAAATATATATTAAATACATCATGTACCTAATATCACAAAATATAAAAAATTATAATTATTTTAACCAATTTATATTTATTTATCCCATTATTTTAGAAGATATAAATTATTAATTAAATAAAATTATTAAAAATTATTTAATTAATTTTGTCATAAATTACTAATTAAAAACTATATAAAACGTTAGATAAATTAATTTATCATTAATTACTATAAATACAAAAAATATATATAAATGCAATATAAATCAATATGATTATAATAATAAAATTATATAGTTATATGTATAAATAAAAAAAGTATCATGTATAATTTTATATTTATTAATTATCCTATAGGGTGACGGATATGAAATAGCTCTTACCCATATTCTTACTCGATAAGCTAACGAAAAAATATTCTTATCCACACTCATACCCGATAAACTAACCAAAAAAATATTATCCATACTCACCTTATCGAATACGGTACAGATCAGATAAACAATTACAAGGAATTATTGACACCTCTAGATATAATAGGTTCTACGTACAAAAATAAGTGTAGAATAAGTTAATATGTTTCAAGAGGTAGAGCAACTTACTTTATATTAACTTAAATTTTACTTCATCTTGATCTTATTATACTCTTTATTTAACAGTTTAAATGTAAAGTAAAAAAAAATATACTCTACCTTTTGACTTCACAACAACCAAACATGATCCTTAAATCACTTCCCATATTAAATCCTATACGTCTTGTTTTTCTCTACCGCTCTTTGTTTAGATATTTTTCAGTTCTTTCGCAGAACCTCGCTTGTGAAGGAATCCGTATCTCTGCATTAACTCAAAAGGAGAATCTTTTGAGTTAAATGAATCTGAACTGTCCAATTTGTTTTAAAATTTGTGTGAACTAGATTTATACTAATATTAAATGATCCCCTATGTTATAGACAGAATGAACTCTGCTGTTATTCCGATAGAAAAGCATAATTCTGCTTTTCCGATCTCAACCATTCAAAATTTTCCATTCACGTATTTCAATAAAAAAACTTTTTTTATGTACAAATCTCAATGAATTTGATGGTTAGAATCGGAAAAACAGAACTCTGTTTTTCCATTAGAATAACAGCAGAGTCGTATCCGTTATAGACATGAATTGAATTGGCTCTGTTTAAAATCAGACGGTTGAAATTCATTAACTCAAAAGATTCCCTTTTGAGTTAATGCAGGGGATACGGATCCGCTAGTGAAGGAATCCGCATGTCAGAGTCAGATTATTAAGATATTTCGACCTTTTCCTCTTCCTCCTTTGGTCCCTTCTCAAATACCTCAGGAACGAGAGAAGCAAACTTGAAACGGATAAGCAAAAGAACGAAATTAAATCTACATCAGAGAGATGCAAGGAGTAAAATATAATGAGTAAAATATAAAATTAAATTGAATGTTGATGTGAAGGGAATTATATAATGAGTGAGGCTATGGTACTTCAGCTAGTGTACTACGGCTCAATATGGTATCTTTTAAAATCCTAACGGTCGATCCGAACCGTTCAATGTGATATCCATATGAATATGTACTTGCAAACTAAATTTTATATTTTTTTCTAATTTTTTACTATTTTTTTAGATAGGTAGAATTTTGATGGTCCAGAATTTGTATAAAACACTGAAAATTCTATCTATCTAAAAAAATAGTAAAAAAATTTGAAAAAAATATAAAATTTAGTTTGCAAGTACATATTCATATGAATATCACATTGAACGGTTCAGATCGACCGTTAGAATTTTAAAAAGTACCATATTAAACCGTAGTACACTAGTCACAGTACACTAGCCGAAGTACCATAGCCTCACTCTTATATAATTTGGTCAAAAGTAGCTCACTCGACCTGACTCTATTGTCTTTCAAACTGAAAAAGGGAATTTCTCTTCATACCTTTTTGGAGATTCTTTCTTGACTACAAGCAAAGCAATAAAAATATTGACGCGACTAATTAGCCTTTCACATTCTCACCAAATATGGCTAGGGATGTTAAAGTGCCCTGTTCAGGTCAGATCACAAAATTGAAAAAAAAAAAAAAAAAAAAGAAGAAGAAGAAGAAGTCTAGTATGAGTTCCTAATCCCTAAAAATGGCCATGCCATTAAGCACATGAATAATGATATCATGGTAAAATGCCAGTTTCAGCGCACACAATTTGTCATCTTGATATAAACGCTAAACTAGAAAAGATCTTTGCCTAACAAAAATTAACAAAATCACATCAATCCTACTACAATATTTTAGTGTCCTATTCCTTGATGATAAATATGAATTTTAATGAACACGCAGAAAAGCTGATGAAGCCTGTCAGTTACTTGTCAGTCTGTACTGCTTTGCTTTCCTGATTTTTTCTTCATAGTCCAGAAGGCCGCAAAATACCGAGTCTGCAAATTAACAACAAAAGAAAAGACAAAAAGATTACTACAATATTTTTTGTTCACAAATTCAGGAGAGAAAAAAATATTTACTTAGATGCACTATATCATCCAAGATGTATGGTAACAGAATACTGGAAATTGCAAGTAATCTTAGACTAAATAGAAAAAATAATAACAATATATAACATTATATCATGTACATATAACAAGTTATTCAAAACTTGTGCTTACTTGCATCAATGAACGGGTATTTGCAGTATAAGTAGTCTCTATCATTTTTTCAACCTACAGAGCATTTCAAAATATAAATACTCAATAAATATTAATAGAACCATTTCAAAGTATATTTACACAATAATTATTAAAAGAATAAGAACAAATAGAGTTGAAACTAAAAGCCCACACCTCCAGTTCAAAACCATAGTTGAAAGCAACCTTTTTCACATCCTCTAAGCTGAGCTCAATCGACATTTCCTGATACAACAAATAGACTTTCAATACTATAAAAAACAAACAAAAAAAGGCAGCCTATTATTAATTAATGGAAGAAATTACATACATCTTCACCGTAGGAATCGGCAAAATGATATAGAAGGGGCCCCAAGTTTATCCATACCTGAATTTTAAGTTTTTCATATTAAAAAAGTTCATTGCTACAGATACAAATTTTTCAGAAAGGACAATGAGCTATTGTGGATTATAGTATCCAGCACCACCAATGTGCTGGTAATGGTGCACAACATCATGGTAGTGCACAGATGTTGAAGTAATTATTATGTTTTTTGTTTTGTCTGTTCTGTTTAATTTGTGCTAATCCAACTTGAGATATATGCCAGTAAGAAACACCAGGTGCCAGTGTAGATACCTCCTTGGGATTTCTATTATATCTCCACTGCTAGGAGAAAGATGAAAATCCTAAATGACGACGAAGGAGAATTTAACAAAACTTACCCCGCCATCTTTTAGAATTTTTGATATTATCTCAATATATTCAACAATGTTATGAGCTGTGTCAAGGAAGAAGCAGGTGACAACAGCATCCCATGAACCTATATTGAAAACAAAAAACTTTGAAGGATCATAAATCATTAGTTTCAACGAGAATTTCCTGATATTGATACAACAAATAGACTATCAACAAATAGACTTTGAAGGATCATAAATCATATATATGTATGTGTGTGTGTGTGTGTGTGTGTAGTTGGGCTATGGTGCATTGTAATGTATAGCCCCTCTTGTACATTGGACTATAAATCATTAGTTTTGATTTCCAAACAACCGATCTAAACCGTTCAATTTGATATCCATATTAAAATGTGCTTAGAATCATAGAAGGAAAAATCGGAATCGGAATCGGGATCGGCCCCAACCGATCCCGATCCGGATCGGAAAAATCGGTCGGGATCAGCCGAATCGGATCGGAAAATCGGACTTTTGATTTGTATCAATCTGTGATATAAGTGTTATATATATACAAATGAGTTATGGTATAAATCAAAAACACTTGGATGGTGTGGTGGTAACTTGCTTGGACTCCATTCCAATGATCTAGAGATCGAATCCCAGCTCCCGCAAAAAATTTTCAACTTGTTTATATTTGCGTTTCGGCAGGAATTTGACTGGAACGTGCCGGAACGGTCCGAAATTTGACTGGAATTGGCCGAAATATGGCAGAAACGGCCGAAATTGACCGAAATTTGCACTGTCCGCGTAAATCGGTCTGGAATCGGATCGGCACCGTCCGATCCCGCTCCGGAACGGCCGATTCCGCTCCGGAACGGCCAATTTTGCCTTCTATGCTTAGAATCAAATTTTACATTTTTTTTGTAATTTTTTGATATTTTTTTAGAATTTTTGAAAATCACTATTTTTCTATGGTCCAGAAATTTCTGAAAAATAGTGATTTTCAAAATTTCTAAAAAATTAGTAAAAAAGTTCCAAAAAAATATAAAATTTGGTCTCCAATCACATTTTAATATGGAGAACATGTTGAGTCATTTAGATCGACTGTTTGAACTTCGAATTTTAACAGCTTACAGTCTAATATACAAGATGGCCTATATATTGCAATGCACCATAACCCAACTCTCTCTCTCTCTCTCTATATATATATATAGAGAGATTGACTTAGCTAGGCCATGGAGTAAAACGCTTTGTACTCCACGCCATATTTCCATTTTGAAAATCCAAACTACCGATCCGAACCGCTCAAGTTGTCCTCCATATTGAAATGTGCTTGGAGACCAAATTTTACATTTTTTGGAATTTGTTTACTATTTATTAAGCCACTTTGAAAATTGCTGATTCGGATGAACAGTAGCAAAACAGTAAAAAATTCTGGATCAATGGATCAGCGATTTTCAAAGTGGCTTAATAAATAGTAAAAAAATTCCAAAAAATGTAAAATTTGGTCTCCAAGCACATTTCAATATGGAGAACAACTTGAGCGGTTCGGATCGGTAGTTTGGATTTTAAAAATGAAAATAATGAGGCGTGGAGCACCAAGTCGTTTTACTCCATGGCTTAGCTAAGCCTAGCTCTATATATATATATATATATATATATATATAGAGTCCGACTAGGCTACTCCATGGAGTAAAACGACTTGGTACTCCACGCCATATCTTCATTTTCAAAGTTCAAATAGTCGATTCGAACCTTCCAACATGTTCTCCATATTGAAATGTGCTTGGAGACCAAATTTTACATTTTTTGAATTTTTTTTACTATTTATTAAGCCACTTTGAAAATCTGAAAATCCTTATGAACAGTAAAAAACAGTAAAAATTTCTGGACCGCCGGATCAGTGATTTTCAAAGTGGCTTAATAAATAGTAAAAAAAATTCCAAAAAATGTAAAATTTGGTCTCCAAGCACATATCAATATGGAGAACAACTTGAGCGGTTCGGATCGGTTGTTTGGATTTTCAAAATGGAAATAATGAGGCGTGAAGCACCAAGTCGTTTTACACCATGGCTTAGCTAAGCCCAACACTATATATATATATAGGTTGGCTAATATCTATATATATATATATATATAGAGAGAGAGAGAGAGAGAGAGAGAGAGAGAGCGCCTAGGCAGCCTCTGCCAGGTTTTTCAAAAAGAGAGAGAGAGAGAGAGAGAGGAGGAGGCTCTTTTTTTTTAAGATCCTTTCTCTGTCAAATGGCAGCCCCCCAACCGACTGGAGAATGGCAACAAGTGCGCAGGCGTCGCCGGTTCCCTGACAACTGGAAGACAGCTACCGATCCCACCCCTAAGGTGCACCCCTACCGCCCATACACGTACAGCCCCTCCTACGCTCAGGTGGTCCAGACACCCCCCAGCCCCAGCCCCACCCCCACCCCTAACACCTACCCAAACACAACCCCTCCAACCTCCAGACCCCCTTCCCCAACTAACAACTCCACCACCAACGTCTATGTCTCACCTCACAGTCCGTCACACCTCCGGTTTCCTCCCTCCACTCGCTTCCCCGAATGGCGAGGCAGGTGCTTCAAATGCTGCCGACAAGGGCACACCATGGCTACGTGTTGCAACCCGAAAAAGTGTGGCAAGTGCTGGCGAAATGGGCATGTTGGAGCAAGGTGTAGGCAGCAGGCGGTTCACCCAACACACATACCCGCCAGGCAGATGGCAAACTCAGGTCAGAGGCCAATTAATACGGCAGTGCGCAACACTCCCAGAGATGCCGGAAGGACGAGCAAAAACGGTTCATTACTTCCTGGACCGAGACGAACAATATTTTGCAGAAGTCGAGATGCTACAACGCCGGGGAGTGGTGCTCCACGGAGAGTCCTTCCAAGGACACCTTGACGCTGACATTGTAGCAAGCTATGCCACGAAGTCAGGCCTGGTTGCCAAGGAAGAAATTCGGGTTAGCAGTTTATTTGGACCTAGATACCTCATCTTGTTGCCTATAGGCGTGGCACCTGAAACCTTCATTAATGCCACCCCGGTGGAAGCTTGGGAGGAGGGCATAACCTTTCAGCCTTGGTCCCCACTTGATGGTGCGTCGGTTGCGATCCCAGAGTACAAAATCCTCATTGCGCTACAAGATATTCCGCTGCACCTGATGCGTGAGAAGGATGTTGTCAAGGCAGTTAGTAAGTTCGGTGTTTATCTCGGTACTGTCGCACCGGAAGACCCAACAAACCTAGCATCATGGTGGGCGGTTGTGGGGGTAGATGACCTCCTCTATGTCCCCCACTCAGCCACTATCCATGCAGGCGGCCTCCTCCATGTGGCACCCATACTATGTCTCAAGTGGACGAGATCGAGGTTGTACTCACCGGTGGACATACCCCCAGTGCCTAGCATATACAAAGGCCCCTCACCTCCAACCTCATCTAGCTCCCCGTCACCTCCGGATTCTGATGAGGAACACGGGCTCGATGATGACCTTGAAGTCCATCAGGTAACTAGGAAGACGATCAGAGACCTCTGCCGAGGTAAAGACCCTCAAACCCTGCCAGAGGAAATCAGGCATCTAGCCATTGAAACCAACACGGAGGAGGCAACAACAAACCAGCATCACGATAGCCTACATGATTTAGCCACAAATAAACTCAAAGGAAAAGCAGTGGTCGGCACACAGGAATCCCAAATAGAGCATGCCACATCCGATCCCCAACCATGAAATCAACAAGATGAGAGGATCCCTTTTCTCAAACCTGGTACAGCACCTTTAAGAAGGATTTGTCCTGAACTAGTGCGCCCCCTGGAGAGTGAAGCGGGTCGCCATAGTGAGAGACAACCTAACCTGCGCCCCTCACACTCAGAAGGTGCAGCCACAGGAAATCTCAGTCAGGTTCGCATACTCCCAAGACCTACCCAAAGCATGCTTTCTAGGGGACATGTTGCCCTGACAGGAGAAAGAGGGAAAGTAGCCAAACCCAGTAGAGCAACAGGAGTAGAATCAAATCAGAGCTCCTTGAGAAGTGTGCACCAGAAAGGGAAATTCTCAGAAAGGAATGGTTTGCAGAACAAACTATCTAGTGCTACACGTCTTACCAGACAGAGGAATGATGGGGATGCGGAACCCACAGGAACCAATGCCAGCCCTACCGGGTCCACGGGGAGCAGATCGTCTGACCCGTTATCGCTAGCGGATCTAAGGAGGATAGTTCGGGTCAAGAGAAAATCCCTCAAAAGGGCCCGCCATTTCTCTCCAAGGCCTGGGAAAAAAACAAACTGGTAACTCTCTAGGCCCGGGAACTAGCAGGCCTGGAGGAGGCCCGAATGCAGTATCAAGTGCGGCCCAGGACCCAGGACCTAGCAGGCCTTCAGTTCGCCAGAACCCAGAGCCCAGTAGGCCACGCCCAGGCCACAACCCTTCACCCCAAGAGCGGGCTTTCTGTGAGGCCGACCCACAGGGATTCTATAACATTAGGGTCCCTTATGCATTATGTGCAGATATAGCGCAACTCATAGGAGTGCCAACTGAGGAGGTGATGAAATCGGTAGATGAAGATAATGCGGTGAGAGTTGGTCCCCTACCCCACGAAGAGCCTGATGCGTGGCAGCCACCCTTGCAAATACAAACGGAGTCGGAGGGGGAGGACTCCGATGAGGAGAGGTGAAGAGTGAAGTCTCCTCTGATGTGATGATGTGTCTCTGGTTTATTAATGAATACAAAGAAATTAAAAGTGCTTAGTTGGAATGTGAGGGGATTGGGGGAAACGAGCAAGTGCGAGGTGGTACGGAATGTTATCAGAAATTCTCGTTGTGATGTATGCTGTCTTCAGGAACTGAAATGGAACAATTTTGATCCTAGGTGCGTCAGCCGAGTTTTGCCGTCCTTCTTTGAGAGGGACTGTGCCCTGCTGTTGGCCATTAACTCCTCTGGAGGGCTGCTAATTGCATGGAAAAGGAACTACAAGCTAAAAAACAGTTGGACAACAAGGCATACTGTCTCGGTGGTGCTGGTGCAAGAGTCAACGGGATGGGAGTTCCTCGTCACCAATGTCTACGGTCCTTCAGTCGACTCCCTAAAATTGGAATTTATTCAGGAACTCAGAATGGTGCAGACTTTGGTGCAGAACCCTTGGGTATTACTTGGCGATTTCAATTTGGTGAGGTGGTATGTAGACCGTTCGGCAGACTTGCGGGATTACAACCTCATGTGTGCATTCAATGACCTGGTCCGCGATCTCCTCATGACTGATGTTGAATTATCAAACAGGTGCTACACATGGAGTAGCAAAAGACCGGTACCAACCTTCTCAAGGTTAGACCGAATCTTCTTATCCCCTACTTGGACCTTGGCGTTTCCGGCCATTACAATGAGAGCATTGGAGATGATAGTCTCCGATCACGTGCCGTTACTCCTCAACTGTTGCCAGCAAGCTACGGCAAGAATCCCGCCAAGGATCGAACTTTTCTGGTTGAATTATGCGGAGGCCCAGCAGATTGTCAGGGACATATGGGACTCGCATATGATGGTCCCCGGCAGCATAACACAGCAGTTTTCAGAAAAAAATCGAGGCGGTTCATAAGGCACTGAGACAATGGCACCTTGGCAGATTCTCCAAAATTGAGGAACAATTGGAGTATTGTAGGAAGGCAATTATGTTCTTTGATGCAATAGAGGAAAAGAGAGTACTTGATACTCGCGAGTTCAGCTTCAGGCTTAAAATCAGGGCCCGGGCCTATGAATTGGCTCGAATCACAGAAATAAGGTGGATGCAGAGATCTAGGATAACATGGCTGAAACATGGCGACAAAAACACGCGTTTCTTCCATGCATTTGCATCAGCTCGATCGCGAAGAAATGCGGTCACATCAATCCAGTATGAGGGAAGGGAGTTTGCAAACAAGGAGGCGGTTACTGAGGCCTTTGCAGCACACATGCGGCAGGTTCTCGGTACGGAAGGGGAGGTTCTTGCTTTCGACCCAAGGAGGCTGTACCCCCAAATTGAGGACTTAACTGACTTACAAGCCCCATTCTCTGAACATGAAATTCATAGTGCAGTTCGGCAGCTGGCAAAAAACAAGGCAGTGGGGCCGGATGGCCTCCCAAGCGAGTTCGTCCAAATTTTTTGGCCTTCCATCAAAAACGAAATCATGCAGGTTTTTTTCAGATTCTTTGATCACCAACTCGACATGAAGAGTATCAATCGAGCGAATATTGTTTTTGTGCCTAAGAAGGAAAACCCGACAGAGGTGGGGGAGTTTCGTCCAATAAGCATCATTAACATCATCCCCAAGCTTATTTCAAAGGTGCTGTCTAACAGACTGAGGCCGAAATTGGGGGGGGGGGTCATTTCCCCACAGCAAACGGCATTTGTCAAGAACCGACAGATATCTGAGACATTCATCTCCACGAGAGAAATGCTACATGAAATTGTCCATTCTAAGGCGGAGGCAGTTTTCATGAAATTGGACTTCACAAAGGCCTTTGACTCCATTCATTGGTCCTTCCTCGAGAAAGTGCTGCGTGCGAGGGGCTTCCCGGATCGCTGGATCAAGTGGATATCCACAATTCTCCAAACCTCTACATCGCGGGTGGTGGTTAATGGTCACATGTCAGAGTTTTTCGATCACAAGCGAGGACTCCGTCAAGGTGATCCCCTCTCACCTATGCTCTTCATCTTGGCAGCTGATGTGCTACAACAAATGGTTAGAGCGACAAACTCAAGGCTTAGTAGGTCAATTTCGGCCAACATCCAAGAGTCGGTACTGGCTTTGCAATACGCCGATGATACGACATTAATTGCAAATGCATCAAAAGATCTGGAGCCGGTTATAGTATTAAAGTTACTGCTCAGAATTTTCTCAAAAATTCCGGGCCTTACAATAAACTATGCAAAGAGCTGCTTTGTTCCATTCAATCAATCTCCAGAGAACTTGCCAAAAGTGCGGGCTATGCTAGGATGTCCCCAAATAGAACTCCCAGTTACTTACTTGGGTATGCCGCTGACGGTTAAGAGGCCTACAAAAGATGCTTTCCTACCAATCATAGAAAGGATGGAAAAACGTTTAGAGGGCTGGAAAAGGAAGCTGATTTCCAGAGGTGGTCGGTTACAACTAGTCAAATCGGTGCTCTCTTCAATCCCCATTTATTTCATGTGTTGCTTTCAACTCCCCAAGTGGGTGATTGCGAGGATGGACAAAATCAGGCGTAATTTCCTTTGGGGGAAAAATGATGAACTCAAGAAAGGTATCTCCCTGATTAATTGGGAAGCGGTGTGCCTACCGAAGAAATGGGGAGGCATGGGAGTCACGAATCTGCATTCCCAGAATATCTCCTTGCTCATGCGTTGGTGGTGGCGGCCACATGCAGACCCTCAGGCGCTATGGACAGCCACTATCAAGAAGCTGTACTCGACGGGTCATTATGCAGACGGACCCAATTTCTGGGAACCTAAAGGATCGTTCTTTTGGAATCAGTTACAAAAGCTAAGGTGGTGGTTTGATTGGTCAACAACATGGCACATTGGCAATGGGCAGCACATATCCTATTGGAACGATCCATGGGATGGACTGTCCCTTGTGCACGAATTGGATGAAAGACCACAGTACCCTTATATCTCCCTTTGTGATGCAATTCCGATATCCCACCTGATTGTCCCGGATTTTTCTGACAAGATTCAGGGAGTCACACTCAGACAGGACAGTGATACTCTAGTCTGGAGATGGTCCACGAATGGGGAATACAATGCTCGGTCCATGTACAACGCACTGATAGGGCCGGGTCTCATCCGGGACTGTCATGCTTACATCTGGAAGCTCCATGTGCCGCCTACAGTCAAAGTGTTTGGTTTCCTGCTGTTAAAGGACAGGCTCCTCACCCACGATGTTTTGCTACGCAGAAACATAATTTGCGATACACCTTGTGCATTATGCCAGAATTGCCCAATGGAATCCGCTTTCCACATGTTTTTTCTATGCCCATATGTAGTGCATGTGTGGTTCATTCTAAGCACAAGAGTGGGATTCAATCTGGTTCAGGGGGGGGATGGCGTCCTATCCACATGGGACCGGTCCATTCGCAACGTTAGAAGCCGAGGGGAGCACTAGAAGAACTATGGTACCGATCTGTTCTTGTGTACCTGCTGGATGACGTGGAAGCAGCGAAATTCTAGAATTTTCTCGAATGAAAGGATACATCCGCAGATGTTAGCAGACCGTGTGTGGCAGGAGTTCGAGTTATGGATAAAGAACTGTTGATAGCAAAATATTTGGGCTGGTTTTCCTTATTCTGGTTGTAGTTAGTTTAAGTGGATAGATGTACCACTATTTTTGGGTTAGAAGTATATGTAATATGCTACCAGTATGAGACTGGGTTCTTGATGTAAGATGCTCTTTTTAATTTTATCAATACATAGACCTTGGCAGCCGCTGCCAAGTTTTTCAAAGAGAGAGAGAGAGAGAGAGAGAGAGAGAGAGAGAGAGAGAGAGAGAGAGAGAGAGAGAGAGAGAGAGCTGGACTATGGTAAGTTGCAAAAAATAAAGCATTTAGTGGCCAAAATGGGGACTAAACAAACTTTAGGGATCCAAAAGAGAGATTTCATGTTTGTGATATTAAAACCCGTTTTTTTTTTCAATAATTTCACTGTCAAGAATGAAAAAACCAAGTCTTGCATAAGGCACAGTGCAATTGGGTAGGGATTTAGTGCTGGAAGGGACAGCTAGCTAGGCACTGAAAAGAAACATCAGGTGCAACAAAAAGAAAGAAAATAAAAAGGTAAGACACTGACAGCTACAAGGAGTTCCTCTAGCACTTTGCATCTTGAATACTCACCATGGTGATTGTTGTTAGAGGTCCCACCATTTCGCCTTGCAAATGCCTCCACAGTCCACACCACCAGAGAATTTGTCTCTTATCTCTTGCCCCATTGTCCAACAAAAGAAAGCACCAGACAATTATAAGTCATATGCCAGCCAGATAATAAATTGACTTGCCCTCTTAGGAGACAAAGTAGTTGTAGAAGATAGCTTAGAAATTGCAGGAAGCCCCTCTTTTGCACCATAGTTTCTAGGTCAGAAAGTCTTCCATAAAATCGAGCACGAAATTACAAGTATACAAAAAGATAATAGACATTTATTTCTTTGCACTAACTTCACACCACAAATATGTTGCAATGTTATCCTTCACCAAGTATCAACCCACATAAACTTAACAGGTGTACTCATGTTCGAGTTCACTACAACTCTAGAAAAAGATACATAGATTGGAATTTTAAATTGCATTTTCTCGATTCTCAGTTGCATACTCAATACACCATATCTAGTGATCCTTCACAGTTATCTTGATATAATACTACGAAGATAAAGTCATTGAATTTCATTAGACACATACAGAAAAAGTTAACCAAAACGACCAAAAGCGGTCTTCAAAAGCACAAATAATTACCAATCTCAATCTCCTTCAATCTCATTAAGAAGCTAACAAATAATATCTTATTCGTGGGTGATGCTTCAGTTTACTAATAATCAGACTGCATTCAGCTAATTTTTTTTTTTTTTTTGAAATCTCAGACTGAAGCTAAAGTTAAGTAAGAAAGTTTTTATTGTGGGTATTAAATTCATTTTACTAAATGTCTGCAAATGTATACATGTTTGAAGATTTAATCTCTAAATTCAGTAGAGAGAATTTAATTAAGTTGGGCCCAATTGGGACTTTGTGTTTTTAATTTAGGTATCAATTATTAGTACATTAATTCTAATTTATTTTATTTGTAAACACAATTAAATAAATGATTATTGAAGGGCAATGTTAATTAGGGCGTACGTCATTGCTATAAAATAATTTGAGAAGTAAATATTTTATTTTGACCAGTCATCAACATTTAATTAGTTGATTGTTTACAATATTGTAAACAATCAACTAATTAAATGCTTTATTAATTGTTTCAGTTTAGATACTTCAGTATTCACTTTGTAAGTTTTATCGTTTAGTTTAAATGCTTAATTAAATATGTCCGAGTTCCACTGAAGTGATGTATGAATTAATTAATTCGTTCAAAGTACGTACGTCCAAGTTGCGTCATGCGTGAGATATATATATATATATATATAGAGGTTGGCTACTCTACTTCCATAAGCATATGAGGGTATATGCTTATAAGTCATTTTTACGTTTTCAAAGTCCAAATAGTCAATTTGAAGCGCTCAATATGTTCTCCATATTAGAATGTGCTTGGAGACCAAATTTTACATTTTTTGGAAATTTTTTACTATTTTTTTAGAATTTTTCAAAATAGTATTTTCATATTTTTATTTTTTATTTTTTTGTCATATTAAAACACTATTTTGAAAAATTCTAAAAAAATAGTAAAAAAATTCCAAAAAATGTAAAATTTGGTCTCCAAGCACATTTTAATATGGAGAACATGTTGAGCGCTTCAGATTGACTATTTAGACTTCGAAAACACAAAAACGACTTATAAGCATATGTCCTCATATGCTTATGGAAGTAGAGTAGCCACTCACTATATATATATATATATATATATATATATATATATATATATACAGGTTTCCTGAGGCAGTGAATTGCAACACATGCGTTCTGTGCGTGTCCGTTAGGTATGTTGTGCCATGCATGCATGCACATATTGTAATAAGATCTTAGACACGTCGTACTAAAAGGTTCATAAATCAGACACGACACATTTAAAAATACAGTGCCCTAAACATGTCTAAACTTGTTATTTATTTTATTATCATCACAAGCGTGCCTTGGTGTAGTGATTTTGTGCTTGCCTTCTAGCTAGTTCAATTCACACGTACACGAGGAAGAAATTATTTTGAAGCATTTTTTATGCACGTAATCTCGATTGTTCATGTACTGCCCGACGTGTTAGATCGTATTATGTCGCAGCTCATGGCGCGCTCGACATTTAGGCATGTTGTGCCATGCACAACAATCCCATCAGGCATGCTCAACAACACAACACGTGTACATGTCTAGAAGCAGAGGCAAACATTTGAGTAATGGGGTCAAAAACATATAAGAGCAAAATGTTACAAGAACTCAACTTGTACACATTATAAAATAACCTGTTTTTTCTTTAAAAAAAAATGAGAGTCAATGATATAAAATTTTCATAACAAGTATGAGGTCAATTTATGATGCTCAAAGTATTTTACTATAAAATATATAACAAAATCACATAGTATAACTAATTTTTTAAAAAGTATGGGGTCAATTGACCCCATTTGGTCTCTCTCCCTCCGCCTCTGTACACGTCGACACGACACATACAAGGAGACACACAACATGCTATGCCGTATTCCGGTATTCGTGTGTGTCCGTACCAAAACCAATATATAGACTTGTTTAAACATTATTGGAGGTGATGGTCTTGAGTTGATTGTAATATATATTAATTACGATGAAGAATATTGCTGTTGAGCGTTGATTAGGAATTTAATTAGCTCAAGAGTTTGTTAGCAAATAGTAGATTGTTGGAGCTAGGGATATATGCAATAATATATGGAGACCATGCACAACAAAAGTCACAAGTCTTTCCTCAAAACAAAAGTCAGAAGTCGTAAAAGGGAAAAAAAAAAAAAAGGCCATAGATTCGGTGAAGGAGACAATGTAACACTGACCGAATGTATTATTAGAAATCGTATTTGCTAATACAATTTTATATTGGAATTCGAAATCGCCAAAATATATAATATTCGCTAAAGGAATTAGCAGTCCATTTAATTCGTCTCTGGTATGGGGTTGCATGCGTGTGATTTTTGTACTGATAGCAAAACCTTAGAAATTGATTGGAGGGCTTAATTATTATGGTGTGAAATCTGGAAAAATTTCAAAAGAGCGGAGGAGGAACACAAAAAATATACAAAACAAAGATATTTTTGCTAACAGTTAACAGCGGCTGCTGGGCCCAAAAGGCAAAGATTTCAATGCTGGGGTAGTTGGAAGTGAATTTAAGTCACAATTAAGGACTCATATAAATCAATTTAAATTAATGGTCAAAATGGTCCCAATTCTCATATTGTCCCTTCTAACCAAATGAGCTCTTCGTCGGTCAAACTCAAAATTGTGCATCAAATTTTGGATTTACAAGGACCAACTTTTTCCAAAATTGTGCATTAAAAATATATATTAATTATTCTCCCATGCATGGCCTCTCATTGGGATCCATATCCTCCCAGTAGGGCTGTAAATGAGCTGAGTTTGAGCGAGTTACCTCCAACTCGAACTCAGCTCATTAAATAAATGAGCGAGTCAACTCGAGTTGGGATGGTAATAACGAGTTGTAGAGCCAACTCGAACTCAGCTCGTTATCAACTCGAGTTGACTCACAACTCGTTTATAACTCGTTTAACCAGTTAATTATATACTACTTGTAAAAGAATTTATCAGTATCCAGCAATTTTTCATACAGCAATAGTACATAAGCACCAGTAATTTTTCATACAACAACTTAGTACATAAGCACCAGCAATTTTTCATACAGCAGCTTAACAAAAATAATTTCTGGGATTTATTGTAACCAATTCTATGTAACTCGAGTTATAAATGAGCGAGTTGGGGTAAGCTCAAACTCAGCTCATTTATTAAACGAGTCAGCCAACTCGAGTTAGAACTGACTCGAGTTGTAAATGAGCGAGTTACGAGTTTGAGCAATTTTGCCCAGCCCTATCTCCCAGGTACCTCACTGAACCTAACCGGAACGGACGGTCCAGATTTACTCTCAACCGGTGATTACTCGAGATGACTTAGGGGCAATGCTTTGAGATTCGTGTCAATTTAAAAATTTGAGCTGAGAGTAAATCTGGACTGTCCGTTCCGGTCAGGTTCAGTGAGGTAACTGGGAGGATGTGAATTCCTCTCATTGACTCAATATTTTAAAATGTGGTTCTAATATATGTGTAGAAAATGTGATCAATGTGTGGTCATATATATATATATATAGAATGGCTAATATCAAAACGTTTGTTCCTGGACTCAGGAACAAACATTTCCGTTCTCTAATTTTCAAAGTTCAAACAACAAATCCAAACCGTTAGATGTTCAATCTATATTAAAATGTGCTTGGAGACCAAATTTTACATTTTTTGGAATTTTTTTACTATTTATTAAGCTGGTTTGAAAATCGCTGTTTTTATGAAATTTTTGCAGCATTGAAAAACAGCGGTTTCAAACCAGCTTAATAAATAGTAAAAAAATTCCAAAAAATGTAAAATTTGGTCTCAAAGCACATTTTAATATAGATTGAACATCTAACGGTTTGGATTTGTTGTTTGAACTTTGGAAATTAGAGAACGGAATCGTTTGTTCCTGAGTCCAGGAACAAATGTTTTGATATTAGCCATTCTCTCTCTCTCTCTCTCTATATATATATATAGAGTGAGGCTATGGTACTATGCATAGCACGGATGGGTCCGTGCTACGGCTCCAAATTTGAGTTTTTAAAATCCTAACGGTTCATCTAAACCGTTCAACATGATTATAAAATGAATATGTACTTGCAAACCAAATTTTACATTTTTCAAATTTTTTTACTATTTTTTTAGATAGGTAGAAAATCACTGTTTTTGGATGGTCCAGAATTTTTAGATCAAGTGATTTTCTACCTATCTAAAAAAATAGTAAAAAAATTCAAAAAAATGTAAAATTTGATTTGCAAGTACATATTCATTTTATAATCATGTTGAACGGTTTGGATGGACCGTTAGGATTTTGAAAACTCAAATTTGGAGCCGTAGCACGGACCCAACCGTGCTATGCATAGTACCATAGCCTCACTATATATATATAGGGATGGGCTATGGTGAACTATAGAGTAAAATAAGTTTTTACTCCACGCCTCATTATTTCCATTTTGAAAATCCAAACAACCGATCCGAACCGTTCAACATGATCTCCATATTGAAATGTGCTTGGAGACCAAATTTTATATTTTTTGGAATTTTTTTACTATTTATTAACCCACTTTGAAAATCGCTGATCCATTGGTCCATAATTTTTTACTGTTTTGCTACTGTTCACAATGGATCAACGATTTTCAAAGTGGCTTAATAAATAGTAAAAAAATTCCAAAAAATGTAAAATTTGGTCTCCAAGCACATTTCAATATGGAGAACAACTTGAACGGTTCGGATCGGTTGTTTGGATTTTCAAGATGGAAATATGGCGTGAAGTACAAACTCGTTTTACTCCATAGCTCACCATAGCCCATCCCTATATATATAGTGCTGGGCTTAGCTAAGCCATGGTGTAAAACGACTTGGTGCTCCACGCCTCATTATTTCCATTTTGAAAATCCAAACGACCGATCCGAACCGCTTAAGTTGTTTTCCATATTGATATGTGCTTGGAGACCAAATTTTACATTTTTTGGAATTTTTTTACTATTTATTAAGCCACTTTGAAAATCACTGATCCGGCGGTCCAGAAATTTTTACTGTTTTTTACTGTTCATAAGGATTTTCAGATTTTCAAAGTGGCTTAATAAATAGTAAAAAAATTCCAAAAAATGTAAAATTTGGTCTCCAAGCACATTTCAATATGGAGAACATGTTGGAAGGTTCGAATCGACTATTTGAACTTTGAAAATGAAGATATGGCGTGGAGTACCAAGTCGTTTTACTCCATGGAGTAGCCTAGTCGGACTCTATATATATATATATATAGAGAGAGAGAGAGAGAGAGAGGAGGGATCCAATTACACCTTTTTTGGTGACACACTTTGACACCTACCATTTTTAAAGTCCAAATAGTCGATTTAAACCGATCAACATGATGGATATATTAAAATGTGCTTGGAGATCAAATTTTACATTTTTTT
Source organism: Carex kokanica (assembly GCA_025461125.1). Taxonomy (NCBI): domain Eukaryota; kingdom Viridiplantae; phylum Streptophyta; class Magnoliopsida; order Poales; family Cyperaceae; genus Carex; species Carex kokanica. Next base: position 500,052 of record JAJGRX010000922.1, read on the forward strand.
GAATTTTTTTGCTATTTATTAAGATGGTTACAAAAATCGTTGTTTTCAGACCATTGAAAAACAGCGATTTTGTAACCATCTTAATAAATAGTAAAAAAATTCAAAAAAATGTAAAATTTGATCTCCAAGCACATTTTAATATGGTGATCATGTTGAACGGTTCGGATCGGCTGTTTGGATTTTGAAATCGCAAAATTGACATATATAAAAAACGGTGTCATGATGTGTCACCAAAAAAGGTGTAATTGGATCCCTCCTCATATATATATATATATAGAGAGAGAGAGAGAGAGAGAGATGGGCTATTGTGCTTTGCAAAGTAAAGCCATCGTTTTACTTCGGCTTACTTTTTGGATTTTCAAAGTCCAAAACGTCGATCCGACCGTTCAAGTTGATCTACATATTGAAATGTGCTTGCAGACCAACTTTTACATTTTTTGGAATTTTTTTACTATTTATTAAGCCACTTTGAAAATTACTGATCACATGGTCCAGAAAAAACAGTGCAACAAAATTCTGGACCATGTGATCAGCAATTTTCAAAGTGGCTTAATAAATAGTAAAAAACTTCCAAAAAATGTAAAATTTGGTCTGCAAGCACATTTCAATATGTAGATCAATTTGAACGGTCGGATTGACGTTTTGAACTTTGAAAATCCAAAAAGTAAGCCGAAGTAAAACGATGGCTTTACTTTGCAAAGCACAATAGCTCATCTATATATATATATATATATATATATATATAAGTAAAATGAAGTTTTACTTCATGCTCATTCCCATTTTGAAAATCTAAAACATCGATCTGAACCGTTCAAGTTGATCTCCATATTGAAATGTGCTTGGAGACCAAATTTTACATTTTTTGGAATTTTTTTTACTATTTATTAAGCCACTTTGAAAATTGCTGATCCATTGTGAACAGTAGCAAAACAGTAAAAAAATTTGGACCAATGGATCAGCGATTTTCAAAGTGGCTTAATAAATAGTAAAAAAATTCCAAAAAATGTAAAATTTGGTCTCCAAGCACATTTCAATATGGATATATATATAGAATTGTGCTATTGTATTTCGCGAAGTAAAACGAAGTTTTACTTCACGCTCATATTCCCATTTTCAAAATCTAAAACGTTGATCCGAACCGTTCAAGTTGTTCTCCATATTGAAATGTGCTTGGAGACCAAATTTTACATTTTTTGGAATTTTTTTTACTATTTATTAAGCCACTTTGAAAATCGCTGATCCATTGGTCCATATTTTTTACTGTTTTTTACTGTTCACAATGAATCAGTGATTTTCAAAGTGGCTTAATAAATAGTAAAAAAAATTCCAAAAAATGTAAAATTTGGTCTCCAAGCACATTTCAATATGGAGAACAACTTGAACGGTTCGGATCGACGTTTTGGATTTTGAAAATGAGAATATGAGCGTGAAGTAAAACTTCGTTTTACTTCGCGAAGTACAATAGCCCTACTATATATATATATATATATGGAGTTGGCTACGGTGCTACGCGTAGCATAGAGGGCCTCCGTACTACGGCTCAATATTTGAGTTTTTAAAATCCTAACGGTCGATCCGAACCGCTCAACATGATCTCCATATGATATGTACTTGCAAAGCAAATTTTACATTTTTTAGAATTTATGTACTGTTTTTTTGTATAGGTAGAAAATAGTAAATAAATTCTAAAAAATGTAAAATTTGCTTTGCAAGTACATATTCATATGGAGATCATGTTGAGCGGTTCGGATCGACCATTATGATTTTAAAAACTCAAATATTGAGCCATAGCACAGAGTCCCTCTATGCTACGCGTAGCATATTAGCCAGATTATATATATATATAGAGAGAGATAGGCTACCATGCTTTGCAAATTAAAGCACCTCTTGTGCTTTGTGCTCATTTTCGGGTTTTCAAAATTCAAAATGTCGATCCGACCGTTCAAGTTGTTCTCCATATTGAAATGTGCTTGGAGACCAAATTTTACATTTTTTGGAATTTTTTTACTATTTATTAAGCCACTTTTAAAATCGCTGATCCATTGGTCCAGAAAATTTTACTGTTTTGCTAGTGTGACCATTGGATCAGCGATTTTAAAAGTGGCTTAATAAATAGTAAAAAAATTCCAAAAAATGTAAAATTTGGTCTCCAAGCACATTTCAATATGGAGAACAACTTGAACGGTCGGATCGATATTTTGAATTTTGAAAACCCGAAAATGAGCGCAAAGCACAAGAGGTGCTTTAATTTGCAAAGCATGGTAGCCTATCTCTATATATATATATATATATATATGAGGAGGGATCCAATTACACCATTTTTTTTGACACATCTTGACACTGTTTTTTTATAGGTCAATTTTGAGATTTCAAAATCCAAATAGTCGATCCGAACGTTCAACATGATGGATATATTAAAATGTGCTTCGAGATCAAATTTTACATTTTTTTGAATTTTTTTACTATTTATTAAGATGGTTACAAAATCGCTGTTTTTCAATGGTCTGAAAACAACGATTTTGTAACCATCTTAATAAATAGTAAAAAAATTCAAAAAAAATGTAAAATTTGATCTCCAAGCACATTTTAATATATCCATCATGTTGAACGGTTTGGATCAACTATTTGGACTTTGAAAATGATAGGTGTCAAAATGTGTCAAAAAAAGAGTGTAATCCGATCCCTTCTCTCTCTCTATCTATATATCTATCTATATATATATATAGAGAGAGAGAGAGAGAGAGAGATATAGAGAGAGAGAGAGAGAGAGAGAGTGACTAAGGTCAAAGTGGTAGTTCCTAGCCCCAGTGCTACCAAGTCGTTTTCGAATTTTCAAAGTCCAAACGGTCGATCCAAACCGTTCAAGTTGATCTCCATATTGAAATGTGCTTGGAAACCAAATTTTACATTTTTTTGGAATTTTTTTCTCATTGAATTTTGCTCTTTAGATAATGAGTTACTACTTACTAGGTCAGTTTTGGTGAGTATGCGCAGTGACTCGGTAAATAGTGTTACTGAAAAATGCGTAATTAAATAAAAATACACTATGTGTGGAAGGTCACATGTTTAAAATCTTGTGAATATCAAAATAGTTAGATAGTTTGATTCCAATAACTTTACTCCCAATTTTATGAAGTAGCTAGGTATATATAGTTAGAGCAGTGAGGAACTTCATAAAATTTTATCAGGTAGCTACTAGCTAGGTATACAGAGCAGTGACGAACTTTGGCAGAAAAGCGAGAGGCAATCAATATGTGATTAAACGGCTCCTTGAACGTAGTTTTCGAAGGAATAAAATTGGTTCCTTTTTCTTTCCTTTGGAAATTTTGGCAAGGCTGCCAAAGAATATTGTGTCGTTTTCTATTTTTCCTTGATATTAATTAATTGAAGTGTAGCCGATGGCTGCTAAAGCCTAAGATAGTACCAAATGCCAAATGACGCTATCCGGTCTTATTTCATGCACCGTTTAATGTGTGTAGACCCATGTAGCAGGTAGCATTAGTAACAAATGAATAATTCGGGTTCGGTTCGGCATGGTCAAAAATTCGTGATTCGGAAATAATTCGGGTATAATTCGGAAATGATTCGGAATTACAATACGAGACCTCAGTGCATATTTAATTTATTACTGATGATTTACTATACGAGATACTGCTTGTATTTGCCATAGAAGATGAGAGTGTGGTAATATAGTCAAAAAGTATAATGAATTGTGGAAAACTGTGCAGAAAGGTCACGTGGGTTAAGAGAATGGGAACTGTGCACAGGATCATTATACTTTTCCGAACATATACAAGCAGAATGGGAACTGTGCAGAGAAAGGTCCGGGTTTTCCGAACAAAACGCAAGAAAAATGCGTAAAACGAGTAAAATTCGCGTTTTATTCGCTTTTTATTCGGTCAAAGGTTCGGTCAACGAATAATAAGCCATTCGGTTCGGAAACACTCCAAAAAAGAATTATTCGCAAATTAAACGCGAATAAAACGCGAGTATTGTCACTATGCCAGGTAGTACTACAATTTAATTATGTTATTTTTTTTGGAGCGGGTTAAAGCAGTCAGTTGTTCGAATTTATTAGCCATCAATTCACTATAACATGACGTGTACATATTATGGAGAAAAAACGTGATGTGCTGTGCTGTGGTTAATATGTTGTGATTTTGGTTTTGTCCCGTGCTGTACTGTGACCAAGTCAATTTTTCACGTGCCGTTCCATGATCAAAATATTGAGAGGTGGTCACGTTACGTGAGTCATGCCTTGTTCAAATATGACCAGTCACGTTTAATTTTTTTTTCATAATTTAGATTAGTTTATTCAAAATTCACTATTTGATCAAGAACTAACAGTCTTAATTATATGTGACTCGAATGATGTGCCGTGTTGGTGTTAAATTTTCAAAAAATAGTCACAACACAGAACATGTGAGTTACGGCACGTAACCAGCACGCGTGGCATGCCGTTCCGTGACGGAACCGGCTTCGCCGTGTTATTATTCCCACCCTTTATACTTAATTGTAATCTCAATTATGGAATTTTGTAGAGTTTGGTCACTAAAATCGTTCGTATAGTGTCACAAGCTATGTCAGCTACTTCAGTTACAATCTCATGGCTGCCGTCTAAAAAATGAACTAGTTTTGTGAACGAAAAAAATGTAATTAAAGAAAAAAAGAGACATAATTCAGTAATTAAACTTACCTATAAAAAACAATGAATATGGAAGACCATTAAATCGCCACCAAGATGATATGGAGATATTACTCCTTAGAACACGATCATGAAAGCGATCGATGATTACTTCTCAATATCCAGCATAGATCAGATTAATTTAATCAATTATTGGTGATAGAATGGAAAGCGAAGAATCATTCAAAATTGATTTATTTTATGTGAAATAAATCAAGAGAAAACGAAGTTTAATCTGAGGGGTTTTACCAATAAGGGCTAAGATTATTTTGTTTATATTCTGAATTTCTGATTCTCTGATACCAAATCAGAGGAGAGAGAGTGTGTTATATATAACCATGAAGGGTTAGCACCTCTTGATAACAAATGTTTCATATTAAAACAAAACAGAGACTTTTAAGAGAATTAAATAAAACGTTACCGGACAGAAAGAGGTCTGCTACCAGTTGACACCTCTTTAATTATTTAGAATTTTTCAGTTTAATCCCTACAAAATATAAATATTATAAATGGGAATTTAAGCAAGAGCAAATATATTGAACTAAAAATTTTGAGTTTCCAAACTAAAGTTTTAACAAGTAGGAGGTAGAAGACTGAAACGACAACTCAGATCTGATTCTACACAGTCAGGTATAGCACTGGATCTGAATTCTCTCCATTCTCCCCTCCTGTCTGATTTTTTTTTGATTAATTCATGCCCTTAGGCCTCCTAGTACAAAAACAGCAAACCACCTGCTCCAACTATGATTGCGATACAGTTATAAAAAACATCAAAAATCAGATAGGATAAAAATATCCTTTGTAAGCTACCAGTATCTATACCAACCCTTCCTAGGCTATATTATATTGGAAAAAACAGGGAACATGGGATAAGTGAAGCCCCCCTCCTGTCTGATGGAAACAAAACATTAGCATGTTTGTTTCTATGTTCTTTGGAGGCTTAATCTGTTGTTTTGTCTGCCTTTTCGTCTTCTGTGAACTGTAGGATAGCTACACTAGTAGAAAATATACAAATAGTATCGCCCCGTCACCGGACTTTACAAAAATGTAATACTAATACTTTTAGGATCGGACAAATAGTATCATCTGACCTTAAGAGTATGTATCAGGATCAGTCGTCAATAAAAAACCGTTATTGATAGTCGAGAACATATCAGAAACTGTCGTTTATAAACGACCGTTTTTAATAGTGCTGGACTATCAGGAACGGCTGTTTATAAACCTCTTTTTGACCCGTTATATTTTTCTGACATGCTCAAATTTGTACCAGACCCTAAAATATGGATTCTTATCCTTTCCCAGCTGGAAAAGTTCCAGTGTGCGGAGTGCTTTGGAACTATAGGGAAGGTGTTTGGGGATTAGGATTAGCACGGATCTTGACAAAAGTCAACGGTTTACAGTGCACTGTTACTTGTACAGTACTGGATGAACAAGATATGAAGATACTTTTTCTCTCTTTTGTAGTTATTTTAGTGTTCTAGTTGACCACTGTATTAGAAGTTAGTAGCAAATAATTTTTTTTAATTCAGGGATACATTTCTTGAGTTCCGAAGTGGGATGATTAATGTGTCACCGATCGGAAGGAACTGTAGTCAAGAAGAAAGAGATGATCTAGTTTGAGAAATACAATAAGGTACATATAATTTTCCATACTATGTATCATTTTGTAATTATTTCCAGTGACAAATGATGCACTGTACCAGCTGGTGCCATATATAAGTTATATATTTGAAGTGTCTAAACCTAGAATTTTAAGGGAAAATTGGTTATTTGCCACTCTAAAACTTTCAAATTGTAAAAATATCATCCCAAAATTTGAAATTGTAAAAATGCCACTCTAAACTTCATTAATTTCTAATTTTGGCATTTATTCTATATTCTTGTACTATTTTTATTAAAAATTAACTAAAAAATTCATACCCTCCGGAAATACAGAGTACAATAATACAATATAAATGACAAAATTAGGAATTAATGAAGTTTAGAGTGATATTTTTACAATTTCAAATTTCGGAATGACATTTTTACAATTTGAAGGTTTTGGAGTGACAAATAACCAATTTTCCCATTTTATAATGATTGTGGTTCCTTGATTGCTTGAGTAAGTTGACCATGTGTTTGTGCAGATTGGAAGATGAGGCAGTTGTTGGAAAATTATAAAAAACATATGCTGTAATTTGACAGCTAAGAGGTAGACTTATCTGCTAGAAATTTAATCCATTGTTATTTATCAATTGTCGCCGTTTATTAATTCTTTAGTTATTGTTCCTTTTTATGGCAAAGCGAGGCATTACGTTAGTGGCATCTAATTTGGATAACTTTTTATGGCAATTAACTTGTTTGGTGTCTTTTGTTTGTGATTGTGGCATATTAATTATTGATCTAAATGTGATATTTGAATTAGCTCATGTGATATGATGCACTGTGTAATGTGCTAATACCTGCATTTTGCCAAAAAAAAAAAGAACAGTAACGGTTGTTTATTAAAAGGCCGTTCCTGATGATTAAAATCAGTATCGGTTGTTCTTAAAGGCCGTTCCTGATTGTCAATATTAGTATCGGTTATTTATAAATGACTGTTCCTGATTGTCAACATCAGTATCGGTTGTTTATAAACGACCGTTCCTGATTGAGAGGTTTAGTATCGATTATTTAACCGTTCTTGATTAGTTCAACTATATGTATCGCCTGGGTCAATATTGCCTCTAGGTCCGTTCTTGATGTGTGTTTTTTACCGTTCCTGATGTGTGTTTTTCCACTAGTGCAATGTTAATTGGTTTCCCCTGGAATCAAGTGTAAAGGATTGAGAAGTTTAACCTAATCCTTTATTTTGGAGACCATGGGTAAATTGTATAAGCACATAAATATACAGCCACATGAAGTTTAAATATCATAAAGTGTTGACAAATATTTTAATATAATAAAATTAAATGCTGACAAATTATTTTAAAATTAAGATTAGAGAGGACAAAATAAGTTAGTGTCATGTAATATCATTTTACGAGGGGAACTAATTGTACTTGTATGTTTTAAATTAGAATTTTTATAGGATAAAAAATAGAAAAAAAATAATTTCTAGAAAGTGCTTAGCACCCCTTGCTTATACATCCTCCGCCATTGAACTTATATGTGGTAATTGGTGTTGTACAGAAAATTTCATTAAAAAAAAAATCATATTTGACCCTCACAAAAATATATAATTGTTTTGTTCTTTACAGTCAGAGTGAAATGTAATTAATACTTTTAATGTGGTTATTACATTGATATTAATATTTGTCATAATACTTGATTTACATTAAGAAATTTTATGCCTTTGAATCTGATAGTTGGAGGGTGTCTAGGAGAGAATAAGCATGTAGTTCTTGGTTTCACAAATTGTCATTGTTTTAATTTTGCATTTATGTTATAAAATTTAAAATTCAAAAAGGAATGTAAACTGTTCATTTGTTATTCTTCATCAAGTATCTACATAAATTTTTTATATAAGATAGCACCTATATTTAAAATAGCACGCGAACAATCCACTTCAACAGAGACACTTGCATGTGACTAATTATGTGAGGTCTCTGTTACATGCATATATATGAGGCAATATAATATTTTACACATTTTACTATTTCAGGTTTTAAGTTTGATTGAGATATGAGGACTTTTTTCCTATTTCAGTACTTCCTAATAACCTTTTTCGACGTGCATGAATCGAATACACTTATGCATCTATATACAGCTCCGTTGATACTTCAGTTATTGTTTGTAAATGCGGCAAGTGGTGGCCCAGCACGGTGCTGACGTTCTCTATGTTTCTTCTACTTCTTCTTCTTCTTCTCTCTTTTTCTCTCTTGAATTGATGTCAGCCAGTTTATTCTTTTATATACAATTTTTTGCTTTTCACATAAAGCAATAAAAAAATAACTTAAGATAGAGCTTCTCTTGTTGCTGATCGTCTCCCGAAAATAATCGGCATCACAAAGGATTCTTAGAATCCCTTCATGCCGGTAACCGAGCTCGTCTGCAGCCAACTCCAGCAATACCATCATACTAGGATTTTTTAGCTGTTTTACATGCACGAGAAATTCCTCTGCAGCTGCCTCTTTTCCGACCAGTACCGGTACATATCCTTTTCGAGCTGGCCTTGCTACCAATCTTTCATACGGCAAAGGTAGCTTCCCTATCTTGCCACCCATTCTATATAATAAGAACTGTGTACTTGCAAGCTTAGGTAGCTAGATAATTTACGAGCTAGCTAGCTAGATAGGGTTTTGATGAGAATTCTCTGGTGTTTAGGTATCGCTATTTATACATGCAAGAGGAAGCTTGTTGGGAACGGATACAGACTACATACAGTGACATGAAGAAAAATATCTACCATTGATATTTGTATAATTAAGCAGTATATATATGTGTTTGTGTTGTTATAAGAAGAAGTCATGTCGATGCGCGCCGCAGTAACTATTTGGTGATGGGTTTTATTGGGGAGGCAACATCCGGACTTTCTCTTATAATTTCTACTGATAATACTACCCTGATTGTTAATTTAGTCAGAGCAGTTCATATTTTAACATTTGTAAAACTGATTGATTAGAATTCCTTTGGAAATTAAAGGCAGCGTTTATGTTAGAAAGTGATACGTCCTATCTCGGATAGAGTAGGCCGTATGTGGTGAAGCTTTCGGGTTGGCTCGTCCTGCTGCGGGATGCAGGCTGAGATGTGAGCGAGTTTGGAACTCGGGTGGTTTTAGAGAGATTCTGACTCTGACATATGCGATATCTCTCTTAGTAAAATTGCGCCCCTTGCTCAATGGGCCTTTTGTCTTATATAGGCTATCTCATAACCGCTATCTCGTGCGGTTATGAGAGATTGAGCGGTTATTCCAGCCACGTCGGTAGTTACCCCACACTAAGGCGGTGCAAGCCAATTTCCGGTCAGGTTTTGAGGCCTTTTATTGGGCCTCTTTCTAACTCCGGATTCTTTTATATGGATCTCGGGCCTTGAGTCTTTTCATCTTGACCTCGGGCTGGCCCCTAGAAGGAGGTCCGAATTCCGGTTTTTCATGGCCCAAGAAGGTATTTTAAGGGCCTTGGGAACATGGCCCTATCAGAAAGAATACAGTTAAGGTTATTGTCAGTCAAATCCATTTATTTGATTATGTGATTCGTACTAATTAAGATGATTTACAAATAAAGAATTCTGCTTCAATATACTTACTTATATACACCACACCTTTTAAACAGAAAAATAATTAAATTAATTATAGCTGATTGATTGACCAAAGCAATATGAAAATATTCAATATTTATTTTTGACTGTATAACAAATAGCCACAGCATTTTTATAACATTACCAAAATTTAATGAAACTCGCCTTTATTAAGATCATTACTATATATTGCTAAATTAGTGATTGGAAAATATTTTAAAAGAATCAATACAAATGGTTGTGTCTATATATGTTGCTAATGTTGATAGCAACAGTAGTAGTGTATATCAATTCCAAAACTAAATATTTAATTTTTCTATATTGCCTTTAACTAATTGAATGACTAAACCAAGTTCTAATGTTTCCTTCTTTTCATATATAGAGTAGATTATTAAAGAAAAATTATTATATTATTTTGATAAGATTATATCCTTTATCATTTTTTAATATTAAAATACAAATAAATGTAATAATTTATTTTATTTTACTCAATACAATTCACTATATATATCCAGATTGCAATATCACAACTTCTTCCCACATTTATTTTTTTTTTTTATTATATGCAAGGTTCTAAATAGCGTTTATAGCGTCATAGCGGGAAGGCTACAAAAAAAGCTATAGCGAATAGCGTCGCTATAGCGGAAGCTATTCCAAATAGCGTTTTTTTTTTACATTCCGTATATTCAATATTTGTACTAAATATCAACATTATCTAAAGTCTCATAGAACAATAAATAACACCAAAGTAATTAAGAAATTATAATATTCATATTGAACCTGTACAAAGTCCAAATTGCGGTTCAAAATATCCATAGTAATATCATAAATTATCGATTTTTCCTATTAAAAATATCTTAAGCATCATGATTCATGACATAATCTATTTTTTTTCTATTCAAATTTTAATTTCGGTTTGGACTTTTTTTCTATTCAAATTTCAATTTTTATTCCCAATTTCAAATTGATTTATCTGTAGCAAGTAGCAACAAATTCAATTTCGGTTTGAGCTTTTTTGGGTCTTTATTTAAAACCCATATAAATTGCTTAAAAAAAAAACCCATATTGTATAGCGCAAATAGCGGACCGCTATAGCGTTATAGCGGCCGTAGCGCAAATAGCGCATTTTGATGTCATAGCGTAGCGTTTGGGGTCCAAAAATGCTATAGCGCGCTATTTAGAACACTGATTATATGTGATGAATTGAGTATAATTACAATTGAAGAGTACTGTTGTTGAGCGTTGATAATTAGGAAATTTAGCTTAAGAGTTTGTAAGCAAATTGTAGATTGTTAGAGGAATGCAATTAATAATGGAGACCACAACAAATTAAAGTCACAAGTCGTAAAAGTGAAAGAAGGAAAAAAAAAAAAAATTGTATTTGCGTATTTAGCTACCTATAGACTCGGTAAATTAATTAAGGTCAATCTAACACGCGCGGTTGAATGTATTATTAGAAATCGTATTTGCTAACACAATTTTATAATATTGGAATTCAAAATCGCCAAAAATAGTAATTAATTATAGCACGTGTGTCAACTTAAATATTGTTAATGCAAATAATGTGTATAAGTTAAACTTTGTTTGCTAATGCAAATAGGCATACAATATATATATAGATCGAGGAGGGTTCAAATGAATGCACCATAATTTTGTGCTCTAATATGCTCCACATTCTTTATCTTCGTTTTCAAAGTCCGAACAGTCAATTCGAACCCCTCAACATGATCTTCATAATATATTATTATTGGAGGCCAAATTTTATATTTTTTTACTATTTTTTACATAGGTACAATATCACTTTTTCGGATGATCCAGAATCTCCTTAAAACAGTGATTTTGTACCTATCTAAAAAAATAGTAAAAAAATTCTAAAAAATATAAAATTTGGTCACCAAGCATATATATTTTATTATGAAGATCATGTTGAGCGGTTCAGATCGACTGTTCGGATTTTGTATTTATTGGGTTTCAGCTGATATTGGGTGAGGAAGTGGCACTGTCAAAACTCACCCTTTTGGACATAACTAAGCAGATCTGTGATGTTGTTCAAGCTCGTGCTGCTGATTATAAGAGTACTGCTGTTGAGCTAGCGCTGATAATTAGGAAATTTAGCTTAAGAGTTTGTTAGCAAATTGTAGATTGTTAGAGGAATGCAATTAATAATGGAGACCACAACAAAAGTCACAAGTCGTAAAAGTGAAAGAAGGAAAAAAAAAATTGTATTTGCGTATCTAGCTATAGATTCGGTAAATTAATTAAGGTCAATCTAACACGCGCGGTTGAATGTATTATTAGAAAGGAGGGGTGCTATTCTACACGCATCCATGATCCATTCAGTTTTTGAGCGCTCAGATAATACTTTGTCTATAATTCCAGTTTTGCCCTTAGTTAAATAAAGAAAGACTTAATTAAAAAACAGATCCTTAGCGTGCAATTGAGCGAAATGGGTCGTCTTTGACTTGGGAGGACGTCTCGAGGGAAATGAAGAGGCGGGGGCAGTTGGGTCAGAGCGGAAAGGGATGGGCAGTTTTCATTTTTAATCACTGAGTCACTATACGTGGGGCCACATGTATTCAGTAAAGGAAGGAATGACAGAACGGACTGGAGGCGAGACTGCGATTACTAGAGAGGCAAGAAATAAAAACAAATCAGCATATGATTCTACGATGTACATAAAATAATCATGCTCCAACTGGTACTCGGCACAACATATGAATTCACACCTTTCATTTCTTTTTTCTGAAACAAATTATAACTTTAAACATATAATGCATGACTAAATACTTTACATGAAATATGAAACAGCCGGAAATTAAAGAATCAAATTATGTAGGCATGTAAAGAATCAAACACAAAATTATGGAGGCATGCAAAATTATGCAAGCATCCTTGACTAAAACAATAATACCAGCATCTTATGTACGCTTTGATAGAAAATTAATTTTGTGACAAATTAAAGTCGGCATCAAATTAAAGCCTATACATATAAATTCAAATTAAAGCCAACATTAAATTAAAGCCAACAATACTACCAGCATCTTATCCAACATCAGTTATTATGACACAAGGTTGTTTCTCACCCATAATTTTACTAAATCTTTTTAATGCCCATATGTAATCCTTCTCACTCTCTCCTTTCAGAAAAGCAAAACCCGAATAAAAAGAAGTGTTAAAACTTGAAATTCCAATGATATCCAGTAATAGCATTTTGTACATATTGATTTTGTAGGTATAATCCATAATAAAGATATTAGGAAAGTTTTGGATTAACTTTACCGACAATGGATGAGCAAAAAATAGATGAGTGAGATGGCCTCCACTTAAAATGTCGTACATGAAACCGCCTTGGGAAAGCTCTTCCAAGAGAGCTTGAATGACTGAACGACCTGCTAGATTATCTTTGTGAATTTTTGTTTTTGCATTGTAAATGGTTTTTGAGATTGCAGAAAACTTGGGGTTAGTTTGCCGAAGAGAAGAAATAATCTGCCTTAGCGGTATTCCAGATTTGCTCATATGTTCAACTCTTCTTATTTCTTCTTGTGATAGCCTACAACATATAGGATGTCCGGTTACATCAACCGAAACTTCATGATTGTGTATGTAGTTCTTTATTTCAATCATCCATGACCCATTATCTTGTCGTTTTTCCTTAATCTTAAATGGACAATATGTTAAACGGCTTGTGATTGTTCTTTTTCTTTGTTCTATCGAAACATTGCGTTGGTCTCGATAACAACCACCTCTATCACACCCCAAAACTACATACTTATCTTTTCTTGAGCCACGAATTGATAAACTATAGCCTCTTTCTGAGAAAAAACCACGTGTTCCCTTGATCAACTCATCAGAAGTCTCGAAGCTCAACCTCATTAACTCAAGCTTTTCATTCTCTAAGTCATCGTTATTGATTGGCTCGTTAAGATTCATTTGTCAATAAAATGCAAAGTATTTCAGAATTATGAATAAATTGTGGCTTTAAGCAACAAATAAAGTAAAAAGTGCAACTCAGTTTTCAGTTGTTGCACCAGCTTATATTGGTACCTACTTGTATTGGTGCAAAATTGAGGAGGGAGAATTATGTACCTACTTATATTGGTAAGGATTGTTTTGTTAAGGAAACCTTTCAAGAATTTGTGTGGATTGGTTTGTATCTCACTAGAGTTTTATGGTAAATTGGGCTATAAGTGTTACATTGAAGCTCCACTAGATAACACACATTTCAATCAAATTACAATCCGACTAAGAAGTGTCAAATTCTGGTAAGGTAATGATACACTGCTAGAATTGACCAATTTAAATGGCTTACATTTGGCATTTGGATTACCAGGTGAACACATGACTAAAACCTATGACATCTAATTAGGTAGATGAAATAGTGCTTAGTTTTTGTTTCAAGCATTTCATCGAACACTTTAATGGCATCCATTATTGTTAGCTATGGATAGTTCATACTTTAAATGCAAGGAAACAGCATACTCATAAGTAATCCATTTTGCAATGGAAAATATTAGGCTTTTGGACCAGATCAGGTGGTACCGTATTTGAACTAGAACTATGGATTCATGTTTCAACAGGCACAATATATATTAGAAAAAATTGTGAAAATGCCACTCCAAAACTTTTAAATTGTGAAAATGTCATCCCGAACTTTGAAATTGTAAAAATGCCACTCTAAACTTCATTAATTTATAAATTTGCCACTCCAAATAATTAATGACCAAAATGCCCTTCTTCTTCTCCTGCCTCCCTTCTTCTTCTCCCTTACGACTAAAGCTTTTTTGCTTGGTTCGTTTGGTCTCCGTTCCTCTCCAGTCCGAGTCTCCTTCGGTCCTTCCAAAGAGACTCGTCGCCTCCTCCCTCTCCCACATCGCTCGCTCTGTCTATCCTTTCCTTTCCCCTTTCCTCCATTCCCTCCGCTCCATTCCTCTCCACTACCTCACCCCCATGCTCATGTCCTTCCCCTTCTCCTTCACCATCTGCCTCCTTTGCTGAAACCTCCCCCGCCGCAAGTGCCGCAAACCCCGCTGTCGCGGCCTTAAGAAGGCCCTCGAGTTTGATGTCCAGCTCCAGACCGATGAACCCATCAGCGATCCCGTGGCTGCTGCCATGTGGAAGGATATTGATGCACTGCCGTGGAAGGGAGGACAGGGTGGGAACAATCCTGATTATGAGTGCCTCCGTGCTGAGCTCCGCAAGATGGCCCCACCTAATGGGCGCGCGGTGCTCCTCTTTCGATCCCGGTGCAGCTGCCCCCTAGCTAAGCTCGAGGCCTGGGGACCCAAACGCGGCCGTCATCACAAGAAGTGAGGCTCTACATCTCTCTCAATTTTGGTTTTATTTGTTTTGATCTGATTATTATTTGATCTGTGGAAGTTATTTGCTATTGATTTATTGCGAGTCTCAAGGGTAAGTAGTACATCACTTGGAATTTGAGTTTTGACTAGATAGAAAGTACTAGTTCTTGATGTTTAGATCATGCTTGAGAGGAAAACAGTGTTTAGAGGCAGAAAACAGTGTTTAGTCGTAAGGGAGAAGAAGAAGGGAGGCAGGAGAAGATGAAGGAAGGATATTTTGATCATTAATTATTTGGAGTGGCAAATTTATAAATTAATGAAGTTTAGAGTGGCATTTTTACAATTTCAAAGTTCGGGATGGCATTTTTACAATTTGAAAGTTTTGGAGTGTCATTTTCACAATTTTCCCTTATATATTATGATGGTTGTCTGGTACTCGTCGATCTTATAAAATAATTTGTTTTTGTTTTCAGATGAAAATTAATCAAGTTTCTACCTTTAATTTGTCAAATGGCCCATTGTACCAAAAAAATTTTGGACCTATTTAAAAAAAATCCTGCCATAAGAACAACACAAAATGACCCCTATTAAAAGCCTTCATATATTTTTGAACACAGGTACCAGGACTTGTATGCAAAAATTATTCTTGAATTTTTTCTTTTTACTATTTTTTCATTTCTCAAATTCAAATTTTTAGCTTTGTTTGTCCCCGCTTCTGAATTTGTTCTTTCAGCTCATGCATTTGCTTGATGGGAAGGCTGAACTTGAACAACAACTCAAGTTGGCAACAGAAAATTCATCTACAAGTTAAATTCAACAAAAAAGATGAACAACTTACGTCTTTTCGTTGTTTTTCGCTGACTGAGATCAACCGTACTAGCCAATTTCAAAGTTGCTTCCTTGCTTGTTTGGTTTCTTGAGATCCTCTTCAGAATCGTAATAACACAATATAAGCATCAATATCCAGAAATTCGATTTCATTCCGAGTTCTTTTTCTATAAATTGTACAATTTGATTTGTTTTCATTCTTATGGATATTAGATTTGGAGGAGAGAATCTCCATTCCTTTCTTTAACTGAGAGAGACAATGTGCGTTACTTAATTGAGTCCCAAATAAAAAAGAGTGTTAGGAGAGTAAAATAGGTAATAAGACAAAAAATAATCCCTCAGCGCTAGATATCACAATTACTGCGTGTAGAATAGCACTCCCCTATTAGAAATCGTATTTGCTAACACAATTTTATATTGGAATTCAAAATCGCCAAAAATAGTAATTATAGCACGTGTGTTAACTTAAATATTGTTAATTTTAACTGCCAATTCATACGTACCCCAGAAATAATAACATCGGGATTTTCTCACACGTGGCAGTTTATTCTGCTAGAAGAAATAATTAACTTAGAATTTATGCAAGAAAATAATATCAATATTGCGTGTGATAAATTTCACTTTCACCTAAAACAATTAATATTTCTGAAATAGATTACATTAAATTAACATATCGCACAGAATAAACAAATATATAGATCAATTAGTAGGTATATATATATGTGCTGGGCTTAGCTAAGCCATGGTGTAAAACGACTTGGTGCTCCACGCCTCATTATTTCCATTTTGAAAATCCAAACGACTGATCCGAACCGCTCAAGTTGTTCTCCATATTGATATGTGCTTGGAGACCAAATTTTACATTTTTTGGAATTTTTTTACTATTTATTAAGCCACTTTGAAAATCACTGATCCGGCGGTCCAGAAATTTTTACTGTTTTTTACTGTTCATAAGGATTTTCAGATTTTCAAAGTGGCTTAATAAATAGTAAAAAAATTCCAAAAAATGTAAAATTTGGTCTTCAAGCACATTTCAATATGGAGAACATGTTGGAAGGTTCGAATCGACTATTTGAACTTTGAAAATGAAGATATGGCGTAGAGTACCAAGTCGTTTTACTCCATGGAGTAGCCTAGTCGGACTCTATATATATAGTCTCGTGGGGTTTGGTCCAGGAGGCTATATATATATGTGGCTGAGACCAACCAATTTTATTTTGGAGCGTTTAGATAGAAGAAGAAGAACAAGAAAAAGGAACTAGAAAATATCCGTAGAAAGTTTGGTGCAATTAATTGCTTCTGCTAAGTTTCTCAAAATAAAAGTTTGGTGCAATTAATGTGTATAAGTTAAACTTTGTTTGCTAATGCAAATAGGCATATAATATATATATATATATATATATATATAGTAGGGCTATTGTACTTCGTGAAGTAAAGTGAAGTTTTACTTCACGCTCATATTACCATTTTGAAAATTCAAAACGTCGATCCGAACCGTTCAAGTTGATATCCATATTGAAATGTGCTTCGAGACCAAATTTGACATTTTTTGGAATTTTTTTACTATTCATTAAGCCACTTTGAAAATCGCTGATCCATTGTGAACAGTAGCAAAACAGTAAAAAATTATGGACCAATGGATTAGCGATTTTCAAAGTGACTTAATAAATAGTAAAAAAATTCCAAAAAATGTAAAATTTGGTCTCCAAGCACATTTCAATATGGAGATCAACTTGAACAGTTCGGATCGACGTTTTAGATTTTCAAAATGAGAATATGAGCGTGAAGTAAAAAACTTCGCCTTACTTCGCGAAGTACAATAGCACAATTATATATATATAGAGGAGGTTTCAAATAAATGCACTACGATTTTGTGCTCTAATATGCTCCACGTCATTTATCTCTGTTTTCAAAGTCCGAACAATCGATCCGAACCGCTCAACATGATCTTCATAATAAAATATTATTGGAGACCAAATTTTATATTTTTTTATAATTTTTTTACATAGGTATAATATCACTTTTTTGGATGGTCCAGAATCTTCTTAAATCAGTGATTTTGTACCTATCTAAAAAAATGTCTAATGCAAACAGTGACTTTGTTTGCTAATGCAAACAGTGATTTTTTTACAAACAATGTGTAATTTATTTTTTGGACGAAAGAGTTATATTCATATGTTATTCTTTGTTAGAATGTATACTAGTATCGTGCCCGTGCATTGCAACGGAATATATGATAAGATAACAAAAATAAATTCTCATATAAAATGATAAATTTTCATAAAAAAACAAAATTAGAAATATATTCTAGATTTGTCACAGGTATAGAAATAAGGAAGTGAACAAAAAATTGATTTGCATTATGATCCGCTGTATATAAAATTTCAATTGGAGAAGGAGAAATAAGGAAACAAATAAATAAGAAAACGGAGAATTATATCGCTACATTTTAGAGTATGTTTAATTTTAATTGTAACGCATCGTGTGGCAGTAGTGTGACGAGTATGTTTGTAGCTAAATTTAAACTTCTACACATAAAATAGATGCATTTAATAAAAAAAAAGATAGATTATGTGATTGGAGTGCTGAGATTAAATCCAAAAATTAATCTTTCAATCGTAGCCGTTGGCGGATCGGACACCCAACGTGCTTAATAATGGAATGGAGATAAGTAATTTATTTTAATTATTCAAATTATATTTATATTTGTATTTTTATTCGTCTGATATCCGATATGTATCCGTATCTGTATCCATATCCATATCTGAAAATGTAACGGATAAGGATACGGTTTGATCACTATTCGATCCGTATCCGACCGTGTGCACCCTAGGAGGTACCCAAGCTATTTAATATTCATTAAAAAATAATTCATTTGAATTTTGAACCTGCGACTTCTCACATAGAGTATTGTTTTTGCTACTAGACTAAAGACTGATTCTTATATTTATTTCTTTTGAATTCCTTTTATTTTTTACAATTTTAATTCCAAAGCAAGATGAATGTTCCTTCTTTGTCTATCTCCTCCTCTCCATTCACCTCTTCATCTGAACTATGAGTCTAGAGAACACTCCCTCTAAGAAGGAAAGCGAAAAAAAAGAAAAACTGCTTTCCTCATAAAATTAGGAGCAACATAAAGAATTTGCTAATAGTTAACACTAACAGCGGCTGGCGGCTGGCGGCTGGCGGCTGGGCCCAAAAGGCAAAATTAGCATATAGCCAACTTAGATTTCAATGCTCCGGATTTGGAAGTGAATTTAAGTCACAAAGGGACTCAAATCAAAAATCAATTTAAATGGTCAAAGTGGTCCCAAATTTCAAATTGTGGCTAAGACGTCCACTGGTTTTAATTTTGCTAGGCGTCAAAATTGTGCATCAAATTTTGGATTTAATTACTCATTTACAAGAACCAATTTAAAAAAGAGGGATGCTTCGGTGCACACAAGGACCTATTTGTAAAATGAGTCCTATTTTCATTTTCAAAGTTCAAACAGTCGATCCGACCGTTCAACATTATCTCCATATTAAAATGTACTTGGAGGTCAAATTTTACATTTTTTTGAATTTTTTTACTATTTATTAAGTATTTTACAAATTCAATGGTCTGAATTTGACTAGTTTTTCTAAAATACTTAATAAATAGTAAAAAAATTCAAAAAAATGTAAAATTTGACCTCCAAGTACATTTTAATATGGAGATAATGTTGAACGGTCGGATCGACTGTTTGAACTTTGAAAATGAAAATTGGAATCATTTTACAAATAGGTCCTTGTGTGCACCGAAGCATTTGCCTTTAAAAAAAGCATTGTTGTGATTTGGTTTTCTCTGTAGATGATAATACCAATGTTTATTCAATTTATGTCGACAGCTTTTTGATGATGGTTGGCATCAACCATCATAAAAATAAATCACCTATGACGTATTTAATTATGTCACCTATGACGTAACTCGTATGCGATCGCATATGCGATCCATATTATTTTTAACTACATAATTAAGCTCATAACTTGTGGTTTTGTTCTTAATGGTATTACTGAAAATGTGTAATTTAATAAATAAATAAAAAAGAGCTCGCATTTTTGTCGTACAAGTAACCAAACTTTTCACCCTTAATTGTGCCAACACGAATTTGAAATAAAAAGTTTCACAATTAATGAATCCTATCTGATATATATACTTGATTTTGTAAACCGTAAACCAACAGAGTTTGGGTCAACTCAAATAAAGTAGGTGTCAATTACACAATTATTGGTGTGTGCATCAATAATGGTGAATATATCATCTTATTGTCAGCTAGGTAATATTTTTTTTTGTTTGTTTGTTAAAATATGGATTTTATTCAATTCCAATTAGGTTGCATAAAAAAACTCATGACTTATAACTCGTTTGCAATCAATTCGGATTCAACTCGCTAAAGAAGAACACATTGGAATAGCATCGTATCTATGTTACTCGGATACTCCAATATAGGTTCCGTACCTGTATTTGACACGTATCGGACACGGATACGCGCTAGATACGGCCCCGATACGTATCCGATACGCCAGCTGGCGTATCGGCTTACGTGGCGTATCCTTAATCCTTTAATACGGTCTCTGATACGCTTTGACTCATCTGGATACGGCCTAGATACGCTCTGACACGTCTGGATACGGCCTGGATACCGCGCACCGCGCATAGTCCACTGTACACCGCGCCATCGCTGTGGACCGCGCCAAAAATTGATTTTCTAGCGCTCCAAGGCAGAATCGAACCCGGGACCTATGCTATGGGCTCCAAAGGCCTTCACCACTACACGACTTCAATTTTGATGTTATAATCTAGTAGCGTTTATATTTAATGTATATCCATAATCTTTTTTTTTTGTTTTGAATTGATTTTTAATTTATATAATACAAGTGTTGAACTAATAATATAATATAATAAACGTATTGTATCATTGATTTTTGGAAATTACCGTATCGCCGTATCCGTATCGTATCCGATACGATACCCGTACCCGTATCCATGCAACATAGCATCATATGCACAGCCCACAAGTAAGAAAACTGAATTATCTCAGACTTCAGACATATACATCATTCAAACATTAATGACATAAGCACACAGACTCCTTTTATAATGTTCAGGATAAGGCCACTCCAATGCCATATACTCTTATATGCATTCGTAATATTAAACCGATCTTCATCGTTTGATTCGTGAAACTCAATCGATTTTAATCATCACGCTAATCTTATATATGTGTAATTAGTATTCCTTGCTAATTACGACGATTTGGGAAATCTAGAGTTTATTACTTGTTGCGAGATAGTGTCTGACAATCTAGAATCTTATTCTATATACTATAAGTAATGTCAAACTCAAGGAACAAGTTGATCATATCAACCAATGTATAAACAAACAACAGCAACATTTGCTCTAGGACATTAACTCCATCAATTATCGTGGTCCTTCTAGTATATTCAAATTCTAAGATACTCCATCTATTTTTCTAGAAGCTATTTTATATTTTTAATATTTTAATATTTTCCTAAAATCACTTCTAAGAAAATAGATGGAATAACTTGGAATTTGAATGTATTAGAAGGACCGCGATAATTTCTTGATTTACCTAAAATTGACTTTTGAACCAGTATTAATAACTCAGATTCAAAAAAAATTATTTTTTTTCAGTAACATACAAAGAAACATTTTAATTTTTCTTATAGCTGCAAAAAATCCCGACTAAAAAATGTTGACCGAGATTATTTGTTGCAATCTTTCTAGTAAATTAAATTATATAGTATTCCATCTATTTTCAAAGAAATATAAAAATATTTCTAATATTTTAATAGAAAAAATAAAAAATCATAAAATTTTCAAATTAAATAAAAAACCATAAATCCAAAACACGGTTTATGACATAAACCTAAGAAATAAAAATAAATTATGTTATTCGGCCGCCGAGTTTCTTGACTGCCCAAAAAAGAATTCAACCGCCGAAAAACTCGACGGCCTGGACATTTTTAAAATTTCTGAAAAACCGTGAGCATTTGTACCAATTTTTATTTAATATTGGGTATTAATGAAAATTTCGGCAATCAGGGCAATACAACATCTCTTATAATGACATAGAAAATATTGAAAATTAAAGTGGTTCAATACAACATCTCTTACAATGACATAGAAAGGAGAAAAGACAAACAATCAAAAAGAGAAATCAAGTAATAATTCACCTATTGCTACTTGAAAACTAGGAAGATTGGCAGCTTCTCAACCACGAGCTATTCTTTTGACCTCTAAAAAGTAAAAACCCGTGCATTTCTGAATTCATATCCTCTGCGTTAACTCAAAAGAGAATCTTTTGAGTTAATGAATCTCGACTGTCTAGTCTATTTCAAGATTCATGCGAATTAGATTTGCACTAATATTAAAGGACCCCCTATGTTATAGACACGAACCGGATTGGCTCCGTTTAAAATCAGACGGTTGAAACTTATTAACTCAAAAGATTCTTTTGAATTAATGCAGAGGATACGGATCCTGCATTTCTCTGTTTCCAGATAAACCAGATTGTTGCCATAAACCAGCATCTCCAGGTCTGAACATCGTTACTCGTTAGTCCCCCTTGTTTACTTTGACCCAATCATTTGACAACATCCACATCACTTGAACACTTGACTGCAGTTATTATTGCCTTATTGGTGGATCCATCAAGTTTTAATTTTAAATCATTAAATAAAATGTCACTCAGGCCATAGCTATTCATTAGGCTATTCACCAATCTTAACTAAGAGGTAGAGTGCATATTACAAATAAAAATAAAAAGACGCTATTTACTTTTAAATCATACGGCCCAATTCAATAATAAGACGCTATTTTTTTTAAGAGAAGTAGCAAATATGGATTCAGCCATTCAGGGCATGTCACCCGTTTACAATGGAGTCCATTATGGTTTGATTCCCCAATTTAAGCTTCTGCGTTGGGGATCATTTCTAGGATGTTCTTGGCCAATAGATCCTTATCTTATCTAGGAATGGGAATATGGGATTAAGGACGCTCTGCAGGACCTTTTTGGAAGATGCCCTTACTTTTTCCAATATCCAAAGTTTGAAGGATCTGCAGCTTGAATTTTTCATCCTAAAGCTGCCTCAAACATTTCCCAAATTTTTAAGGAGCTACTGACAGTTCCCTCCATTTTGTTCTCCTTGGCTAACTGATGCGTAAAGTACGACGGAGACTACTACCTACCTGAGGAATCACTGACTACTTGGGAGACCGCTTATATTTGAAAAAATTACAACTGGCGCGCACATGTATGGATACTTATGCGCGCAAGTATTACTATATAATATATTAAGTATTCATACCTAAGACATCAAGTATTTAAAAAAAAAAAACTGGACATCAACTTTTTTCTCTCTAATCACACACTTATCTTTTACACGTTTTTAGAAGTGAGTTTTTTTTCTCCGTTTAATCTCGTCAATATTTCTGACAATCTGTGAGAATTTTTGCGAATCTAAAACCACGAACGTCTTCTACGTAATTTTCTCTTTCAAATGAGATCCATAATGAAATATTTTCGGGTTCTTCGTCGTTCAAGTATTCATACCTCGGCGTGAAAGTATTCATATCTCGTCAAGCTTGTATTCATACCTTGTCAAGTATTCATCTCTAAAATGTCAAGTATTCTTCTCTAAAATGTCGAGTATTCAAACTTACTCAATAAATTGTGAATATTTATATTGTAAAGTATTTATGAGAAATCCACAGACGTGTCTTAAGCATCAACTACCTAGGGGACCACTACCAACCTGGGGGGACCGCAAACGTCGCTTGAAAGCGACTACGATAGGGACCATATGCAGAAAACCAAGGACAAATAGTTGCGTAACGACCATCGCAAGTGTCATCACACATCTATCTTTTACATGTTTTTAGAGGTGGTTTTTTTCTTCGTTTAATCTCGATGATATTTCTGACAATCTGTAAGGAATTTTGCGAAGTTAAAACTACAAACGTCTTTTATGTAATTTTCTCTTTCAAATGAGATCCATGATAAAGTATTTTTAGGTTCTCATCGTTCAAGTATTCATACATCGTCATGCAAGTATTTATACCTCGTCGAACAAGTATTTATATCTCATAATGCAAGTATTCATAGCTAAAATACCTAACATATTTTTAAACTTTGATAATGTTTTGTAATCATTCATTTCATACTAACAATTTTAAGCTAGCACTTCCTTTGCAATCATGACTGTTCAACGACACTGAAACAAATAATTTGATGCTTAATTGGTCACATATCAAGTTTAAAAGAGTACAAAAGTCAAAGAACACAAAAGTTACAGCTGTACCGATCTGTTTTTTTTTTATATACATTAAAGCCCGTAACCGTAGGCCATTCTTCTTATTAAAACCAAAAGTTACAGGGTACAGATAGAAAAGATTACATTAAAATCCCATTCGCTGCTATTTTTCTTTAGGGGGCGTTTGGTTCGCACTATAAACCATTTCAGGAAATATAAGGATTCCAGGGAATGCAATGTCAGGGAATGTCATTTCAAGGAATGTGTTATTGTCATGTTTGGTTCGCGCATGGCTATTGCTTCAAAATTTCAGAAAATTTGTCATTACCATGTTTGATTCGCGCATAGCAATTATAAAGGCAATTATAAAAGCAATTATAAAGGCATGTTCGTTTGTCACAGGATTGTACGGAATGAAATCTGACTGGAATAAGAACCCACTTTTGAAAAAGTGGCAACCCATGGGTACAAGTACGCACGGAATTGATTACAAGTTGTGAGATATCATTTTTCTTTTAATAATACAATTATTTTTATTAATAAAATTATTGATAATACAATTAAAGAAATAGATTAAATAATAACATAACATTATTTATTCATTAGTATTTTACAAGAATCAGATGCATTTTTCAAATAAAATACAAAGAGCCCAATACATTGAGCTAAAACAAAGAAGAAAAAGATTACAAGAAAGCAGAAAAGTCCCTAACAATTTAAAATGACTGAAAATAAAAAATTGTAAGTTGGATCAGTAGAGATGAAATCCGCCTCCAGCACATGCCATGTTATTCCAGTACTAGTCAGAACCGTACCAGTACCGTGTCTTCAAATTGTACCAGGTTTGTACCGTACCAGTATCAGGTCTTCCCATACCAGTTCACCATGCTATGTCTTCTCAGTATTGTACCAGGTCTGAATTGTACCAGTAACGGTTCCTATGCATACCAGTACAGGTTTATATGATTACCAGTCCCCATTTCATCATCATGGCATCAGTTTTATGCATTGTTTCCATCTGGTACAGTAATGTGATTCCTGATTTGAACTTAACAAGCAATTATGAACTTAATTATGGCATCAATTCTACTTTTATGCATTGTTTCCATCTGGTACAGAATGTCTTCCACTCTCAAATATTGGTCTCGGTATTAATGAAAAGAATTTTGGGAGAACCAACATTCGTGATATTCTCTAGTATAATTTTGGTCTCGGTATTAATTTCAATATATATGACAGCCTCTGTCAGTTTCTCAAAAAAAAAAAGACAAAATCGAAGTTGATAATTTACAATTTTCTAATGACAAGGCCAAGGTCAAAAGAAAATGAGGAAAAGACGGAATGAGAAAGCAAACCTATCAGCGGAGCATTAGTTTATTCAATTTCTTGACTGAAATTGGGAAAGGGTTGCACAAAGAGAGAGGGCGAAAGAGAACAAACCTGATCAGAGATGGAATTGAGTTGAGTCGGAGACGGAGTGGAGAAGTCAGAGCGGAGATGGAGTTGAGTTGAGTCGGAGACGAAGTGGAGAAGTAGGAGCGGAGATCTGATTTGGGAGAAGAAGAGGGAAAGACGGAAAAAATTAGAATATCGCACGCGCTGGTGTGATTTCCGCGGAGCGGGAATGAAATAATTTCGTCTTTTTTTCAGCTATCGCAATGGCCATAAATCAGGGAATCAGAATAGCAGGGAATCAACTATTACCATATCTATTCCCATGCTTATTTTGCCAAACGTGGTAACCCTATTCCAGATAATTGTGATGACAGGGAATCACCTCTTAAAAGCATGAACCAAACGCTCCCTTAGTTCTCTCTCATCTAAGGATTACCAGTATCTTTTAAATTCTCATTGTCCCCATATATATACACTAATTCCTGAACATTGAAAAAGTGAATGTGATGCGATGTGAATGGAACAGTGACCACTTTGATTACAGGCATAGCATAACACCGCGTTTCTACACTGCAATGCGATGTGACCGCTATCACCACATCTAAAGCAAACTGACTTTGAAGGAGATGACAGTCGACGTAGCTCCGCAATCATTGTTGCACAATCGTTGTGCGATCTAGGCGACCCGGCTCGTGTGGATCCAGGGGTGGACCCAGAGTTGATTTTGAGTTTTAGTAGAGATTTATTGGTTCCGACCGACTTTGTCTCTCTCCGGAATGAAACTGACTTATAAATTAATTTTAATGTGTTCATTTTTTATCATTTTTCATGGACACCGCTAGGCAGTTTCATTCCGGAGTTAATTTATATAAATCCAAAGATAACCCTGAATTGAGGAATAAGCCCTTATATTTCTCAATTAGTTAAAGGTCTCGTTCTAAACTTAACCATGAAAAAATCGTAAATGCAGGTATACATCCCAGCGTCCAATAATATATAGTTTAATTAACTCCGGAATGTCTTTAGTTATTAAAAGGTTGTGTTTGGATTGGCAAGAATAGAGCTAATTTAAGAATATCTCCACTATTCTTAACATTGGGTGATCCAAACAACAATTAGAAAATTAGATTAGCTCAAGAATAGCTCTATTCTACTAACCCAAGAAAATGGTGGGTTAGCAAGAATAGAGCTAGTGGGATTAGTGATATTAATAAAAAAAAAAAAAAATTCATTCCTCTCAATTATAATTAGTTTAAATATTAAATTAGTATTAAATAAAATATTAAATTAGTATTAAATAAATATAATATTAGATTAGATTAGTGTTATATAAAATATTACTTTAAATATTAAATTTAATATAATATTAATTAAAATATTAGTACTATTAAATAAATATATTATCAAATTAAATTAATATTAAATATAATGTTAGATTAAAAATAATAAATTTTAATTAAAATTTTAATATAATATAATATTAGTGTAAATATTAAATGTAATATAATATTAATTTAAATATTAGATTAGTAGTAAATAAACTATTAGATTAAATATAATATAATATAATATTAGTTTAAATATTATATATAATATAATATTTATTTAATTAAATGTAATATAATATTAATTTAAATATTAAATGTAATACAATATTACTTTAAATATTATATGTATTAAATAAAATATTAGTTTAAATATTAAATGTAATATAATATTAGTTTAAATGTTAAATGTAATATAATATTTTAGTTTAAATATTATGTTAGTATTAAATAAAATATTATTTAATTATTAAATAAATATAATATTAGATTAGATTTGATTATTATTAAATAAAATATTGAATTAGTATTGAAAAACATTAGTTTAAATGTAATATAATATTAATTTAAATATTAAATGTAATATAATATTACTTTAAATATTAAATATAATATAATATAGAATAGATTCTATTAGTATTAAATAAAATATTAGATTAGTTTAATCAATATTTTATTCATTCCCTCCATCGCTATTCCAAATATACAATCCAAACAACATTTCTACTGACCCGAAATAGTCCAAAATAACATTATTCTCAAACCACTTGAGTTAGCACTATTCTCAACCACTAACTCAAAAATCGCTATTCTTGCACTAATCCTTGCACGATCCAAACGTAACCTTAAATGTCTAAATATTAATAATATATAGTTTAATTTTAAGAACAACTAGTAAATTAATTGTTTAAGAGATCAACATATTCACAACTTTTGATTGACAACTGATTTGTCACTGACTCTTTCATCAAACTGCAGCATTTTCATTGTACTTCTAAATAGGAAAATTAAGAGTTAAATATCTTGTATTTTGGTTTTCTTAATAATCATCCTAAACCTTTCGGAACCAGTGGTCTACCTCTATATTAATTGTACAGTTTACTTCTGTACCTGGTAGTCTTTGTAAATATTGCAACTTCTGAGGTCTCTCCGTAATATTATATAGTTCCTGAAATAATTAAATATTCCTTGTTTGAGGAACTTAGTAAATAGCTGGGTCTGTTTGAGCTTGGCTGAAAAATTGAACAAAATGTAACTTGGGTTTAGGCCATGAATTAGCAAATAGCTGGGTCTGGGCTCGGTTTTGTATTGTGATAAGTGTTGTCATTTTAAGACTGAACTATAATTAGCAAGATCTGGACTCGATTAAATATTAAGTGGATAATTTAATAATTAATAAGTGATGCTATTAATTACAATGGGAACTTTATAAAAAATTGGAGCTTATGACATGCAGATTTACATATTTAGACTTTTAAATAACTCAACCTCCGTCAAGCACAAGCCATCCACAGTTCCACGCGGTCCATGTGAACCAGATTCAGATATCGTTTTTCCGTTCCCAGAGAGCCGAAAACTCCAATCTCCAAAGCGGGTACCATTTCCCCAAATTCAAATTTCTCGACAGTTGTCTTGGATAGCATCGTCTCCTGTTTTCCATCCAGTTATTCGTCCAGTTCAAATTGACGACTGGACCAATTGTCAAACCACGCGTCCTATCCTCCCTATTTTGAAAAAAGAGGCGCCTGAACTTTGAAACCGGAGAAAATTTGGCCATGAGTTTTAATTAATGCTCTCCGGTCTTGGAAAGTTTAATAAGCTCATTTCATGAATACTGCTCCTTAAATCAACTACTTTTCTGGCTGATCAAGTTAAGGCCGAAGGGAACGTTCAATGGGAACTATACCAAAATATTTCCGATGTCCGTCAGACCCGTCCGATTTACTTACAGAATCGTGCGTAAGACTTCAAGATTTGAGCATATACATTCACACGAATCTTAATATAAATTGAACGACTCAATTTTCACCGGACCAATTTTGTCCAATGCCCATCGGACCGATTTTATCTGGGTTAATGGACTGGAGAGGATTATGGTTGCTGTTCCTCGATTCTCACGAAGGATAGAAAAGTCGAATAGCACGGAAACGAAAAACCTCATTAGTCACACTACACAGAGTAGACTCCAAAGGGGAAACTGTTTAGTCTTCCTATCGATCTGACAATGACCCAAACCACCACCGCCACTTCGGGCGGAGCCACAGCCTCAGGCGCCCCGTCTCCGTCGGAGCACCGGATCTCCGAAGAGGTAATGGCGGTGCTACCGTCGGATCCTTACGAACAGTTAGACCTGGCGAGAAGGATCACCTCACTCGCCATTGCTTCTAGGGTTTCGCGACTGGAGTCTGAAACGCGAATTTTAAAGAAAAATTTGTCCGAGAAGGACTCTCTTTTGTCAGAGTTGCAGGAGCAGATCTTGCAAATAAATCATGCCCGCGAAGAAGCTGAGGCTAGGCTACGGATTGCACTGGAAGAAAATGTAATTAATTCGTAGTTTCTGAAACTTATTTTATCATTTCCTTATTTTGTACCGTAGTCTGCAATTGAAGAGTTAACATCTCAAATTTTATCTTTTGTGCTGAAGCAATACTTGCGTCAATATCCTTTTTAAGATTGCAATACAACTGATTTTGTGGTTCATTTTATGAGAATTGTATGATACTTCATTTTGTGGACCTTTGGAAGAATTATTTGAATGTGTCTCCTCGGAAAGTTATGATTATTGCCTTTTTTATTTATCAATATTTTTTGTCATGATAGGTCAAGCTGGCCACGGAACGCGATACATTAGCTCATACTTCAAATAAATTATCTCGTGATTTGACTAAGGTATCGACATTTTGGAATTATGTTCAGAGAATATTGCTTTTAAAGAAAATTTACATGACTGGCATGAGGCATTTTCATTTTTGCCGCTCACTGGAAATAGTCAGAGGATACCACAATTCTTCTCATTTTTTCTTCTATTTTTTTGTATATAAGCAGTGAGCATACTGCCAGAATCTATTGAAACCAAATAATTACAGCAATCTGTTTGACAAAAATAATAAAAACAAATCAATTAACCCTCGAATAGAAATGCTCTAGTAAGTAGGCTCTCAATTTTACCAAGAGCAAACACAAGCTTCGCAGGAAATCATACCCCAGTTTACTAGTGAACTCATACTCACCATAACTGGTACTGCATGTCCTTCAGAGTAATACAGGTACCATTTGAAAACCGCACTGAATCCATATACATGATCGGTGTAGAAGGCATACTAGAAAATAGCAGCAGGCTTTTGATTTACAATTAGTCACAGCTTACTCTGCATTCATTGGATTGCAAAGTGCAAAACGCCTTGAAGTCCTTCAAACACCATGTCCGTGTTAATATGTAATCCCACCCAGTTGTAAAGGAAGTTTGTCCATGCTCACTGGCAACATGCTCAGCACCTTATCCTTTATGCTTTCCATTATTCCATTTGTTCAAAAATTCACCTGAAATTCAATTAAAATAACAATACCTCTAAAGGTTTTAATATGATATTGTTGAAAAATCTCAAGGTTTTCTATTCTTCGAAATTACCCATTCAATGGAACTACGAATATTATCAAAAGCAGCTCATAGTTCATGCCTAATCTACCCCTAACAGTTCCTCTTTTTTTTCTAACCCTTATTGTTCGCCTCTTCATAAATAATGGAACTAAAGAAGTTGGTCGATGTGAAAATAATGTGATCAGGGTCTTCACATTTGGACCCCAATTGAATTCTCATGCAGACGTGTTTAACTCCGGGCCTCATTTGAGCCCTTTAACTCAAAATTGGACCCAGTTCAACTGTTTTTGTATTAACTGTGAAATTTTTTCAATGCAAACATTTGTGCTGGTACAGACCAAACAGCCCAGAGATCTGTCATGCCTTATTTTGGACAGATTGATAGTTTTTGACATTCTGTTTGGATAACTTGTGTAGATGGAGACTTTGAAGAGGCAACTGATGCAATCTCTTAATGATGAGAACTCTCCTGTAAGTTCCTTTAAAGTTATTTACTGTTCGAATAATCAATAGGATTCGTTCTGAACACAGTTTCTGCTCTTTCATCTGTAACTTAAATCAGCATCAGGAGACAGTTGATATAAGGACTTGTGATCAATCAATTGCAAAAGTGTCTTCTTGGAAAGGTCTTTTTTCCTTTTTTGTTTATTTTTTTGCGCTAGTTATTTTCCTCTCGGACATTTTTATCTTTTGTGTGCAAGTTTTGTGTACATTTTTGTAGATATTCCCAAGTAATACCCAAAATTCTGTATTAACAATGAATAATACCAAACTCTATTAGCAATTGTAAGTCAAGCAAGCATCATTCCACTGCTGAAATTTTTGTTTTTACTTAATATTTGATCTGTGAACAGTTTATATCAACTTGGCACCTAGAATCTAAATTTTTGGCTTGACGTACTGCATAACAACCATAGAAGCCAGAGTAAAAAATTGTATCAAGTAAGAAAATATGCCTTTTCAACGACATGCCTACTGTGTATTCAATACTAGATGCGTTGTGTGGATTTGTTGAGCTTATTAGAAAAAAAAAAAGTGTTCAGATTACTGATGCAAGCATTTAATTGTTACATTGTTTTAGATGGAATTGCACTTGCACATTCGGTGTCAAGTTTGAGATCTACAGATAATAAAAGTGTCACTCAGGAAGGTGTGATTTTTTTTCAGCACTAATTTGTCATATTAGTCAATATGATATTGACCAGTAGTCAGCGTTACAATATTTTAATAGTGATTGGCACCAAACCAAAACTAATCAAATTAAACAAAATGATAAATAAATAGCAATATTCGAACCATAGACTGAGATCTTGCACAAACCTGGTATGGTTTATCTGGTATGGATTACACAAGTCTTTTGCTCAACACAATTACTCAAGCTCTTTTCCTCCAATACAGCTCCAAGACCAAGTACACAACAATTTCCAGTGACCCGTGTAACTTCAAGATTGCCACCTGGTGCCACCCCGAAGATAACATCGACAGCTGGATCACCACGAACTTATTCATCCGCAGTGTCTCCCAAGCTAGCATCTGGTGCCGCATCACCAAAACCTAAACCTAAACCTATAATTCCTTTGTCTCCTTGGATCCCTTCCAGCAAGCAATCTTCTGCTGCTAACTCCCCTCCACGCAATCGGAATTTACCAGGTTTGTTTGTCTTGTGTGTACTTGTGTGTTTTTGTTGGCTTGTTCGGTCTTTAGTTGCATGCTTGATGATTATTTACACCTTACAGTGAGGTTTAAATCAGCAACAGGAGACAGTTGATTAAACTGACCTCTAACTGTCTCCTGAGTGTTTGTTTGCTTGTTTGGTCTTTAATCATATACTTTCTGGCTCGTTAGGTTCTCCATTGCAAATTTAGAGGTCCCATCTGCTTAAAATAAGGCTCAGTTAATTGTTTGTGTGTGCACATGTTCCTTTTTCATGATCTGGTGCTCAATTGTGCATTTACCCCGAGTTTAATGAGGGAGGCTTCATTAAAACAAATTGTGGTATGGCAACAATGTTGTGTTAGTACCAGCAGCAATGATATGATTTATCCAAGAGTCGTGAAACATACCATTGCATAGTCTGTACTTACCAAACCAGCACTAACTTTGCATTAAAAGATAAGAAAAATAAATAAACAATACAAGTTATACAATAAACTGTTTTTTCTGTTTTGGAAAACAGGACAAACTCCTAGAGTTGATGGAAAGGAGTTCTTTCGCCAAGCCAGGTGTGTGCTTTTAATTCTAGTGCTGTTAGTTATGAAGTACTACAGAATTGTGGAATACTCATTTTTGTTCATATCACAACTTTTCTTGTTAATTTCTCTTTTTTCTTCAGGAGTCGTTTGTCATACGAACAATTTGCGGCATTTCTGGCTAACATAAAGGAGCTAAATGCTCATCAGCAATCCCGCGATGTTAGTTTTATTACTAATTTTCTTATTTTAAGGATTACCCTAGCGTTTTGATTTTACTGGTTAACTGTTCGAGTATCTTTGGGGTTATTGCCTTTATTCAATTTTGTTCATAATAGTATTTTATTAAATAAGAGCAAGCCTAGGAAGTTTTTTTAACATAAGAAAAGTTATGAATTTCGGAAATAAATCTGCTGTTATTCCTTTGGAAGAACATGTTATTCTGATCCCAACTGTTGATCTTCGTGTTCATAAAACTTACTTTGTTGAGATTCACGCATGGAAAAGTTTGAACGGTTAGGATCGGAATAACAACAGATTTATTTCCATGAATTTCAGGATCAGTTAATTATTGATTAATCTGTAAAAATATATATTTATTTATTTACTGTTGAACTGCTAAAAGTGGCTTGGATTGGTTTTTCTTGGTTAACATGCAAAACAAAAATTATAAAACATAAGAAAAGGCCTTTCTGTGTCCATGCAGGAAACCCTAAGGAAGGCTGATGAGATATTTGGTCCCCATAACAAGGATCTTTTTGCATCTTTTCAAAGCCTTCTCAACCGTAACTTGGCATAGAGAATTTGCGCCTCCTGGTATATCTCTTGTTATATCTTTCTACTTTATACATCTATCTTACCTGGATGACTTCCTTTTAACTAGAGAAATTCTTTTACCTTTTAAGTCTTTAGCAGGCTGCCTAGGAAATTGATGCTAGTAACTGGAGTACTCATTTTATTTAATGAGTCTGTAGAGCATGTTGTGACGTTTGCCCAGAGTTATGTGCTATCTATTATATTTATTTAATGAGTCTGTGGAGCATGTTGTGACGTTTGCCCAGAGTTATGTGCTATCTATTATCTTTTGCCGTAAATTAAATAGTCAACTGAGCTGTTGTCGTAGAATGTCTATAGTTGGTGGAGCAGTCTGCTGCAATTTGTTTGCTGTAATAAAGTTCTCTAGATTAGCTCAAAAACCCTGCCACAAAACATTGAACACTTTCTAAATGGAACAATGTAATGTTATATGAGTTAACTTTAGTTGGGCTGCACTTTTTAGTGGAACTACTTAGCTTCTGTTTTGTTCCGATGACCGATGGTATTTCCCGGTATTTTTCTTTAAAGCGTCCAAACCTGTTGGGTAAAATTTATGTTCGTATGGATGGTATATCCACTAACTTTCTGGGTGCCTTTTCATAGTCAAAGGAATAGTACGAAAACAACGTTATTAGGATTAGTACGTTAAAATTGCATAAAAGAATGTTAATTTGAATAGTGTTGAAAACAGTGTGGAAAAAATGATATTCAGAACGATATAAATGTTTTTGAATTGTGTAATTGAGATGAGGAGGGTTGAAATGCACTACGATTTTGTGCTCTAATATGCTCTATATCATTTATCTCCGTTTTCAAAGTCTGAACAATCGATCCGAACACTCAACATGATTTTCATAATAAAATATGATTGGAGACCAAATTTTATATTTTTTTTAAAAAAATTACTATTTTTTTATATAGGTACAAAATCACTGTTTTAAGAAGATTTTGGACCATCCGAAAAAGTGATTTTGTACCTATCTAAAAAATAGTAAACAAATTCTAAAAAATATAAAATTTGGTCTTCAAGCATATTTTATTATGAAGATCATGTTGAGCGGTTCGGATCGACTGTTTAGACTTTGAAAACAGAGATAAAGGATGTGGAGCATATTGGAGCACAAAATCATGATGCATTTGAACCCTCCTCAATTGAGATAACTAATATTCTTATATATTTAACTGGTATTATGTTCTTGTACAACTCATCTTAATATTTAAGCAAGCATCGTAATTTTCCATTTAATGCCCTTATAATTTCTGAAAATAATGTATATATTAATATTTTTTATAAGCACAATATTTAGGCCATCTTTAATGAAACAAAAACTAGTGCATTTTAGTTTATTCCAAAATTATGCTTCATGTGCAAGTTATTTGGTATGAATGGGAAATAAGAAAAGAAATAATTAATCTAGGTAATTTTAGATTGTTAATATTATATTTGGAATAATTAACTAATTTTAGATCATTAATGAACTTGGTAAATTAACAATTGAACATGTCATTAACTACTTGGTGAATATATTTTCATTAAAATTTATCAATTAGTTTAATTAATCTAATAATCAATTTCCGAGTTTTTGGATCCCAATTAGCCCTTGTTTTTTCATCATTAAACTGTGATCCTGAAAACAAGGCTCGTCTTCTTTTTTTCTTCATCTCTTTCTTTCCGTTCTTTTCTGTCTCAACTGAGCCAACATGATTTACCGGTACAATGTAGGTTGGAGCCGGTACCGAACCAATATCCTCGTAACATTTTTTTTTGTTAATCTAAGGCCTTCCATTTGAAATGCATATCGATGTTTTTCCCATAATACACAAAATACCCATAGTTTTAGGTAACAATAGAAATGTGATGGAGAGCACGACGGAGGCTCGAAATTAGATCTTGACAGAGATGTCGGTGTTGAGAAGAGCTCAGAAGACTTGCGAAGAGGAGCAAACGAGTTCTCTATTGATGAGGAGAGCGCAGCCAGAGACTGAGGGAGTAATCCCATATGACCTCTATTTTTTTTATTTTTTTTTAGATTTATATGTAATTTTCTATATAATTTACAATAAAATGTTATCATTCACAATATTAAAATTTGAGTGATGCTTCTATGGACATAAGGACCTATTTGTAAAATGAACATATTTTCATTTTCAAAGTTCAAACAGTCGATCCGACCATTCAACATTATCTCCATATTAAAATGTACTTGGAGGTCAAATTTTACATTTTTTTGAATTTTTTTACTATTTATTAAGTATTTTACAAAATTCAATGGTCTGAATTTGACTAGTTTTTGTAAAATACTTAATAAATAGTAAAAAAATTCAAAAAAATGTAAAATTTGACATCCAAGTACATTTTAATATGGAGATAATGTTGAACGGTTGGATCGACTGTTTGAACTTTGAAAATGAAAATATGTTCATTTTACAAATAGGTCCTTATGTCCATAGAAGAATTTGCCTTAAAATTTTATATGATTTATCTCATTTATAGTTGATCCCCATAGTTTAAAGGTCTTCTGTCTTTGAGCGCAGCAGCATCAGGGTCAACAGTGATAAACAGAGTCAAAAAGAAAATAGCTATATAGTTTTAGTATCTTCTCTTTCAGTTCAATTAGCAATTTCCATCTTTTCAGGATTAGACAGAATTAGCGAAAGTAGTGCTAATATGGTTCTCAATATGTGTTGTGCCGTGTTGTGCTGTGTCGTGACTAGTCACGTTGTGATTTATGTTACATGTCGTGACCAAATTCGAAAGAATAGTCACAGCACATTAATCACACAGTAGTTAAGGCGCGCCGTGACTACACGTGACGTATCCAAACATAACTAGTCACATTGAACTATTTTTTCATATTTAAGTTACTTTATTCAAGATTCACCACTCTATTAAGATCTAATGGTCATAATTACACGTGACTCGCGTGACTACGTGTCGTGATCGGATATTTTGCGTACCATGTCATGCCAAGTTTTTGAAAAATGGTCACGTCACGTGAATGATCACGGCACGGAACACGCAAGTTACGTCACATGACTGACATACGTACCGTACCATAATGTATCCAATCACGCCATAACTTTTTAAGATCCCTGAGTGCTAATCTTTCACTGGTGCCAATGCATCAAAAATAAACTTTGTAAATTCAAATTGTTAGATGAAAGATATAATTTGAATCAAATTTTATTTATTTTGTATGTGTATAATATTTGTATCAAATTTTATGTGTATGATATAAGTATGAAATGAATTTTATATTAGATATTGGATTATATTGTACCACATCACACTAAAATTGTATGGATACGTTTTATTTCATCTTATAAATATTAAGAAATACATCACATTGAAGTTATTAAATAAAATTATTATGCATAGTCAAAATATTTCTTACCGGTCAAATTCAAACATCTTCAATCATTTATAATTGGTATTTCTTAAATATGTAGGATGTTATTAATATGAATGTGCAAGCAAACGTAGTTATATTATGTTGAGGAGGGATCCACTTACATCATTTTTTGGTGACACTGGATTACACCTTACATTTTCAAAGTTTTCAAAGTCCAAACAGTTGATCCAAACCGTTCAACATGATGGATATATTAAAATGTACTTGCAGATGAAATTTTACATTTTTTTGAATTTGTTTACTATTTATTAAGTATTTTACAAAACTGTTGTTTCTAGACCATTGAATTTTTGTACCATTTTAATAAATAGTAAACAAATTTAAAAAAAATATAAAATTTGATTTGCAAGCACATTTTAGTATATCCATCATATTGAACGATTTGGATCGACTATTTAAACTTCGAAAATATAGAATGTAATTCGTTGTCACAAAAAAAAAATATAAGTGGATCTCTCCTCTGTTATGTTTTCCACATTATATGATCAAATATTAAATCACAAGCAACACATGCATGCATGATTCATTCATGCGCTTGCGCGTATGTACTACGTATGTATGTGTGCGTATGTATACTATTATTTTATGTAAAATCTAACACTATTTTATATTTTTTTAAATTTAATTTAAAAAAATATAGATGATTTTTTTTTTTAAAATGGTATAACCTGCACTTGTCTGCCTCACGCAGGTCTTAAATTCTTGTAAGTTGTAAGAGTCTGAATCTGCTGCGATCCTGGGTGAGATCGCAGGATCCTAAAATTCTGAATCAACGGTTCAAATTTTTCTGTGCGCAGATCTCGAAAACACTTTGGAAAAGTAAATTTCCATGCACGCATCACGAAAAAAACCAACAGCTGAGATTCTGGATCGCAGGGTCCTGCGATTCCCGAGAATCACAGCAGATTTATTTTCAAGTTGTAAGTTGTAACCCAATATTATGTTACTTTTACAATCCGTTTCATGTAGGACTGTAGAGTTATGGACAGAAATCAGAAAAAATTAGAGAAAAACAAAAGAGGGGAAGAAAATTTGGAATTCGTATTCTCTGCATTAATATTAAAGGGCCCCGTACGTTATAGGCGTGGACCGGATTGGCTCCGATCCTGATCAGACGGCCGAGATGCTCTTTTGAGTTTAATGCAGAAGATGCGGACTCAGAAATTTCCAGAAAGTAAGTTCTAGGCGATCTAGGTTTTGCTCTTTTCTAAAACTCACAAGCCGACTCGTCACGGAGCCGCAACCAGCCCGAATCCGTGGCAAACGGCAATTAAATCCGTTCCAGTAATCAAACAGCGCCTCCTGAAAAAGGAGAAGCATAAGCAAAAGCAAACTCATCTTTCGCAGAGGCGCTTCTGATCTTCACTAATTTAACTCGAGCAGAAGAGCTGAAATGACGAGGAAAGGAAGACAAAATGGCGGCGGTGCCAGCGTGGTTAACGAGGCGACGATCGTAAATGTCGGGAAGGTTTTAGAGGATTTTCGCGCTTCCGATGCTGAGGGTTTGTAGCCGTTTTCCATTCTTTTTAATTTTCCCCTATTTTTTATTTTCAGCTTCCTCTTTCTGCATATGGTACCTTAGGTAAAATCTGTACTGGTAGGCCAACGAGCTAGGTTTTTGCATTAGTGAAGACTTTCAAATTGTTGGATTCCATTAATTTATAGGTTTAATACGATAAAGTTTAATTTTATGGGGTACAGTGTACTGTAAATTCACAGCTGTATTGTGTTGCCATTTAGCCATTACCTTTGTTGTAAGTAGTGAACTATCTAAGATGAAGGTGTTGATGCAAAATCAAGTTTCATGGTTCGGGATTTTAGTTTGCAAAACATAAATTTCTTGAGTGTCTATGGAAAGTTCTGCTCAATATTTGCTTATGTTTAGATCCGGCCAGTTTAGCAAACTGTAACTTCCTATTCTTTGAAGTATTACCAAGCTGTAATTTTCATTGACATCCCTCTAAAATTGACCATAAGCACATTATCCCTTATAAAACAGTACACTATTAAGATTCTTTTGGGTTCAATATGGAAAAATTCTCGACTTAAGTGGCTGTGTTAAATGAAATCGAAGAACCTTTCATGTTTCAGCTGTAGTGCACCTTATTAATGACTGATATTGCTCCATTTGTAAATGTTATATATTCTTCTTTCACAAAGGTCATAACTTGTCTCTTTAACTTTTCCAGTGTATAGTTTCGAGCCTAACCTGTCGAACAAAGAAAGAGCTTCAGTTCATCAAATGTGTAGAAAGATGGGAATGATTTCGAAAAGTTCAGGGTAAATTTTAAAGTTCAGGCTTCACGAAATATAAATTTCCATACCAATATCCATATTAGAAAATGTTTTGATGTAACTATGTTTCCTTCAAAAGGAAAGGGGCACAACGCCGACTCTCTGTTTATAAGAGAGAGAAGAAGCAAAATAAAGATGAAGAAGACTCAATGACAAGGTTGAGATTTTCAGATGAATCAGTAAATGTTTTGAGGGAGCTTTTTGTAAATTACCCTCCTGGCGATGAGGACCTGAGTGAAGGTGTGGTAAAAACACCAAATAAAAAAGCTGGTAAAGCGCAGGCAAACCAGGATCCCACCTTTTGTAGGCCGAATTTAACCAAAGCAGATATAGAGAAGAAGGTTGAGTTGCTTGAAACCAGAATTAAAGAGTCAAAACAGTTGCGAAAGGTGAATTTCTGATTTTTTTTCTTTCTTCTGCAGTCCTTTGTACAAGTTCAGATCATATTATGCTGGAATGGCAATGATCTGGGCTACTACCAGTTGGTATTAGGTATTTAGGTACTAGGAAGCACTGATGAAAATTCTTGTCTATATTTATAGGGCAAAAGGTTAGAAAAAACTTCGTATTTGCATCACGTGTAGCATAGATAAAACTTTTGTCTTGCTTTGTTTGCAAGTTAGGATTCTTCACCAGAATAATATTTTATCTCATTAGCTCTTGAATAAAATATATTGTCTGCAGATGGTTGAAGATAAAGCTAAACTTCCAATTGCATCCTTTAGAGATGCCATTACTTCTACGTTGGAAAATCATCAGGTAATGCCAAGTAATGGGCAATAAATACGAGCAAAAGGAAATTTGTGATGTTAAACTAAAATGCTGATGTGTATTTTATTGTTTATATGGCATAGGTGGTATTAATATCTGGCGAGACAGGCTGTGGTAAAACTACCCAGGTTGTTTGTTTTTTATGTACTTTAATTTAACTAGGTAAAAGTGTGCAAGTTCAATTCTCGTTATTAAAACTTATGTTTCAGGTCCCTCAATTTATATTGGATCAAATGTGGGGCAAAGGAGTATCTTGTAAAGTCGTGTGCACACAACCGAGGCGTATATCAGCCATCTCTGGTACAGTACATGAAAGTTCTTTATTTGTTATTTTGCCTGACTGAAATTTTTTCACTTTCCTCAATGTTGCCGGCAGTATAGCTTATATTGATTTCGACACATCTTTTGTATGGTTAACCAGTTGCTGAAAGAATATCATCCGAGAGAGGGGAAAATGTTGGCGATACTGTTGGATATAAGGTAATTTTTCTGACAAATGTGTTTGTTTAATTACACTAGAAGAGCTTTTACATTACTCGTGGTAACAATATCCTGAAAAAAACTCAGATCCGCCTGGAGTCCAAAGGTGGGAAGAATTCCTCCATAATATTTTGCACAAATGGTGTTCTTCTGAGATTGTTGATTGGTAGAGGGGCAAATTTGTCAAAAACAAGATCTACAAAACTACCGCTTAATGACAGTATTTCCGAAATAACTCACATCATAGTGGTACTTATATGTTATCTGCATTTTTATGTTTCAATACTTTCGATGTATTTCTCTTTCTCCTCTTTGATCCTCCCTCTCTCTCTCTCTCTCCCATACAGGATGAAATTCATGAAAGGGACAGGTTTTCAGATTTCATGCTTGCTATTCTCAGGTGAATTGCAGAGGGTCTAGTGTTTTACTTAACTTCCTCGAGGATTAGGCTTACCAAAATATAGCAATATCATACTGGCAAGGTCACTATAATACTGTGTGCTAAACATTACCTCACCAGTTAGACCTCATAAAACTGCTCTGTTTATCTTTGCCATTTTCTCTCTCTAATTGGTTGGTTACAAGAGGAGAAGGTGAAAAATGCTTCTAGCTGATGGTGGTCTGTACCAGCCATGCCATACTATTTAATTGAATGTTAAATAACCTTCTTTTTCTAATCTTTTCTTAATGCTTACTGTGTTTTACTTGCAGAGACCTATTGCCTTTGTTGCCTCACTTACGACTGGTGGGTATGACTTCTCTGTTTTCCTTTGCCTTAATTAACCATGAGCTTGTTAAATTATAATTTTTTGCTACTTTTCTCACTAATCATTGTTAGTAGGTTCTTATGAGTGCTACAATTGATGCTGATCGATTTTCAAAATATTTCAATGGATGTCCAATTATTCAAGTTCCTGGATTTACTTATCCAGTAAGTATTTTTTTGAACTTAAGCATTCTAGGTTTCTCTTTCTTTTGTGAATTGCTTCCAAATTACAACGATTAAATTGATTTTCAATTTTTTCTTAGGTCCAAACCTTTTATTTGGAGGATGTTCTATCTAGTCTAAAATCAACCCAAGATAACTGTCTAAAGTTAACATGTACAAGCAAAGCTTCAACTTCAATTATACAAGATACTCCATTGAATGAAGATTACAAAAATGCCCTGGATGAATCAATCAGCATGGCTCTCTTAAATGATGAGCTTGAGCCTCTCCTTGAGCTAATTGCCGCTGAAGAGGATTCACGAATTTATAACTACCAACACTCCTTATCAGGTGTAAGCCCTTTAATGGTCTTTGCTGGTAAGGGCAGTGCAGGTGATGTATGCATGCTCCTCTCTCTCGGTGTTGATTCTACTCTAAAGGACAAAAATGGAAAAACTGCATTGGATTGGACCCAGCAAGAGAACCAAACAGAGATTGAAAAGGTAATCAAGGAGCACATGGGGAAAGGCGCATTGAAATCTACACAGCAAGATGATTTACTCAACAAGTATCTATCAACCATTAATCCTGAGCATATCGACACGGTTTTAGTTGAACGGTTGCTTAAAAAGATCTGTAATGATTCAAAAGAGGGGGCTATTTTGGTCTTTTTACCTGGTTGGGAGGATATAAACCGGACCAGAGAGAAATTGCTTGCCTCTGCTTTTTATAAGGATTCGTCGCGATTTCTAATCCTCTCCCTCCACTCAATGATACCTTCTGTCGAACAAAAGAAGGTGTTCAGGAGACCTCCCGGTGGGGCCCGGAAGATAATTCTATCAACAAACATTGCGGAGACGGCAGTCACCATAGATGATGTCGTGTTCGTTATAGACTGTGGAAGGATGAAGGAGAAGAGCTATGATCCCTATAATAACGTGTCTACCCTGCAATCTTCTTGGATTTCAAAGGCAAGTATGAAGCAGAGGGAGGGACGGGCTGGCCGGTGCCAGCCTGGCATTTGTTACCACCTCTTCTCGAAGTATCGTGCTAATTCTCTGCTTGACTATCAGGTGCCCGAGATTAAGAGAATGCCTATTGAAGAGCTTTGCCTGCAAGTAATTTTTTTTTTTGCTTGGATTTTATATATTT
Organism: Carex kokanica; assembly: GCA_025461125.1. Lineage (NCBI taxonomy): Eukaryota > Viridiplantae > Streptophyta > Magnoliopsida > Poales > Cyperaceae > Carex > Carex kokanica. The sequence continues at coordinate 542,717 of JAJGRX010000922.1, forward strand.
AGATCCATTAATTCGTATGAATTGCATACTGGTAACCCTCATAACCTAAAAGACAAGCCTTGAAGCATTTTGTATTAAGACAGTTATGAATTACGTTTCAGATTTCAATATCTTTCTGGGCCTCTTATTGTGCGGTGTAATACCTACTGAATTTTCTCTGTTACTCCCTGCATACCATTTATCCATTTGTTTATTTCAATTGCTTGTCATTGTTATAATCATCAGTATATTACTGTTTTGTTGTTTGGTTGTTCAACTGGGGCAACTTAATGGCACTCAGCTAGAGATTAAGTATCAAAAGAAAACCCAAATGCAGTGCTCTACTGTATCTATGATGCTTTTGACCCGGCCTAACCAGCTGAAATTGCAACCCTTAAAGCTGGTTATGGGACATGTACAATTTTGCTCTCGTGTATCTCTCTCATAGCGGTTCCATTTTTCAGGTCAAGTTGCTTGATCCCAACTGTGCCATAACCGACTTCCTCCAAAAGACACTAGATCCTCCTGTCCCAGAAACTGTGCAAACTGCCATTATATTGCTCCAGGAACTTGGTGCATTAACTGATAGTGAATCCCTAACTGAACTTGGATCAAAACTTGGCTCGCTCCCCGTGCATCCATCCACAAGCAGGATGCTCCTATTCGCAATTCTGGTGAACTGTCTCGATCCAGCGCTGACTTTGGCGTGTGCAGCTGACTATAGGGACCCATTTGTACTCCCCATGTTGCCTGAGGAGAAGAAACGTGCTGGATTTGCTAGAGCTGAATTGGCAGGGCTGTATGGGGGGTTTAGTGACCAGTTGGCGGTAGTTGCTGCATTTGATTGTTGGAGGCGTGCAAAGGATAAGGGGCAAGATGGTCAGTTTTGCGCAAGATATTTCGTATCTGGAGGGACCATGAATATGCTTTTTAATATGAGGAGGCAATTGCAGAGTGAGCTGGTGAAAAATGGGCTTTTACCTGCTGATGTGTCAGGCTGTAGTTTGAATGCTCATGATCCCGGTACATAGTAATTAAATAAAATAAAATAAAATATCAATTGAAAATTTCTTTAACAATAACAGTAAGTGCTTTCTTTTTGCAGGTATTCTCCGTGCTGTACTCATGTCAGGAGCATATCCCATGGTTGGCCGCCTTCTCCTGAAACGGCAGAACGACAAGCGACCAGTAGTGGAGACCGCAAAAGGGGCCAAGGTGCGCCTCCACCAGCGTTCCTGCAACTTCAATGTCTCCTTCAAAAAATCAGCCCCTCTTATAATATATGATGAGATAACTCGTGGAGACGGCGGTGTGTACATAAAAAACTCTTCCATTGCGGGACCATACCCTCTGTTGTTGCTTGCCTCTGAAATGGTAGTGGCCCCACCGCCTGACGTGGATAAGTGGGAAACTGATGACGAGGAGGGGAGTGAGGAGGAAGAGCAAATTAATGGCACGGACTCAGGGCGTGGGGAGCAGATTATGTCACAGCCAGATAATGATGTCTCCGTGGTTGTTGATCGGTGGCTTAGGTTTCAATCGACGGCACTTGATGTGGCCCAGATTTATTGCTTGAGAGAACGCCTCACCTCTGCTATTCTGTTTAAGGTTTGTCTCCCCACCCCCCCCCCCCCCCCCCAAAAAAAAAAAAAAAAACACACACACACCTGATTCTGGGTTCTATTCTTTTCTATTCTGCTTGTCTCATATTTATGATAAACATTTTCAACCAAAACACATTGATGGCTGGTGGTAGAACTAAACTAGCTTCCTACTGAATAGTTCAGGTTCAGTATATGCAAAAACTGGCTAGTTGATTCGTGTTGATTAATTTTGTTACTAATGTTAAAATAAATATATTTTTGTACAAAGACCAAAAAAAAAAAAATGTACATTGTATGATTTTTCTTAAAAATTAATATTTTGGCTGATGACAGGTAAAGAACCCACAAGCAGTCCTACCTCCTGCTCTTGCAGCATCAATGCATGCAATATCTTGCATTCTTTCTTATGAAGGCCTTCCTTTGGTAACTTCTGGTTATGTTCAGCCAAGTGATTACTTGACGTCTCTCTTGTCAGATAAAAGGCCTCAGCCAAATAATTATCCTTCTAATTCCCATAGAAACCATCACAAACCGATGAATTTCAGAAATGCAGGAACTGTTCCAAGTCAGCCTCAGCCTTCCTTTCACAGTCCAAGTGCAGTCGGTTCTGAACGACCAAGAGTGCGGTCCTTTAAGAGGCACCGGGAGAGTGGTCCTCGATGAGCTTTGTTCTATTTTAGTCAAGTATGGTCAGGACTGTTGTGATAACAGAGCGCCATATTATGATTGGCTCAGTTGAATTGATATCAGCTGGGTAGTGGGGATGAAAAGAGGAAGGGAATATTATTTTGTTGTTAAAGGGGGGGCAATGTTTGTTTTGTTGCGTTGGAGCTTAACTGGTAGGTGGACTAGAGATGGGTGCGTTTAGTTGGACTGGGCCTATGTACAACTCTGCATGCAGGAATATGCTTTTGTATATTTAAAAACATTCGCATGTTATCAGTACAGTTGTTTAGACTAATTAGCTTAGTTATGGAAGTTTAACCTTAGTTGGGTTATGCTTTTGGACTGAAGTTAATACGATATGTATGGAGACGGTTCCAGTTAAAAACAAAAAATATAATATCATTTGGCAACTTTCTGTGTTTGTTATATTTTTCACTAAATTCTTTTGTTATTCAATTTTTTTTTTTGAAAAAAAAGGCTAAAAAGCCAGTTTCATATTAATGAAACAAAGCTAAGTTACAAACGGCATAGAACTAGAGTTATTCTCCCGAAATATAACACCACAGCTGTGCTAAAAGCACAGAACCATATAAAATGCTGTTCAACATATTTTCAAAAGTCAGCAAGGTAAATTAGAACTAAGCCTCTTTTGAGGGGCTTGGGGTATTTCCAGGCTGCAAAATTTGATCTTCTGATATCATCATCTAGGTGTCAGTTCTCTCCTGATTCCTCTGATCTGGCTAGTTGGGGCAGGTCCATCTCTCTTTCATCCTCTTCTGGTGTTAAGAGTGTTGTGTGGTATGACATCCAATGTCTCACGTAACCAAAGGGCTCACATGACCTGTCCAATAAGTAACCAAAGAGATAATCAGTAAAATTATATTTTTTTTCTGGCAGATTTAGAAGAAGCTTGTTTAAAACATATGTCATTTCTATATTTCCATATTATCCAACATACATCACTATATACTAATTAGAAAGCAATCCTATCAGTGGGAGCCAAGTTTATTGCAAATTGTGTGATATATGTACATGTGTCCCACTGTTGCATATAATTGTGACTTCTTCTTAACCAGAACCACACTTGCTTTGTTTTGGGGGCAATTAAGGAACATGTGGTTTATGGATTCATCCTCATGGGAACATAAAAGACATTTTGGGTCTCCCTGCCATTATTTCTTAATAAAATTGTCTTTTGTAAGAATTATGTTATAACTAAGTAGCCACATGAAAATTCTGAACTTTTGTTATTCAATTATATTACTTTTTCAATTATAACTCCTTGATGTAATAAAAGTTTACTACTCTCAACAAGATTTCCGAATAATTTGTTTCTTTGAAACTTTTCACCTCTTTTGTACTCTGATGTAAAGGTATCAAAAATCACTGGAACTTGTATAACAGCTTCATCTCCATTCTCTTTGCTTTTGTCAACTCTTCTTCTGATTTTGATATTCTAGAAGAAGTAATTGCGTGCTCCGCTCTTGTGTAACCCCTTGTGGAGCACGTTCATAAAGGGTGTTTGGGGAGAGTTTGGTTCATCTTTAATTGTACGGATTCAGTGAAGGTTTCGACTCATGTATAGCTTTGAGTCCAACACTGTAATTGGAAAAGTAAAAAATAACAGTGAAAAGTTCTTCAATATATGTTCCCATCTAAAAGAGGCCACTAAGTAGGGGTGAAAACGGAACGGACAGTACATATTCAAAATTAGATATGTATATCTGAATAAGTAGGGGTGAAAACGGAACGGATAATACTCGATATGTATTCAAAATTAGATGTGTATATCTGAATATGATTTTAAATTTTAATTATTTGTATCAGAATAGTAGATGTATGTCATATAGTTTAATATATATTATAAAGGAAAAGGGTTCAAATTAGTGTTTTGCAAACAGGCACGGGCGGGCGGGCACGGGCAAAACCCAGGACGGGTCACGGGCAACGCGGGTCACGGGCGACACGGGACGGGTTAGCACGGGTATTTTTTTGAAAAACCCTACCCGGCCCCTCTCAAACCCCCCGGGCAACATGGGTCCGGTTTTTTTTTTCTGTTTTTTTTTGCTGTTTTTTTTTTCTGTTTTTTTTTCTTTATTTTTTTTCTGTTTTTTTTTTCTGTTTTTTTTTTGCTGTTTTTTTTTCTGGTTTTTTTTCTATTTTTGGGGGGGAAATTTGAATTTTTACGGGTACGGGCATCACGGGCACGGGCAACCCGGGTCCACGGGACGGTACGGGCGGGTACGGGTTTGAAACGGGTACGGGTATCACGGGTAAAATTTTAAAAAACCATGCCCGGCCCTTCTCAACCCTTACCCGTTTAACCCGTGAACCCGTGCAAAACCCGTGCACGGGCACGGGTCCCGGGCGGGCAGGGCCGGGTCTGACCCGGGCGGGTATTTTCAAAACACTAGTTCAAATGCCTTTATTTTTTGTGCCTCCATCATACCTCTATTCTTTAAAACTTTAATAAGTTAAAATTTAAAACTTAAAATTCAAAATAAAACCGTTGGATATGAACTACATCATTTTATCTATGCGACGTGTAAAAAAATATGACATTTCAACTTTGTTTTGGTTGTCATCTTGAGCTTGTAAAAAGGTATACTAGTGTGGATAATTTCTAGACGTTGATTTTTCAACTTATTATAAACTTTGATAGTTTTTTATAAATATTTATAATTTTTTTTTATAAATATCTGATCTAATCCGTATCCATCTAATATCCGATCCATATCCGTATTCTAAAAACAAAAACAGATACGGAGATCCGTATCCGATTCATTTTCACCTCTACATAAACCATGACCTTTAAAAAAAAAAAAAAACATTTTTTTATGTCCATTTGCATTAGCAAAAAGGATTAATATATCAAACCAGTAACTCTTAATCTAAACTCTCATAAGCCATGACTTAAAGCCTTAATATAATTAGGTGTCAACTTTTTGTCCAATCAGGTGGGATCGAGTACGGATACGACCCGACCCGACCCGACTCGTTTGATTTGACTATGTATAATTATTCTTGTATAAAATTTCTAGAGGATTCAAATATTTCGTATTTTAATCGTGCTTTACATTATTATTTTTGTTTTTAAAGTTCAAAATAGTTAATTCAAATTGCGTAACACAATTTTCATATTAGAATGTACTTGGAGAAAAAAATATTTTTTGGAAATATTTTTTACATATTTTTTGATAGGTACAAAATTTTTGTTCTTGAGAAGATTTTGAACCATAAAAAATAGTGAAATTTTACTTATTTAAAAAAAAGGTAAACAATTTTCAAAAACTAAAAAATTTGATCTCCAAACACATTATAATATGAAGATTATGTTGAGAGGTTCAGATTGACTGTTTGAATTTTAGAATAGAGATAAAAATTTGAAGCACTATTAAAGTATAAAAAACATGAAACATTTGAATCATACTCAAATTTCTAATATAATTCTCATATATTAGTGGAGAAATAGCAATTTTCACCGATTTAATTTAAATATTTTTTATTATGAAACATACTGTCCTAACCTTATTTTTTTTGTTAAAGATTTGTAATTATGTAGTGCAAATGGTTAACAGTCCGGCATATTAGAATCAATTAATATATACAAAACCATTATACATTGTAAATTTGTAATAAGGTTAATGAGATTATAAAATATCAATCCTTTCTACTTCAACAAAATAAATCATCATTATTAATAAAAGGCAATATCGATAATTTTTTTATTCTTTGTGCCTTTAACATACCTTTATTTTTTTATTACAAAATTAATATGTCAAAATAAAATAGTTATATGTCATCTATATTATTTTCTTGACATGCACATAAAAAATTATCATTTTAAAAAAAATTATATCGAATCGATAATTTGAAACATCAGCGTTAAGAAATTATCCATATCTATGATTATATATTCTATAATCTCTTGATGCCAATCGAAAACTCAAAATGCCAATTCTTTTCATACGTGCATAAAAGTTGATATAAATCATATCTTACAGTTTTATATTGACATTTAAATTTTAATTTCTAAGTTATTAAAACTTTGAAACAATGACATAACAAAGTCATAAAAAAACAAAAGCACTTGAACTCCTCTATTAATAATACTATGAAATACAAAAATAGTGAGATTATGCTCCAACAAAATCAATAAGCAATTAATAATTTTTTTAACAAACAAGCAAACATGAAGAAGATAAATAAAAAGAAATAAGATAGAAAATTTCGGCACAACAGAAAAATAATATTATTTTGAAAATATAGATATACAACAAAAATATTTTTATTTACAAGAGCGCATAAAGCTACATTTATATATATTAAAAAATTCACATAATTGCAAGATTACAAAGGTATTACAATAAATGGGATGTGTTTCATCTTCTTCAGAATAAAAAAAGGATACACTTTTCAAAAAATCTATATTAATTTCTATACTTTTTGAAGAAAAAATCAACTAAGTGACTTCATATAAATTATATTTTTCTATACCCAAAAAAAAGTAAAAAATAAGATACCTACTAAGAAAAGTAACTTAGGAAGCATTAAAGAAACCATAAAAGAGAATATTTTACTGTAATGAGAAATGGAATTGCTAAAAAAGATTGATGGGAAAAAGAAAGAAAATAGAAGAAACTAGGATGCATAAATCAATATTTATTGTTTTACACATTAAGAAATGAAATTACGAAAGGGACTGTTTTTTCTTATTTTGAATATTTTTTTATGCATCACAGCTTTGTGAAATAAAATATTAACAACGTTAATGTGACTTCATGCATGCATGTTATTTTAATTTATTATCTGTGACAAATCATCGGTATTTACCTCTTATTTGCCCAATTATTTACCGACATGCTATTTTTATAGGTGATAGAGTTTTATACTTGTTTCAACGGAAAAGATGGGTCACGGACCCACTATTTTGGAAAAGAAGGATGGGATTACATTATCATTGACTGACTTAATTTTTTTTTTTTTTTAAATGATAAGCGTCCATCATTCGTGTATACACGTGTCAGTGACACATTTTTATATGTTTATCTTATCTGTACCGTATTCGATAAGATGGGTACGAATAAGATTTTTTTCGTAAATTTATCGGATAAAGATATGGGTAATGATTTTTTTTCGTAATCTAAACGGGTAAGGATACGAGTAAAGCCTATTCCCTATCTATTACCCGATCGGGTAATTTTATATATATAGAGAGAGAGATTGGGTAATATCAAAACTAAAGGTTTAAATAGCGTTTATCGCATCATAGCCGAACAACTGAAAAAACAGCGATATGTTCAAATAGCGCCGCTATAGCGCCATAGTTTTTATTATCCGAAAACGCTATAGCGCCACTATAGCGCGCTATTTAGAACATTGATCAAAACGCTTGTTCCTCAGCCGTGGTGTAACAAATTAGTTTTTCGATTTTCAAAGTCCAAACAGTCGATCCAAACCGTTAAATGTGATCTCTATATTAAAATGTACTTGGAGACTAAATTTTACATTTTTTTGAATTCTTTTACTATTTATTAAAGCCAATTTTAAAATCATTGATTTTAATGAACATCCATTTTATTGTCCATTCATTTGAATATTAATGTTTATCGTAGACTATCTTTAACTCCTCAAAAAGTACAAATACTGTTCTTACAAAGGGTTTTATTTTTGTCATCAGGCTTCAGCCTAGATTTTCATTCTTTCTGAATTCTGATATTAGCTTGAGCCAGAGAATTACAAACAGAAATTCAGAGTAGATCCAATGCCCATCGGACCTACTTCGGTTTGATGGGTGTGATGACCATCCAATCAGCATCAAGATTCGTGCACTTCGCATCAAAATTCATACGAGTCTGTATTAATTTCCATGCGCACAAATTTAATACTAATCATATGGTGCTAGAGTTAATTGAACCTAAAAGTAGGTCCGGTGCCCGTGGTCCTACAAATTCGTATCCTCTGCGGAGTTATTCCCTGCAAGTTGTGCGGAGCTTTTGATCTGGTCTGTTCGTTTTGATTGGACGGACCAGATTAGATATTGTCCGAATTGAAAACAAAAAAACAAAATTCCCGTGTCCAATAAGATCTGATCTGGTCCGTCCGATCAAAACGAACGGACCAGATTAAAACTCCGCACGACTCCGCAGGAATAACTCTGCAGAGGATACTGGTCCGTGGTCCTACTCCTATCTCTACAAACAGTTCGTATAAATGGAAATGGATGTCTCCGTTTGTATGTGAAAGCGAGCATCATAAATTTTAGACAGGTCGGTCGGTCGGTCAAACCGAATCAAATGTGGTGCTTTGCACAGAGTTTGTAACTTAGAAAGAGACTTGTAGAGTTGTGGTGACAAAACTTTGAAAGCTAGATCTAGATGCTGCTCCAAATTGGAATAAAGTTTCAACTACGAACCTGACATTTATAATATTTTATTTATAGCCATTAGTTGAACAGGACACAAGTCATAGAAGACGCGCGTGTGTGCTGTAGGGATGAGGGAAGATGAATTGATGATGATGAACAGATGCTGCTGTGGCGTCGTTTTTGTGGTCACAGATGTGGTCGAACGAAAGCGACCTTTTTATCCGAATGAAATTAAATGATCGAGAATGATGTTGATTAGGATGGAAACTATTCGACATTAAGGAATAAAATGTATACCAATAATATTAGTCCCTCTTAAAAAAAACATCTTTAAAAGAAATCGAACTACCTTGCCAATTTATAAAGAGAAAATGTTTCTATACCCAATCTTTTGTACTCACTTTTCGTATGTGTTTCAACTGCTTCGTAACTGTCTTATATAATCTCCGATCTCTCTCTTTCTCAAATTTTCCGATCTCTCTCTCCGTTATTAATCCATCTCTTCTTCAAAAATAATTCTCAAATCTCTCAATTTGAGATCCGACCCTACCTCCGACGGCCTCTGTTATAGTTATGAAGTAACAAACTTTGTATGTTGAATAGTATGCTTGTGTGGAACAGATGTATTTTGTGTGTTGAATGTTATTGTTTGTGTTTGTTACTATTGAACAATGTGGTTGTGACTAGTGACATTTTATGCTTGTGAATAGTTATTTTTGTTGAACAATGTGTTTTATTGTATTAATGTTTTATAGTTTGCATCTGTTAGTTTTACAGTTTACATCTGCGAGTTTTACAGTATTGAAGTTTTATAGTTTCTGTATGTTAGTTTTATAGTTTCAGGTGTCAGTTTTACAGTATTGAAGTCTTATAGTTTGCATCTGTTAGTTTTATAGTTTACATCTGTGAGTTTTACATAGTTTGTATATGTTAGTTTTATAGATGTATCTGTCAGTTTTACAGTATTCATCTTTTATTTCACTTTTCAATATCCATCTTCTAGTTATAGTATACATAGATTTGTTTTACAGTATATATATATAGATGAGCTATTGTGCTTTGCAAAGTAAAGTCATCGTTTTACTTCGGCTTACTTTTTGAATTTTCAAAGTCCAAAACGTCGATCCGACCGTTCAAGTTGATCTACATATTGAAATGTGCTTGCAGACCAAATTTTACATTTTTTGGAATTTTTTTACTATTTATTAAGCCACTTTGAAAATTGCTGATCACATGGTCCAGAAAAAACAGTGCAACAAAATTCTGGACCATGTGATCAGCAATTTTCAAAGTGGCTTAATAAATAGTAAAAAAATTCCAAAAAATGTAAAATTTGGTTTGCAAGCACATTTCAATATGTAGATCAACTTGAACGGTCGGATCGAAGTTTTGGACTTTGAAAATCTAAAAAGTAAGCCGAAGTAAAACGATGGCTCTACTTTGCAAAGCACAATAGCTCATCTCTCTCTCTCTCTCTCTATATATATATAGTATTATTTTACATGATATAGATGCATATATAAATATTAATAATTGAAGAAAGAAAATAATAAAAAAAAGTTTTAAAATTTTAATTTTAAAAAAAAATTAATTTTGCATAATTTTATGTGTTATTTAGAAATAACTGCAAGTTTGAGAAGTGATTCGGTTTTGAAATCTTCTAGAAGCTGTCACTCTGAAAGTACAACAAGTGGTCTCGCAGAAAGTACAGGTAGTTTGGCAAGTTGTGCAAGTTGCAAACGGTTAGCAACAAACTTGTGACCACTTACAAGAGTCGCTGGTTGTTAGAATTTTGAATTACGTATTATATATGATTTGTTATTGAAGATACAATATTAAGTATAGAGTTTTACAGTATTCGCTCAAGTTAAATAACAGTTAGTTTGAATAAAAATTGAGTACAATTAGTCACTTCTATTTATATAAATATATAAGAATAATCAACGAGTTGAAATCCTCAACTGTATTGGATGTGTTTCAAACATCTCTTCTCTCGTCGTAGTCGTTCTCCCCTCCCCACCACAAAAATTTCAGGAGAGATTATTTGATAGCATGAATTCTGATTGGACCTCAAGCTTGGTGAAATTCCATCACTTGATCAACGGAAGGCGATACGAATTCTCACGGAGTCGCTGTTAGATAAAATCCATGACAAGGAAGGAGACGGACTGACGGTCTATTGAGCGGTAAGAATAAGAAAATCCTCACCGCGAAGGATTCACGAAGCACCGCAAGCAGCACGCGGAAAAACCCGCGTCATTCTTTAAACGCTCACCTCTCGATGATCTCACCTCCCGCGTCAGCCACTCTCCACCACCTCCCGGTGACATCATTCTCCCCGTCATCAACGCGACTTCACAACCCACCCAAGATATTTTATCCCTTGGACCTGGTGTACCAAAACCAAATCAAGAGATGTATTGGACATTCTGCTATTGGTCTAATCATTTATCTGGCATGAACTTTTACCTGACCAAAGACCGCACGACTTGGACACAAGTTGTTTTTTCTTATCCACTTGCAATTTGTACTTCTTTCTACCAGGATGCTGACACGGAAGATCCAAGCATTACAGATTTACAGTTATAAACCTTCAACACGTGGATATTTCTGCTGAATAGTACAAAGTTTTGTGCGTATTGTTTTGTGGTGTACGAACACCGACATTCATTTTCCGGTCCCAGGAAAAGGAAATCAACTTACCAATTAATTATTACTGTAGAAAACTTGAGCGGAGATCTTTTTGCTCTCCTTTTTTCCCTCTCAATTCGACCTGTTGTATCTGGTCCAGTAGTACCTTTGGCGCTACTTCTCGCCAATTCTTGTTAGTTCATTGCTTGTTACTTGTTAGGTTCGCTTTGAATTCTGTTGTTCTTCGTCAATTTTTTGATCTAGAAATTAGGTAATTGGGTGTTGCAGTTCTAGTAACTCTACTAGATTTTTTTCTCCGTGGATTGAATTTTCTGATCGTTTAATCTGCGCTATAATTTAGCTAGAGTTGTAGTAAATTAGGATCCTTACTTTTGATTGCTTAGAGCTGGGCTTTTTCTCCGTGTAAATTGGGCTAATCGGGATTGAAAAGGCAATTCTATAGTTTATTCCTCTGAATTCCTGATCAATTATTGCGTAGTTCTCTGTATAGTTTTGTTTCTTTTGTTGGAAAGACTTGAAGGGAAGTTCACTGTCTCCTAAAACCAAATTTACCAAACGATCCGAGTTTTTTCCCGTGCAAAATCCATGTGAATGTGAAAATTGTCTATTTGTTTAGCTTCAATTGGTCTTCTATATTCATGGCAAATTTTACAGAACCCTCTTCTTCAATCAGTTTTACCTCTTCTTCCCTCCTTTCTAACGGCACCTCGATCCCGGCCCACAACCTGCCTGACCCCACCACGGCAACTGCTGCTCAAGTTGTAGCCTCAGCCGATCAGTCTCAGAACATTGAAACTTTTAGCCTCAGCCGCCTGAGTACCAATCTCGAGCGTCTATTACTTGAATCCGATGACTTTGATTGCACTGATGCTGATATCATAGTTGAAGGGTCCCCGATTGGGGTCCATCGGTGCATCTTAGCAGCCAGAAGCAAATTCTTCTACAATCTCTTCTCGGGAAGGGATTCGGACAACAGTGCCCTTGTCAAGTCAGACCGGGGCAAGCCAAGGTATGAAATGAGCGAACTTGTGAAGTGTGGGAAGGTCGGGAGGGAAGCATTGATGGTTTGTTTGGGATACATCTATACCGGGAAGGTGAAGCCACCACCACAGGACGTATCCATTTGTGTCGATGCAATATGTGCACACGATGCGTGCTGGCCGGCAATTAGTTTTGTGGTAGAGCTGTTATATGCTTCTTATGTCTTCCAAGTGGCTGAGCTTGTCTCACTTTTTCAGGTTAAGTTAATTTTTTTTGTTAAATACTGTCATAGGTCAGTCAAACTATATCTTATATCACAAATTGGTTGCCAATTTTATTTGTCCCTCTGAACCTGTTTAACATTGAGTTCCGCTCAGATCACTCCATGCCTATGACCAAAAGATAAGAGTGAATGAAATTTTCTGTCCATGAATAATTTATGCAGTTTTTTATAGTTTCTTACCTCCACTACTCTCACCCACAACATCATTAAAAATGAAAACTCAGAAAACTATGTACACCTGTCTTGACATGTATAGATAATCGAGCTGTTTATGTATGATATTACTTTATAAAGTATGCACCCATTTCCATCTGTTTCAAAATGGGAGAGAGAAATGGAGATGAAGAAAATTAGTCATTCTGATTGGGACAAAATGAAAGTTTATTGGCCCTGGGGGAAAATTGAATAAGATGGTCTATTATCAAATTACTGTAAACTCTTATTCCTGCTATAGCATTATTTCATCTTAACTTCCTTCAGAAAATGAATAAGATGGTCTATTGCATAATTTCAGCGGCGCCTCCTAAACTTTGTAGATAAGGCTTATGTAGAAGACGTGATACCAATAATAAAAGTTGCATACCACTCAAACCTCAATGCCCTCTTAGACCATTGCATCCAACGCATCATCCGATCTGACCTCGATAGTCTGTCACTAGAAAAAGAAATCCCACATGATATTGCTGAAAAAATCAAAACTGCTCGCCTCACCAGCTCTCAACCAAAACAAACACCGGACCCTCAAATCCTAGAAACCTCGACCCACGAGAAACGAGTCCGCCGAATTTACAGAGCCCTAGATTCTGATGATGTGGAGTTAGTAAAGCTTCTCCTAAATGAGTCAGCAATTACCCTTGATGACGCCAAGGCATTGCACTATGCCGTTTCATATTGTGACTCAAAAGTTGTGTCAGACTTACTGCAGCTGGGCCCCTCAAATGTAAATTTAAAAAACGAACGAGGACTCACCCCTCTACATATAGCAGCCATGAGACGAGAACCGGCCATTATCCTATGTCTGTTGAATAAAGGCGCATCAGTTTCGGATACTACCAGAGAAGGCAGGAGTGCGGTGACTATATGTAAAAGATTGACAAGGTCGAGGGATTATAATTTGAGAACAGAGCAGGGGCAGGAGTCTAACAAGGATCGAGTTTGTATTGATGTGTTGGAAAGAGAGATGATGCGAAATCCACTGGCTGTGTATATAGAGGATTCGGTCACATCACCTCTTTTAGCTGACGATTTGCATATGAAGCTGCTTTACCTTGAAAATAGAGGTTTGAATTATATTTTGAAATCCTTTTTGGAAATTTATATGTTTTGGTAGTCACAACCTGACCACCGATTTGGGCAATGAAGCATGATTAATCCTAATGCTGCCTAAATTAAGTGCCTATGTGTACAGATAATCTTGTTTATGGATCATTATAGTATTTATAGCTTAATTTGCTGTTCCAATATGCTATTTTTTCCTGCTTCAGAACACGGTACCAATATAAAAAAAAAAATACCCTGTTGTATATTCTGGCAACTGTGAGTTTGATTGTTGCATGAACTCTTAAAATCCAACGATGTATGCTATTCCCTGCTCTGGTACACAGTACCTATATGCAATACAGAGCCAATGGAGGTTATTTTGGCAGCACTAGTATGATTGCTGCGTTGCCTTTTAATTAAAACTGTGGATGCAGTTTTCTCTCTTTTTCAAAAATATTCACATCACTTGTTATAATTAATCTTTTGATGTATAAAAATAACAGGATTTTTGTCCAATGGAATACAATTTTTCTTAATATTGCCTCTTCTATTGACAGTTGCATTTGCGAAGCTATTCTTTCCAACTGAGGCCAAGGTGGTCATGCAAATTTCTCAGGCAGCGCAAACATCTGAATTTGCTGGGGTCTATACGTCAGATAATTCTGGTAAATTAAAGGAGGTCGACCTAAATGAGACCCCTATGATGCGAAATAAGAGGCTACGTGAAAGGGTCGATGCCCTTATGAAAACAGGTGCTTTTTTTCTCATTTAATCTGCTAGGATGGAAGCTCTAGCACGTGGTCTTGGGAGGAATATTTTGTAGAGTTGATTTTAGCTTGTAGGAAATGTTTCCAGCTCAAAGTTTCTCCCTTTGGATTATTTAGAAAAAAAAATTAGTTATAATAAATCTGAAGGGAAAGACTGTTCTTTTTACAATAAATTGTTTTGTCAAGATGAGCATTACAATTATCTGCTTGTCTTACAAGAATTTCATTGGCTCTATCTTGCATCAATGGATCATTGTACACGAACAGTTCATTTCTGGTGCATAACATCTTTATCATATAAATAGTTATCTTGCATAAGTAAATAAATAATGAACCTATCTTTGTTAACATAAACAGTGGAATTGGGGAGGCGGTACTTCCCGCACTGCTCACAAGTGCTTGACAAGTTCCTTGAAGATGACTTACTGGATCTCTTTTACCTCGAAAAGGGCACCCCTGATGAACAGAAAATAAAGCGGGCCCGTTTTTGTGAGTTGAGGGAGGACGTCAGAAAGGCTTTCTCAAAAGACAAGGCTTCGTCTTCTTCCACTTCATTGGCCGAATGGTACCATAGAACTCAGAGGAAGTGAGGAGTTAGTATGTATCACACACACTTAGAGAGGGAGAGGGAGAGGGAGAGTCAATTCAATGTAAACTATGTGTTGCTAGTTAGAGTTGTAATATGTGGGATAGGTGGTAAAATAGTTTTGTTATTAATATAGGTTCTACAATTCTAGACCTAGAGAGAAACAAAATACAATGATGAACCTGTGTTGCTGCACTGAAGAGTATATGAAATGGTTGAATCTAGTTCTTTATTCTCTGCAGTCTCAAGTTTTTGCTAGCTTCATACCTCATTACCTTATTTCGTGATATCCGGATTTTAGCAAAAAAAATTTTAGAGAGCAATTTATTAATTGAAAGTCTAGTTGTACATAGTGGTTTGAAAACGGTCCGGTCTGGACCCGGCCGGGCCACGGTTCCCACGGGTCAGAAGGGTTAAACGGGTCGGGTCGGGTCGGCGGGCCAAATTTTTTTTTTTGTTGGGCCAAATTCGTGTCAGGACCTTGGTCCAAAATGACACGGTCCGGTCCGAGTCCGAGAGGTTTAGGCACCGGTCCGACGGGTTTGGGCGGGTTGGGTCGGTCTACACGGGGCGGTTCGGGTTTGGTCCGGGTCGGTTACACAGGTTCTCACGGTCCGGTCCTACACGGTCCAAGGGAAAAAAATTGAACCAAACCCGTGCTAGACCCGTTCCTAGCATAAGTCCAGTCCAGGTCCAAACCACGGATTGTCCAGTCCGGTCCTGGACCGGCCGGGTTTTTTCAAACCACTAGTTGTACATCATATATGAGCATCTCGTTTCCTCTTCTCTTCCCCTTCAGATGATGACTTCTAGGTAGCGTTAGAGCATAAGCACAAGTTTTTATTTTAAAAATAAGCCCAGTGAGAACCGACGATTGAAAATTTTAAAAATAATTTTTATCCGAAAGCCCCAATGACCGAAGAAAACTGAGCCTCAAACTATGGCTTATATTCGCTTGTTTATCAAAAAAGAAGGAAATAAAAAACATTCTGCGGCGCAGAGAGTTAAAGACCACAACAACCGAATCTCCTCTGGGCCTTGCATTCTATCAGTGCACATGCTGCCATCAATGGCTTGAGAGATTACAAATTTCTCGCATCTATCCATTTATATTTTTTTATCTTTAATTCCTAGGGGTGTAAACGGAGCGGATTCGGAGCGGATAATGCCGATACCAAATCCGTATTCGTTTTTCAATGAGCGGATACGGATACGGATAGTAAACGGATATCAAAATTCAAAACCAAATCCGTCTTAAACGGATACGGATACGGAGCGGATAATCCACGGATACGAATACGGAGCGGATAATCCACGGATAATTGTCGGATAATTGAGTCATATGAACTTTAAGTACAAATACTAAATTAAAAACAATTAAAAACAATTAAGAAAAACAAAAGTAAATTAAAAAAAGGTAAAGAAATGGAGAATATATAGGAATGGAGAGGAGTTAGGGAATATTAACCGCTGAAAGTCAAGTTACAGCGAAGCGGAGAAGTTGAAATTTCGGATCCGGATAGTGCGGATATCCGCTCCGTTTATACTTTCAAAAAATTATCCGTATCCGTATCCGCATCAAATTTTCCTATGCAAAAATTATCCGTATCCGTGATATCCGTATCCGTTTAAATTTGAATACGGATAATAAGCGGATTCGGAGCGGATATCTGTCCGGATATTCATATCCGTTTACACCCCTATTAATTCCTAAACCAGCAAAAGAATGGGTACAATTTATGCTCCACCAGATGTAATAGACAGTGCGATCCAGAGCTTGTTATGTAAAGCACAAGCAAATATACTGAAACAGGGCTATGTTCTGTGAAGAACCCGCTACAGGAACTTACTGAAACTGGCACGGAAGATCAGAGTCTTAAAATGGACAGCCTGCCGAATTAATAAATGCTGCTTCAGCTTTTCTCGGTGTACCAGAAAATAAAGATTTAATGGATGCATGGACTCTATCAGTTGCATGATCTCTTTCAACTACCTTTTTGGTGTGATCCATACCCTGTCAGGAAGCATCTCCAGTCTATGCGAGCTCCACAATTAGGAGCGGATTCAGAATTTTCGTCAGGAGAGACAAAAAAATATCGAATCGGATTTAAATCCATTAATCAATTGGGTACTCGATAAAAAACAATGCTTTAACTTATACTTTCCAATGTTTTGACTTGTAATTTCTGATTCTTCGACTTATAATTCTAATTACCAATCAAAATTCAACAAATTTATTTCAATTTTAATCCTAAATTTAATCCGAATTACAAATCAAACGCCCCGAGAGAGACAAAAAAAATTTCAAGAAGAACAAAATCGATCGGAATAGATAAATCTCTACTAAAACTCAAAATCCAGAGGGACAGCTGCCCCTCCCTTGAAATACACTGGGTCCACCCCTGCCCACAATTGGATGGCTTCTTCTGTGATGGTTGGTTACGTAACTTACGTTGACAATTTGTCTGTTTTCTATCGAGTCTTATTCGATTCTCTCTGCATTCAGGTTTGATTTGTGCCAGCTACCTACACACATAACGTGTCAGTTCCTCGCGTATGTAGGGATTGTTATTTACACGCTCTCAACTTCCCTATTCTCTCGGTACAACATCAAATTAAGAACAAGAAAAAAGAAAAAACAGCAGGTAACATTACTGATCGCAATATGATGATAAGTAAAAAATCATGTAGTAAAAATGTCCATCTGAGTTTGGGTTCAGTTCAGCAGATATAACTCTAGTACTGAAACATGGTGCAAAAATCTGACATTATTATGTGGAAATTAGCAACATGCAAAAGGAAAAAAAAAAAAAATGGAAGGATACGAAACCTATTAACTATATTGAGTAACTAAAGTTCATATTAAATATACACCAATTTCTTCTAGGATTTTTTTTGCTCTTCTTTCATAACAGGACAAATTTACATGGAGTATCCGGAATTACAATACAATGGTACAAAATGATAGAACTTATGTACTTCTGCATTTCGGTGTTTCCTTTTTCTCTTCCATTTTACCCCGCAGTTTCTTCACTTCTTCTTTGACAAAGTCTTCTTGATACCTTTCAAAATCTTTCCAAACCATACCAAGTTCATACAAAATAGAACTATTGGTACGAGAAATACAAGAATATAACCAAATATATGCATTTTCTCAATCTACAAAACAGAAAAGAAACACATAATGCAGCAAGGTTCAGTGACTGCTTTGGAAAACATATTTCTGAATAAAAATCTTAAGAAGGGGAGCGAATTAATACCTGGTCATAGTGCAAGTACATGTGATAGAACAAGTATATGAACAAACATATTCTGGCTACCTGCATTGAAAGTGGTTAATAAAAGGTATAAAAAAGTTTATTTTATATTTGATGTTAGTCTATTTTGTATTCCTTTTTTGATAAACCATACATGAAATCACCATCACCAATAGGTTTTAACCAGTTATTGAACAATACAGTGGCAGGTAATTCTGATTTTATTTTTTAGCTAAATGACACAATGAGGAAAAAAGGCCAAAAAGGAGAGGGTTAAAAATAACACGTTAATAAAACAAAATAAATCGACATACCAGCCATGCAAAAAACATCAACAGACCATTAATGAGGTATGCCGTGGATTTTTTCATTCCTGCAGTGTCAAGAAACCTAGAAAAGAAAGAACAAAGTTAACTACATTGGTAGATAAATCAAATAAACACATAGCAATTAATCAGAAGTTACCATCTTAAGTTTATCTCAGGTGTTGTTGCCTCAGATATGAGAACCATGTAAGTGTAAAGCTGCCCTTCACCAGAAAGCATAGTATATGCTATTGCAACTAGAGATAACGAGTGATGAACTACCTGAAAATATTATTCAAGTAATTTCAAATTATTTGGGGCTTTTCAGAAGTAAGAAATCCCCAATTAGCTTATAAATGGATATCATGTAATCTGACAACTATAAAAGTTTGTCGGGTGAAATTTATACTTATTCAAGTTTTAACCCGCATGGAACATTGACATCCACTTTGCTTCAATTAAAAACTCCCATTGACCTTAACAGTTTAAAGAGTATGGTACTTCCATTGATTTAGCTTAGTTCTAAGAAGTCATATGATTAGTACGTACAAATTCCTTTCCACCAAGAGAAGGATATAACCAAAATATCAGCGCCAGATCTACGATGAAATATCCAACAGAAACCTGTCAAACAAAAAAAAAGCTTCAACTCCATTTGCATTCGAATATATATGAATCTAAACAATTAAAGGGTCATTGTTATTATTACCCCTAAAGTAAAAGTGGAGAAGTTAGAGCAGCGTAATGTAACCGGGCCTTCCAGTTGATCGGCGAACATATTGTTGAAGAATACTAGGTATATTGACACGGAAGTGATATATACTGCATGTGCACTTGACATTCCCCTGAAAGTAAGAAATTGATACATGTAATTATGTTTCCCAAAGGTATACTCAGTATGGAGCTGACATGACTGGCACATAGACGGTACCAACAACATCGACCAAATGACATGGATACAATGAAGGAAAAGACACAAGTTATTATGGAAACAGGTTTAAGGCTAGCTTACTATTAACGCACACTTACAGATACACGGTCAGTTATCGGGTACGTACCGGTTATTCCATTCGATGCGCTGAATCTTGGTGAGAGAGGGGTAGCACTTGAAGTAATATGAGCTCAGTACATGTGTCAGGTCATACGCCTAAACAAAGAAAACCTGAGCAATCAGATTTTTTTTTTTTTTTTCCTGGTAAGCATTCTGAAATGCCCAGTAAGTAGATATTTGTCTGGTCATATCTTTCTTTTTTACTTTTGTTTACTACTTTCATATATTCATCTGGTAATAAAATAAACATTGATCGGAAAAAAAGAGGTAGTACCATCTTGCATAGAATAATCCCAACAAGGAGAGAAGTGTAAGGGAGAACTGGATTGGGTAATAAGTAGTTTCTAACTAGTTGCTCAGCTTGGTACTTGTAATAGTTGACCGCCATTTTTGAAGTTATTGGAGCCTGTAAAAAAAATGTATAATTTTTGTAAAGAGAGAGACAAATGGAAGTCCTGAGACATTTCTAAAAATAATTGTCAAATAATTACAGAATGTGCGTACAAGGAAACAAAATCAACAGCAAATTGGCCTAAAATCACGACTTAGAAACAAAATCCCAAATTGGAAGGATTAATGCTGCATGTACAAGCAAGGTAGTACCAGAAAAGTGAATTGACTCCCATTTTTAAAATTGACCTAAATCGCTGAGTTTCCAAAGTACGAATCCACGGATCAGGACAAATAATGCACAAATAAGAGTAAAAATCCCCGTTTCGAGGGTTACAAATTATCAAACAGAAAAACGAGTAAGAAACTAACCTACACAAATAGAAGGCAAATTGATCCTGAAATTACCGAAAGAAGGCCGCTTTTGCAAGTATACAAAGTTACAAACAACGGCGAATGGAGGAAGGTGAAGAGAGGAGACCCCGCGAGTACCTTAGTGAGTGCACGGTGGGCCGGGTCTACCTAGTAGCAGAAAGAAAGAGGAGAGCTTTGCAAGGTGGGTGCTGAATTGGGGAAGAAGAGATTGAAATGAAAGCAACAATCCATTCAACAAATTGACAGAAAGAGAGAGAAAGCTAACAGCCTATCAATGTCCCCATTCCACCATCATCAAATCCGATGCCTAATCGCCAACCTTTTTTCTGATTAGTTAAATAGATAAAAAGACGAGTAATTGTTTAGGCTGTCGGAGATGGAGGGGCCTGGTCGTAATTGTCTAAACTTTCAGGGGCTTGCGAGTAATTTCCTTTTTTTTTTTTAACTCAGATAATGAAATAGAGCGTTCAGTATTCCCATTCGTAAAGTTTAAAAATTCTCTATACAAATGTTTATCCAGTGGCAATAAATTTTGTTTTGGGGATTGCGATGGTTATTTGTAACTAAGCGTTTGATACTGATACTTTCTGCTGTCGGTGCATTGTATATTGTTCGAATGCTAAAAGACGAGCTATTTTTTGTTTTTAAAGAATATGATGAATATAGAGGTTGGATTAGCTCAGTTCTTAAATTAAAATAAAATTAATAACACTAACAGTGGAAACCAATGGGGTTGGTTATTCCGGCTAATATTCCTTTATTCTTTTTCAGTGCCTACTGCCTTGGCCCTTGGTGGAGGTTCCAATATTCATCAAATGAAAAAGTATAGTAATACGTATTAATTCGTTTTTATTTTTCAAATACGGAGCATATGTTATATGTAATGTTCTTGTTTGTGCTTTTTGTCTGGCCTAATATTAATTATTATATTACTACCATTTATAGATGTATCGAATTAGCATTTACGTACTTTGTGTCAGGGGCGGACCCAGTGTATTCCAGTGTATTTTGAGTTTTAGTGGAGATTTATCGGTTCTGACCGACTTTGCCTCCCCCTGAAATTTTTTTTGCCCCCCTCCCCTCTGGACGTTTGATTTGTAATTGGATTAAATTTAGGGTTAAAATTGAAATAAATTTGTTGAATTTTGATTGGTAAATAGAATTATAAGTCAGAGAATCAGACATTACAAGTCAAAGCATTGGAAAGTATAAGTTAAAGCATTGTTTTTTATCGAGTACCCAATTGGTTAATGGATTTAAACCCGATTCGATAATTTTTTGCCCCCTGACGAAAATCCTGGATCCGCCCCTGCTTTGTGCATGTACCATGATTGATGACACATATTAATTTCATTGATAACAACTTCATTCAATTGTCAATTTCAATGAAATAAATGCTCAATTTACGGAACTCTTCTTTCAAAAAATAATTATGAAAAAAAATCTCTTTCTATAAGAACTAGCTAATAAAAATAAGAACAATGTATATTTTTATAAGAAAAAGAGCAAAATTGTTTATCTATTGATTTTATTTTGTATGGATGATGAAACAAATGATACATACATACATACATAATTTGTATAATACCTTTGGATACATAATTTTGAGTTTTAATCATTTTTAAAATTAATAGTATATTTTTTATTAATATTATTCAGACTATTTTGTAAATTATATTTCAACTCAGTGCCCACAATCATCTCGAATTTCTAAACTTATTTTTTAAGCCCTTCAAAAAGAAATAATTGTCTGAATAAAAAAATATGTTAGTTAAAAAACAGGTGGTATATATACTATAATATATTCATGGGAGTAATATTCAAATATAAAATTAAGGGGGACCATAGTAGTTATTTGAAATATATTTTAGCATCTTGAATGAAGCTAGGTAACGACCACGTGCTGGGTCTTATCTCCCGCGTCCATTTTTGCATTAACTGTGACCTGTTTTGACCAAATTCTTTTGCTGTCTGCTGACTGCTGAGACAAGTAATTTAACATTTAATTTTCAAGGATCACATATTCACATTCACGAATTTTTTTTATAAACCATAATTAAAATTTTGTTTTTCTTTTTCTTTTTACAAAAATTATAAGAACTGAAATGCCATTTCGGTCCGTTATTTTTTTTTTATTCCTGGTCCTCTTTTTGGATTTTCTGTGATACTGGTTTTACAAGTTTTCATATGAGCCGCCACAGAAAATTCAAAAAAGAGACTGGACCAAAATGTCATTTCGAATAAAAAAAAAACAGACCGAAATGACATTCGGTTTTTATATGGTTTATAAAAAACATTCCACATTCACATGCGTAGGAGATAAACATTCAATCCACCTCGCTTTTCATGCCACTATTTTTTAATATTTTTATTTTTTAAATATTTATTATTTTAAAATCTAATTATATCATTTTTCACTATGCACGCACGTATAAAAAATTACAACATTTCAATTTTATTTTAATCAATATAAATTTTTTGTTAAAAATAGATTGATTTGGATAAAAAAATTGTTAACTATACAGTCTATTGTTGTCTTAATAAAAATTACTACAAATAAAAGCGGTAATCTGTGTTTATTGAATGCCATTAATATAGATATTGGATTTCGGATCTATTTATGGAAAAAAAAAATGGTCCATGATTACGAAATAGATATCATGATTATCACAATAGAAAATGCTAATTGCCTAATTGCTATAATTATAAAAGAGAAAGAGTACATTTTCCTTTCAAAATTTTTGTAATTAACCAAAAAAAAATCAAATTAATTTGCAGGAAATAACAAAATAAATCAAAAAAAATTTAAAAAAATTCCTTTTAAATTATACAAAGTTTCAATAATATTATTTGCAAAGATTACTTGTCATCAGTAAATTTCTCAAACAATTTGAGATTTTTGAGTATAGTTGGTAACATAACATTATAACAATAACCATTAACTTTTAGGTTTTAGGTTTTGGAAAAAATATTTAAATTACTCACTGAACTCAATAACCATTAACAGCAACCTAAAGTTTATCTTTATTGTTTTGATTGTCAGAAGCCTCAACATAATATTTTTATTCTAAATAATTATTTCTAAAATTTAAAAAATAATTATTAATAGAAATAATATTACTGACAAATAATTATACTTCTAAGTTTGAAAAAAAAATGTCTAGTAAGTAATTATTTCTGAAAGTTGAGTTTACTATAAAAAAGAAACTCGGATGCTATGAGCAGTAGTTAGGGGTGAAAACGGAGCCATCAGCAGATCTAGTTTTAAATTATTGTTGACTAAAATGCTACAAATAAAAAAAAAATGCCACAATTTAAAAGAAGAAAAAAATTAGTTGGGAACAACCACATGTCCAACGCATGAACACAATTCTATACTCAAGCCCAATAAAAGATAGGCACGGTTAACGGTTTGTTTAATGTCCAACTCTAACTCTGCAAACGGATCCATCACTAGATGGAACGGACTCTGCTGCTTTTCCGACAGAAAAGCAGGATTCTGCTTTTCTGCATCTCACCGTTCAAAATTTTCCATTTTGCGCATCTCGATACATAAAATTTTTCATGCACAAATCTCGACGAATTTGAATGGTTGGATCTGGAAGCTGGTTGTTGCTTTTCTATCAGAAAAGCAGCCGAGTCGGACCCATCACCAGATGGATCCGTATCCTCCCAGGTACCTGACTCAATCAAATTGAAACAGACGGTTCAGATTAAACTTATCTGAGCCAAATTCAATCCGGTGCCTATGGAGATTGTAGAGGGTCTGTTTTGAGATTTGTGTCATGTTAAAAGAACCGTCCGATCGTAATTGTCTTCAGTCAGGTAACCTGAGGTGATGTGAATTCTCAGCAGATCAGCTTCGTTTCCGGGAAAACAATGGCATCCCACGTCCATCCAACTTAAAAACTTGAGTTTTCTAAATTTTAAAATTTGTGTGAACTGCTTTAATATTCGTACGCATCTGTTTTAATTTTCATATGAATTATGAAGGAAACTGAACAGATGCAAAATCCATCAAATTCAAATTTGAGTATGATAATCGTCGGACTCAAATTGTCTCAAATTTGAGAAAAATCTAACTCTGAAATAAGAAATCTGGCAAATGCCGTGATTTTGAGCGAATCAAACAACACTAGTGAACTTTACGCGTCTTATTTTCTTAATAATACATCGGTGTAATGTTTGAAATGTTGAAATTAGTTAATAATACCAGTAAGTATGACTTGTAGAAATGATGCATGCACAAGAATAATATAATATTATTTGCATAATATTATAATTTTCAAAGAAGAGGGTTCCAATGCCTCATGCCTTTCATACCTCATCATACCTCATATTTTATATCTTCGTTTTCAAAGTCTAAATTGTCGATCCGAACCGTTCAACATGATATCCATACTAAAATATGATTGGGGATGAAATTTTATAATTTTTGAAATTTTTTTACTATTTTTTAAGATGGGTAGAAAATCACTGTTTTTTGAACGGTCCAAAAACAGTGATTTTGTACCTATCTTAAAAAATAGTAAAAAAATTTCAAAAATTATAAAATTTCATCCCCAGACATATTTTAGTATACATATCATGTTGAGTGGTTCGGATCGAAAGTTTGGACTTTAAAAACGAAAATATAAAATATGAGTTATGAAAAAAATGAGGCATTGGAAGCCTCCTCATTTTCAAATGGTAATGTTGTTTCAGTTAAGTGTAAGATAAAATATGAAATAACAAACTTGTAGGATTGTTTTTTGATGAGAAATGTAGGAGTCAAGCTTTCATATAGATAGTTGGTAACAAATGAAATTCAATAGTTGAATTGTCTCATTATGTCATGAGACGAGTTCAATGAAGTTTATTAGAAAAAGCGTGGTCAACATGCCTGAATGAACTAAAAAACCTACCTCTAACCTCTTGGGGCAATTTACATGTCATATTATAAAAAGGCAATTGAATTGGTAAACTCTTCGGCAAATTTAATAACAGATGAATACGATAGATAGATCTATTTACGCCTTGACAAATTCTTATTTAGATCCGTGTTGAATAAAAATATTGCTTTCTATATTCTGCATAGAGTTTGACCGAGATGTCTTAAACCTTAAGGTCCTGTTCGGCTGCACAGTGGGTATGGGAAATTTAAATTTTTGAACTAAATTTTACTATTCACGTGGGAAAAAAAAAATTCACTTTGAGTAAATTTTTTTTTCTCACGTGAACAGTAAAATTTAATCTGCAGCCGAACAGGACCTAAATGAATCAGTCTTTACTTTAATAAATGTCCCTTTTTCTTTTTCTTTTTCTTTCTCTAAATGGATCAGTCTTTAATAGACGTCTTAAATCTTAAGGTTGCGTTTGGATTGCCCCAGAATAGTGCTAACCCGGGAATAGCTCCACTATTCTTGAAACGTTGTGATTCAAACGTAAAATAGAAAGTAAGAATAGTGCAGGAACAACGCTATTCTGCTATTCTTACGAAAATGTGGATTAGTGAATTTCTCAAATTGTTGGATTAGCGATATTAGTCTAAAATAACTCTATTCCAAATATAAAATCCAAACAATATTTTTACTAATCCGGAATAGTCCAAAATAACACTATTCTCAAACCACTTGGGTTAGCACTATTCTCAACCACTAACCCAAAAATCGCTATTTTTGCACTAATCCTTGCACGATCCAAACGTACCCTAAATGAATACTATTTTTTACTATTTTTCATGATTTTGAAAGATGGTCTCTTTCGACCTAAGATATTGGTATTTTTTAAAAATCATAAAAAAATAGTAAACAAATTTCAAAAATAATAAAAATTAATATTCAACATGCATAACATATAACCAATTTATTGATGAAATGTAATAGACGATAAGAAATATTAGGCCTTTGTGTTAAACAAAGTTCAATAAGGTTTGGAACATTATCTTTTCCTGTTATTTTAGTTATAGTCAAGTTATTTTTAACGACATGGTGATTGTTGATTTCAAAAAAAATTGTACAATAAAACCAAAAATGACGAAACACTTTACATATATTAGTATTTAGAAGTCAGTTTAAATACTATTTATAATTGCTATATTACAACAACGGTCCCATGGTCTAGTGGTTAGGACATTGGACTCTGAATCCAGTAACCCGAGTTCAAGTCTCGGTGGGACCTAAATCTTTTTTCATCCAATTTTTACTCGGTGGTTGAAGCCTTGAAGGATCTCCAAGACTGTGAGCCCCACAAATCAGGAGAGATTCTACCGAATATAATAATACATTCTTTACGCTGGTAACGCTGCTCCTGTTTCTGGATTGACTCTGGTTCATAATTTTTCTCTGTGTGCGTCGTCTTAACCACTAAAATTGTGACACGTATATTGTCTCGCTTCTGATTGGTGCAGGCTACGTCCCACACGGCTTCTCGAAAGATCGTCTTTCTTCTTTCTTCTAGGAAAGAGTATCTTCTCTTAAAAGTTAAAACCAGAAGAAAAAAGAGCCAACAATAAATATAAATACGGGAAAGGGAAGGAAAAAGGTCTGAAAATTCGTGCAAATTGGAAATTATCAGAAATTTCAATTGGGTTCAATAAGGGGAAAAATGGAGATTAGATCCCAATTTCTGGCGATTCTACTTGCATTCATAGCATTTCAAGCGTATTCGTCCAGCGCTCTCATCTCGTCAGAAACCCTAACTCCTCCCTCTCCCAAGGCAATCACAGTAAGTATTACGAACACCATTTGTAAATTGTTGGATGATTACTTAATTTAAATATCTTAAGCTCTGTGGAAGAATTCCCTATTACAGCGGACCACATTTTCCCATCTCCCTATTACAGCGTTAAATTTGAGAATTTCATATTATTTTGTAGAAGGTTTGCTGAATTTTCATATTAGTTAATTTTAATATTTCAAGCTCTTTGGAAGAATTCCCCCTTTTAGTTGAAGGTAAATGCCGCTAAGGAGAGTACCACATATTTTTATCTCCCTATTACAGTGTTAAATTTGAATTTTTGTATTATTATTATAAAAAAATACATAAACTATTAAATAAAATGAGGAATAGAGTTCACTTTGGTATCTCTAAAATATTAAGCTTCAATTGTTGTTTTTATTGAATCACTGAAAGAACTATTTTGTTTGTTCTCTTAAAGGATTTAAAGGATGCAATTGTAAAAGGATTAGGCTTACAATCTGACCTCAAGGTCTCTGGATTCGATGTGAGAGATGCCCTTGTCGGGAAGGCCGTGGCTTACGAATTTGTTATAGAAATAGGTAAAAAGATGATCCCAGTCAAGCTACTAGAGGATGTGAGCCGTTGGGATTTTGTTGATTTGCCATTCTTCCATCGAATGAATGGTGGAAATGAAGCCAAGGACGGGAATTCATTGGCTAAGATGGGGAAGAAGAAGGATGCTATTGATTTGCCAGAGTTGCCACCGTTTCAGCTTGCAGGTCCCATGGAGCTTTGGATCCAAGATGGAGACGATATGAGGCTCGCTATACCAGTAAGTTAATTTTATATGTCAAGTTAGTAATTTAGTTTCTAGCTGATTTACATTTATTACGAACTCTTTACACCAACTTTAAAAAAGAAGAACAGAAAGAAAACACAGATATATCGAGCAACTTTTTATTACCAAATGAAAGGCTTTATCTTTGACGTAGAGATCAAAACTAATTGTCGCACTAGTAATAGTACAATTCCTACTTACTTGTACTCGAATGGAAATGATATTTGATATATACTAGTATCGTGTAAATTGTTTATGCGTAACTAATTTGGTGTAGCAAGCTTAACTTTTATAACAAGGGTGGAGGCTTTTAATACTAGGCATGCATACTGTACTTGTATACTATCGGGGTCTGATATGTTATGAGCCAACCATGTGTACTAAGTGTAAACCATATGATGTTGCCGCCCCATTAATTTTTTGCTTTATACGCAGCATGATGTGGAAGCAGGAAAATTGAAAAAAGTGGTGCTCTCCGATGGTGCAGCGGTGACTGTAAAAGGGGCCCGCTCTGTCAGCCTCAGGCATCCTATCGAGTTACCACTACCCTTCAACCGTTCAGTTATGGGCCAACCTCACCTTGCCACTGGCCTGCTATCCCTGGCCCAAGCACTGCGTGACGCCTACAAGTCAAATTCTGAAAAACCCCTTCTCTCTCTGCGCATCGTGGGCCCCTCCTCCCTAACCTCCTCTCCATCAACTTCCCCTAATGACCGTCTCCAGCTCAAACGTCTGGCCCCAGGCCTTGTCAAGCTGTCATCAAGGGCCCCACTCCCTTCCCCAGACTCTGACAATGAATCGCAACCTGCCACCATGTGGCCCATGACTTCAATCAATGGCTCAAACTCTAATTTAAGAGGGTTTGAGGAGTTGCTCGCCTCTGTTTTGGGTGAAAAGGGTCAAGAAGAGGGGTCTTTCAGGTTAGTTGAGGCACAAGTATCGGCACAGACTTATGTGAAAATGGGGTTTGAGATAGAGAAGAAGCTACTTGAGGGAGAAGCCAATTGGGATAAATACCCAGAATGGAGAACTCGTCCCCAGAAGAGTCGGGCCCACTTTGAGGTGCTTGCGCGCGTTGAGGAGGGAGGGAAGATTGTGCCAGAGAGGATAGTCCCGGTACAGCCTTTTGAGGTGAAAGAATCTGTGGCCGCGAGTGTGGCCACTGGCAATGTTTCCATGTCAAAGGTGGAAACTGTTCATACAGCCCCGGATTATTTCACTCTTTGAGAAAGTTGAGTTTGCTTGAAGGGTGTAATTCGAAGAGCCGAAGGGTTCCATTTTGTTCTATTCTTTTTGGTTTCTTTTTTTGGGTGCGTGTGTATGTTCATGGCTGACGATATACTAAATATCACTATTGTACATTATTTTAAGATTGAGAAACATAACAGAAAAATACCCGCCTTCTGTGAAATAATAAAAAAAGCAAGAAGGGAGTTGGTTAATCTTATTTTCTGCGTGCATTTTGAAAACTTGAATGTGTGATAAGTTGGTATTTGTTTATTTGATCATGATCTGATCTCATCAGGCAACTTACTGTGGAGGAAAATGAAAGCACCGTAATTAATAGTTCCTGTTAATTTTTTATTGTAAGAATGGTTTCAAAAATGTTTCAAGTACATGGTGAATCAATCCATTCAAAACAATTAAATTAGTCAGCAAATGCAATGTTCTTCAGCAAAATGCACAAATTTACGTTTCGCGTTTGTTAAATTTAGTTGTGATAGTTCAGTTCATCTTGATTTGAATCACCAGTTGGACTAAGAATCATACTCCAAAAAAAATGACAGCTCAAGTTTTCCCCATTTATAGCATTCCTGTGAAAAAGCTTGCAAGGTGATGCTCCTATAAATTAGTAATTTAGTATAATCCAAGTTCCAATTTTAGCCGAGGGTTTCAGCTACCTTAAATCTCCTCATGTTAGAAGGGTAAACTATCTTAGACTAATTTCATAACTGTTTTTACCAATGCACTTGAAACTCGATGATAGCTCTCTTGACACCTTAATACCGTTCAAATTTCAGTGTTTCACAAATGATTACAAAGCCAAAAGATAATGCTCCTCATCAGACTATGCACAAAGACAGTAATCACATCTTATTGCTTTCTTTCAATTTCAGATCAAGATCAATAGCACTAAACACGCCCGAACTTTTCAACGAGTCTTCTCTCAATATCCAACCGTTTCTTCATTAAGAGAGTGTACTTTTGAAGTAACACTTTATCTGCTTCGGTTTCTCCAGCCGGCACTGCAAGCTTTGAGCTTAAAGCTGTTTTATCTTGGTTTCCTTCATAAATCTGAGAAATTGGTACGAACTTGCCTTCTTTGTTGCACAACCAACCATGAGCTGCTCTCACCGCGGCACCAAGAGACGCCGAATCTGGAAAGTAGGGGCAATATAAGTGGGCAGTTTGAGAAAGGTCTATAGAATTTGAGAGAGAAAAAAAAAGGAAGGTTCAAGACTATATTTATTACAGTAAAAAAAAAATTGTACTTTAACCAGGTTGGCGCTCTACCGCCATTCTCATTCTAATAACTAATGTAAGCTTAGGTATGTTATTATTTTCAAAAGTAGTTAATATATAAGTACGCAGTTTGAGTATATATTAATTCCCATCGAAGGTCATTAAGCACAGGCTGTTGCAAATTTATACTATGCCTAATGAACAGTGAAACATTCATCAAAGCTCATCATTATTTTGCAATTGGCATGATACATATATTATGAGATTGCATACAAATTGCTGGATTTCAATTTGAGAATTTAATTATGAAATTTTTTCAGGATTGTCAAAATTAATCCATCATCAATGATCCCAACCCTCAGTTCAGAACTAAATATTAAAAAAACACGATGCTTATATATGATAACAATAATTAATTCATTTCACTTTCATCTTTCTGAATGAATTATGCAAGTATCGGTTGTCAACCTATGTAAATCTAGGTCAACATCATTTTGTAATATACTAAAGACGTGATTTATAACTAACATGTAACTTCTAAATTTGCAAAACATTATTTCCTTGCAATGACAAAGGGGAGGGTTACTTTTGCAATTTTCAAAAGTAGTTCTCAGTAAATACCTGGCCTTTGAACAGTATAGACAGAAGAACCAAAAATTTGTGCAATCGACTTGAGAATGCTAGCATTAGCAGACGCACCACCAGTGGCTATAATCCTGTTAGGAGGGCTGGGCATACCAAATCTCTCAGCATGACCTCTCATGGATAGCAATTGGCCTTCTATAATAGCGCGTATCTATTGGT
Source organism: Carex kokanica (assembly GCA_025461125.1). Classification (NCBI taxonomy): domain Eukaryota; kingdom Viridiplantae; phylum Streptophyta; class Magnoliopsida; order Poales; family Cyperaceae; genus Carex; species Carex kokanica. The sequence goes on from JAJGRX010000922.1 coordinate 574,005, forward strand.
ATTATGTAAAAAAATAACGGCTATTAGAGTTTCTTGAGATTTTAAAGATATTTCAAAAGCATCACAAGTGATGCATTCACATAAGTTTTCATAATTTGTAGTTAGTTTTGTACAAGACCAGAAGAGTGAATGCAGTAAATTGTAAATTGTATCAATGACAATTAACCTCATCCGTTCATTCCATAAGTTTTCACAAGCTTTCAAAAGACCAGAAGAGTGAATGCAGTGAATTGTATCAATGACAAATTGACAATTAACCTGATCTGTTCATTCCATAAATCTTGATTCTAGTGCAAAGCATACTCAAAAAATGATGAACTTATGGGTGGATGCATCAGCATTGCTCATGAATAAAAATGAGATCAGTGGTTCGGATTTGTTTGGATTTGTCTGGATGTTGAATCTTGAATATGAATGGAAGAAATTACAATTAGAAATTACATCACTGATATTTCTTTTCTGGTTAATCTTTAGTGTTGAACTGTGGATATACTATAGTTTATTTTCAGAATTTGCCAATTTGGTGACGTACTAAGGTGGCATTTGGACTAAACACCCGCAAATAACACCTGCATGTATGAATGAAAAAAATCTCACCTCAGAGGGAGGATCAAATTCCTCGACCTCATGCTCTTTCATCTCATCCAATGAACCTTCATCCCATTTGTCTAATACATACCTGCGATAACCGACTTTGAAGTACAGTTTTTTTTTTTTTCAAAATTTTGTTAGACCCATAAATCAAGGAAAATAAAATACATCAATGAAAACGATCAGGTAGAGGGAGTTGGTTAATTTCCGATTACCTGGCAGAGGCGGTAAAATTTCATGCTCTTTGTAGTATAAACCAAGTCTTCCACCTAAGTATTAATAGTAAGTATTAATAGGACACAATGTTAATTTATAATCACATATTTTGTATTATGTACGAACTGTCAAATTTTGGGATTTTTGTGTTAAAATTTGAGTGTTCCTTTTTTTTGGAACTGATGAAATGACAGAAAAAATAGATAGCCACTATTTTGAGTGCTCTTTTTTCACTTTTGTTATTTTTTATGCCTTTGATACCATTCAATGGTGCTACTTCCTCCAAATGCTTGTTGAACACATCCCAAGATTTGTCAGCGTACTTGTTTCGCAAATCTGAAAACATTGGTGAGAAACATTAGTTAGCGAAATTGGCAGATTTTTTAAAAAAACAAATTTGCAAAGAAATAGACGGAATGAGAATAATATATATCAGTGCCTTCTCGAGTCAAAGAGCCATTTTTGTAAACAAGCATAACCATGTAACAGTTCGGGTCGACCGGGTTAGGGAAAACATGTCCTTCTAGACTGGGTTTAGCCTCCTCAGTAATACCAAATACCTGAACAAATAAAATGGCATTGTGAGATGGAAATACATATTCGGAATGTATCGATACTAAATAAGCAAAAAATACCTTGTATCATAAATACAGCACCAAAACACAGAATGTTTTGACTCATGTATCCTCTTGAACAACTTTTAAGAATTGTAGCACATGATATTTCTTATCTAGGTTTGATGTTGAACAATACTAATGGTATGCACAACTAATAAAATATTTGGAGGGTGTATTATAAATGTAAAGTTCCAAGAGTAACAAAAGGAAGATGAATCTAACTTACAGTATCACTGGTACCAAGACTAATTGCTAGATCACCAGGAGTGTTAAGAGTTAAACCTGTACCGGTTTGAGTTGTCAATGCAAGTATCGTAATGCAAGGATTAAAACAAATGAAGAAACCAAGATAAAGAAAATAGTAGAGGGTACCATGATAGGTAAACAAAAAAATTAAAAAAATGAAAGCAATATATCTGTACCAGCAAGGCTGTTAGGGTTATCTCCAGACCATTGAATGACCAAACAACTCTTATTGAAGTTAAACCTGCAAAGTACTGATGAAATCAAAAGTAGTCCAATCTCAAACATGTAAATTACCTTAATTATTACAATCTCAGTGGGCATTATTTCCATAATTTTAATTTAATTACTTTTTTAAGTGAATGCAAGTGTACCTGTTGACAAAATAAGGAGCGATTGTACCAGCAACTGCATGAGCTGGTGCCAACTTTCCAAGTTTTTCTTCTAGACCTGGGGCTGTTGCCTATTAAACAAAAATAGGATAAGATAAAATTCATGTTTCACATCAAAGCAATGAACATTTACTCATTTTTTTTTAGCAACAAAAGTCTTTTATTAAACAGCTACTCAGTTTAACTTTTGTTTAGTTCTGACACATTAACTTATTTATTCGAGTGGCCTTTGGCTTTCTCTTATTAATACCTCTCACTAACTTTTAACATACCTTAAAAGGATAAAGATGTCCTCTTATTCTGGCACGAACATTACCAGGACTTCATAATTTTCTTCAAGTAAGAAGAAGTAGCTTAAACATTGAAAAAAGAGATGTTTGTTTCTTCCAATTTCTTGGAATGTGGGCAGTTCTTTGCAAATTTCTCTGAAGTGCAATTCTCTGATAAGATGAAAATAAGTAAACAGATAAATCAGAAAACTAACCTCCAAAGCAATATTAGACCATACACGTGATTTAATATCCATCAAGTTCATCCCAGCACCATCAGTCTCATCTATACTCGCATATTTTCCAATTAAGATTGAGGCCATAAAAGAACTCACAAGAGAGATCCTGTCAGTATTTTCATAAATACTCCTCTGATTTTCAAAAATCTTCTTTATCTGAGGCCCAGTATACCTCTCGTATGCACGGGACCCCGTAACCCGTGCCAGCTCTATTGCTCCTTCAAAAGCATTCTCTAGCTCTCTACATTGCTTAGTTGTACTACTATCCATCCATACAGGAGACTCCGGTATTGAAAATGCATCTTTCAGCTGAGGGGTTAATTTTTCACTATGGTTCAGAGAAGATAGTGTAGCTTCGCTTCCCTTTTTCCAATAGACACTCCCGTGTTGTTGGCCACTGCCTGAGATGGCAATTATTTTTGTGAAATCAACCTTGGACTTTAGTTTTTCAAGCATGAGATCCAAGGCCTCTACCCACATAAGGGTTGGAGACACAATCCGGCCATCCTCTTCAGGGTCTCTATACACACCATCTTTCGTCTTGTAATGAGATAATTCAGAGTCGAAGTGCACAGTTTGCGATGTGACAAGGGTTAAATTACCATCTAGTACAGTGGCCTTCAGAGACCTGTTAAAAGAAGATAATGTGATACTTACTATTCTGAATAAATTATACTGGTTTAAAATAAAGAATTATTGTTCTAGCACTGACTTGGTGTGATATTTGGAAAAACAAGTCCAATTATTGTTCTAAGCACCCATATCTATAATCTCATTTTCACATCTGTTTCCATACAAGTGAAAAGAATTTTCATATTTGAAAACTAAAACGGGGAGATTTTTGTATAAGATTTCTACCTATCATCATAGAAACCCATCCTGATTCTTTTTTTGTCAATGCTTTACATTGTTACAGAATAACAGACAGGCCGAAAATTAATAGATAAATGTACTTCTAATCCTGTCTACTGTTCCAATTCCCGCTCCGATTCTAAGCCCAAAACAGTGGTACTGAAAAGATCTCGATTCACAGTACTCGGTGTAATTCACAGTGATTAGAACAGATCCTTCATAAAGAGTACCAAAAGTGCAAAGTCTTAATTGGAAAAAACTTCAAAGATGAATTCCACTTACTGTGTGGAGCTATCGAATCCGAGAAAGAGAGAATCCTCCGGAAATGCAAATCCCATTTTGTAATTCGATCCTCGCAGAATAGAGAAAATGAAGCTTATACAATTTTTTTTTTTTGGAAATAGCTTATATAATTTTGAGGGAGGCAGTTTTGAGAGCGAAGAAGCTGATCCTAAAGTGAGAACAGAAAGCCGTCGTATGATCTTTTGTGAATCTTATTGTGTAACTACAAATTGCGGGTTGTGTTGCAGATGCAAATGCAAAAGGTGTGGTGGCTCTAGGCTTCTAGCTTCTAACACGTTGGGTCCACATGAAAATGCACAAAGAAGAGTTGCCTACTTGCAAGTATCTGTTTATTGAAATTTTCTGAATTTTCTGTATTTACAATTGCTCCAATTTCATATCATGTTATTTTTAACTAGTAATAATTAGGATTCATTTCATTATATTTTGAGAATCTATATTTTTGGAGAAAGAAATGAGACCATTATTATTATAGTTCCTATATTTTGTTGGGGGTGAATAAACAATGCATGATATTGATTATCTGTTGCATGATGTATATAGTCATGCGTGTGGTAGATTTCTTTTTTTTTTTACTCAAGATTCGTCAGTTTAAATTTAACACAAATCTCAAAATAACCACCGAATTTCAATTTCTCGGCTGAGAATTTATGAGAGCTAATTTTACTCAGTCAGGTATCTGGAAGGATACGGGTGATGTTGACTTTTCAATATTATCAGATGATCAAATTTATATTCAAATTCAATAAAAGTTTATCAACGCTAACCGGGACACTATATTTTAATTAGATTTGAACCGTTATGTGGCTGAAAAGAATATTGGTGCTGTTTGAAGAGGTTTTTTTAAACCTCCTTAAGAATAAAGAAGTCTCATTTAGTTTCCTTAGCTGTTTAATCTTGTCGAACACTAGTTCCTTAGCATGAATTAAGAACACCTCTTTTAGTCTCCTTTTGCGAAATTCACATCCTCTAGTACTGTAAAAGAAATATTTTAGAATTAGTGGGAGAGGATACTTGTTCTTTTTTAACCGAATCTTAATCCTTTGTTCAGATCTTAAGACACCTCTACCTCTTCCTTTAACTTTTTTAGCTATCATTCACGGATTAAGACAACCGAACATCGGTTCCTTAAGTCTACTTAAGACTTAATTCTAGTGTAGATTAAGAGGTGTTGCCAAATAGCCTCGTTAGATCATGATCTTTTGTACAAATCCCCAACATACATTTTGCAAGTTTGAATTTAGTTCCCACATCAAAAGTAAGTTGACCGATTTTGACCCTCATCTCATATCAAAAAGAAAATACCCTCATTTCGATTATAATTTTCTCATATCGAAATCACTAGCAGATTACTTTTTGCAAGTTTGACGCGTATTAATGAAAAATGTTTCTGAAAATATAAATTATAAAATTATAATCGAAAAATATACAACTAAAAAGTACATCATACTTCAATAAATAATAATGCAGAACAAATTTTAATTAAATATATCAAATATTTTATTTTATAATAATATTATTATTGTAAAAATATATGAACAAGTAACCCCACAAAAATAATGTACTCTAGTTGGATTGAACTTAGTTGGCGGACGATTAAATTTAATTTGGATCTCGTCAATTAAAATCTAAATTCATTATGTTTTGAATCAGATAAGTTAGATTAATTAGATGAGTAGAACTAGGGTGTTACTAAGTTCACCAAGCCCCTTTGTGAACTCAACTCTAAAACCTATCGGATTGGCTTCAAACGACGAATCCAAATTGTTGAAATCCTTCTATCTTACGGATGATGCATCTACATGTAAAAATTTTAAAATTTTAAATTAGTTTTGTATAGAGTCAAGTGGTCAAAAGTCAAGTGGTCTACATTAAAATTAATTTATAAACCTTCCAATTTTGACCACTTCACTTTATACTAAATTAATTCGAAAGTTTTAAATTTTCACATATAGACGCATCACCCGTAAGGTAGAAGAATTTCAACGGTTTGAATTCGTTATTTGAAGCCAATTCGATAGATTTTAGAGTTGAGTTCACAAAAAAATTTGGTGAACTTAGAACACCCTAGTTCTACTCTAATTAGATTGCAATTAAACCCCACAAAAACCTTTGCAAACACAGGTGGGAAAGAAAAGTGAAAGCTGCAAGAATTTTGTCCTCGGACTTTGTGTAGCGCGAACAAAAAAGAAAAAATTGCTCTCGTTGAGAGTCGAACTCAAGACCTCCCGCTTACTAAACGGGTGCTCTAACCAACTGAGCTACGAGAGCAATCTGTTCAATTCAAGAGAAAAATATATTAACTAGTGTTCTTTTACATTAATTAAGCACAACAAAAATACTGCCTTTGTATATACTGTAGGACAGTAGGACTGAACCAGTACCGTTTGTTTTGGCATTCATTGCACTGATAAATTGTTTGCCATTGTGATTTATTCTCTTTCTTGTCCGGCTAAAACTCTTTTGGCTATTTTGCTGTAAAAAATTCAATCTATTATTGTTATCTTAAAAGCATTATCTTTTCAGAAATCTAATCAGAAATGATTATATATTAACTTTTATCTCGTTCAGAAAATTGAAATTAGAACAATCATTTCCAATGAGTATGATCCAGAGTTTTGGATCGAGACCATTGATCTCAATATTTCTAAATTTAAATTTTATGAGCTCCGCACTCTTTTTATTTCCCTATCTTTTCTTTATTAATTTCTATAAATAAAAAATTCTCTCGGTACAGAACTAACTTTAAAAGAAATATCTATTCATTTGCAAGGTGGTGTTTGGTTGTGGACTAAAAATAAGGTGGTCTAAGTTGGTTATTCCAACTTAAGCCAGTTTAAATTATTTATGTTTGGTTGTGCCTAAAGTTATGAGTAGAGAGGGGTGAAATGGTTGAAGTTGAATGACAGTGGGCTCCGGTGGCTCTTTTTATTTCCCTATCTTTTCTTTATTAATTTCTATAAATAAAAAATTCTCTCGGGACAGAACTAACTTTAAAAGAAATATCTATTCATTTGCAAGGTGGTGTTTGGTTGTGGACTAAAAATAAGGTGGTCTAAGTTGGTTATTCCAACTTAAGCCAGTTTAAATTATTTATGTTTGGTTGTGCCTAAAGTTATGAGTAGAGAGGGGTGAAATGGTTGAAGTTGAATGACAGCGGGCTCCAGTGGCTTAAAATTGCAGAAAAATTTAAGGCATCTCCTAAGGTGGTTTAATTTAGGCCTGTTTAGGTTGAACTAAATTTAAAACTATTCCATGTTAGGCCAGTCAATTTAAATCGCGTTTGGTGGAATAACAGTGGCCTAAAGTCTTTAGTCCACCTTTAGTCCACAACCAAACATGGTGATCGTTGCGTGAAAGGAGGCCTAATTTCTAATGATATGACAGTACATCCTTCAATAGATTTATTCAACAAGCATGTTGCTACGATGAGTTTATGTATGATGTAGTATAATGGAATGATCTTATTAAGAAATGAGTTTATTTTTATATATTATATGTTGTTCATATGATCATCGTCGCATATCTATTTGATGTCATCAAATTAAAATGGACTAATTTACAGGATTTGTAGCTTGAATGTATGCTTGTAATACAGAAGTAGTTTTTTTTTAAGTAAAGGTTGGAGGTCAAGTTATTCAGCTATTTAATATTCACAAAAAATTGTTTTTTTTGAATTTTGAACATGTGATCTCTCACACGGAGAGCACTGTCTTTGTTACTAAACCAAAGACTGATTCTCAAAAGTAGTTTTCTATTGGTATATAACATATGACAGTCGGTACCGGATATGCGTGAATGGAGAATTTTTAGTTTTTTTTTAAAGTAAAAGTTAGAAGTCAAGTCATCAAACTATTTAATAGTGATAAGCCAAAATTATATCTATTGAAACCTAGGGTTTGTTATATGAATTAAGCTAAGTTTTGTTGAGATTAGGTTTGATTAGGTTAGAAATGTCCGAAAGTTCAAGTTACTGCTCTAGTTATGTTTATTTTACAGGTAATCAAGTGTTTGGAGCTTAACGGAGCAAAACGGGTGATTTGTAGCAAGTCAGCACAAAGTTTGGAGCAACTTTCACTTTCATTGCGGACCGAAAGAGACTCATTGCGGGCCGCAACATTATCAGACAGAGAACAGTTCCAGACAGCATTTCCCAGACCATCATTGCGGCCCGCAATAGAATTGATTGCAGCCTGAAATGAAGTACTCAGTTTCTGCGCGACAAGTTAACTGCCTCCACTCATTGCGGCCCGCAAGGGATGTTATTGCGGCCCGCAATAAGGCAGTTTCAGAGCCCGAATTTGCTATTTTTAGGGATTTATTTTTAGGTTTTGCCAGGGGTATAAAAGAGGAAACTTGTAAAACAGAAAGGGGACGTTTTTTTAGACATAATTTCTGGTTTTAACAAGGGAGAGAAAGAAAGAAAAAGGAAGAGAGAAGAAGGGAGAAAAGACCATCACTGATCAACCGGTTTTATTATTTTTTCTCCTTTGGAACTCTTTTAATTTCATTTATGCTTTAGCCATGACTGGCTAAAGGCTTTTCTAGGGTTAATTAGGGCTGTACTTGAAACTTTTGTTATGATTTAGTTGGTTTTATTTCGTATCTTCTTGTTCTTTGTTATGATCTATTCTCTATTTTAATTGATTGTGAAGACTTAATCGAAATAACATGAAATCTTAGGATTTGGTATTTACAATTGAGAAATTGAATATTAAGTCCCGGCCATAAAGAATAGGGTATTTGATAGGCTAAGTACCGAGAGGTGACGCTTGTCTTATACGGGCTTCACCTAATAGTTTAGAAAAATTGTGCCAAGTACTGAGAGGTGAAAGACGTTTTTCTAGATTAATTGGGACAATAAGAACTTAATGACTTTAGATTAGCATAGCCAAGTACCGAGAGGTGACGTTTATTCTAATTTGAAGATGGTATTAATATAGAAATATCCCTTTGTACCTACAACCTTCAACTGTGCCTTCATAATTAAAAGAACAAATTTAATAAACCAATTAGTCATAATAGTAGTGGATAGGAACCCTAAGAAACCCTAATCTCTCATATTTGTTAAAAATCAGATTTTGCCTTAAGACTTTAGTTTAATTCAGTTTAATCAAAACCAAATCAACCATTTGAACAAACAAAAACCATTGTATTTTCTTTTACTAAATTAAATTGTTAGGTTAGAAAAGATATTCCAACTTGTCCCTGTGGAGACGATCCCTAAGTACTACTTGACAAGGTTGTACACTTGCAACCGAATTGAGTATAGACTAGAATTTATTACTTGTATTGCAAAATTTACATCAAATAGTCACAAAAGATTGTTTCTTTCAAATTTTAAATCTGTGATATCTCACACGGAGAGCATTGTCTTTGTTACTAGACCAAAGATTGATTCTCAAAAGTAGTTTTTTACGTATATACCAGATGACAGTCGGTACCGGATATATGTGAATGGAGAATTTTTCAACTTGTATTTTAAAGTATGAATGTGTATTTTGGAGTACTTAATTATGTATGGTGTATCATCAATGTAGTTTAGCGTTACAACTACTTTTAAGGTACTAATATGTTTGGGCGGATGCACATTTATTTAATGGAGGTCAATTGACTCCATTAATTAAAAATAAATTGTATTCATATATTATTTTCTGTATAGTTGAGAGTAAAATATTGTGGTTATTGTAAACCCGAATATTTGTTTTTATTATTAATATGAAAATTTCATATAATTGTTTTTCATTCACATTTGACCCTCGTAGTTTAAAAATCTGACTCTATCTCTGTTAGACTGCTAACATGTATTTCATATGAAGAAGTGATCATTGTAATTTTTTGGTGGCACATAAAGTTACGGAACTTCTAACTGAGTTTTGAACCAAGATAAAATAATTTATCTTAATTTTACCAACAATAATTACGAGCTCAAGCCTCATAAAATAATTTTGTGATGAATTTTAATTTCAAAAGTTTATTTGGGAAAAAAAAACGATATTGATTTAAATTACATTTATTTGAGATCTATTTTAAAGGAACAAAATTAGCCATGCGCATTTGAATTTTTTTGATGAAAAATGTGCATTTGAAATTAAAAGTGTGATTACTGGTTACCTAATACATTCCCTTGTTGGGAACACGGCAGTCCAAGTGACAAGTCATTTCTCTATAGCTTACAAAAAGAGGCTAGTTTTTGGACCCCACAACGCACAACCATGCGTGCACCCAAGTCATCCAACTAAACCAGCAAACCACCCTGCAAACGTTGTTAAAAAAAAAAAAAACAATGTGTAGTGATTTCAATCAGGATACATTTTTAAAAATGAGTGAGGCTATGGTACTATGCATAGCACGGATGGGTCCGTGCTACGGCTCAAAATTTGAGTTTTCAAAATCCTAATGGTCCATTCAAACCGTTCAACATGATTATAAAATGAATATGTACTTGCAAATCAAATTTTACATTTTTTCGAATTGTTTTACTATTTTTTTAGATAGGTAGAAAATCACTGTTTTTGGATGGGCTAGAATTTTCAGATCAAGTGATTTTCTACCTATCTAAAAAAATAGTAAAAAAATTCGAAAAAATGTAAAATTTGATTTGCAAGTACATATTCATTTTATAATCATGTTGAACGGTTTGGATGGACCGTTAGGATTTTGAAAACTCAAATTTTGAGCCGTAGCACGGACCCAACCGTGCTATGCATAGTACCATAGCCTCACTCTTTAAAAATAATGTCTAGTGATTTAAATCAAGAATCCATTATATGGCGTAGTCAGGATTTGAGTCAAGGTGGACAAAAATATTAACAATTCAAAATTTATAAAAATATTAAAATACACTGAAAACTACAAATTGCATCATGCGATGAAAAATTTGGACTTCACATAATAGGACAAAAAATTTAGAGTAGAACAACAACCCAATACAATATGAGTTTATAAAAAAGAATTCAAAATACAGCCTGGACAATAGTGGCTCCACCACAGATTATATATAATTCTTGTGAGGGAAAGAAGAGAGGTTGAATTGGACGAAAAGTGCAAGAAAAATAGAGAGTCACTCGGAACGAAAGGCTTAGTGATAAAGAATTTTGAAAAGGGATAAAATTGACCAATTTTTTTTATTAATACTAATATGTATTTTGAAGAAATTAAGTAAGAAAACGTGGATATTAATAAAATGAGTGAGTTTAGATGGAAAAATATCTAATTAAAGAACTTATAACGGAGGTTGGCTAAGATCAAAGTGGTATGACCAAGACTTTAGTGCTACTAATTCATTTTTATAATTTTAAAGTTCAAATAGCTGATCTGAAGTGCTCAACGTGTTCTCCATATTAAAATGTACTTGGAGACTACATTTTTTGGAATTTTTTTACTATTTTTTTATTAATTTTTGAAAATCACTGTTTATCATAATAATAATAAAAATTAAAATCTGAAAAATAGTGATTTTAAATTTTTTATAAAAAATAGTAAAAAATTTCAAAAAATATAAAATTTGGTCTCCAAACACATTTTAATATGGAAAATACATTGAACACTTCAGATAGACTATTTAAACTTTGAAAATCACAAAAACAAATTAGTAGCACCAAGATCTTGGTCATACCACTTTGATTTTAGCCAACCTCCTTATAATGAGCATATATCAAAATTTCTCTAATGTGCATATATCTAATTTTTTTTTTTTTCAAATGCTAATAAAAATATTTTCGGGATTTCGGGTAGCCTTTATCATGTTCGACGACGGTGAGGTGAGATGTTCCATTACAGAAAAGCAGTCTCTGTCTGATACCAACTGTTGGATCCCTGAGGAATCTGACCCCAATTTTGTGAAAATAAAACAAACATATCTAATTTAAATAAGAAAAAGATGACGTAAGAGAAACAAAAGAGTGACTTGTCCGTTACTGTTTAGTGTTTTTCTCCGTCTTTTATACCAGCTATATCCGAATTCGTATCCTCTGCGTTAACTCAAAATGGAATCTTTTGAGTTAATGCATCTCAACCATCCGATTTGTCTTCAGATTCGTGCAGACTAGATTTGCACGAATATTGAAAGGCCGCCTATGTTATAGACAGGAGACGGATTAGCTCAGTTTAAAATCAGACGGTTAATATTCATTAACTCAAAAGATTCCCTTTTGAGTTAATGCAGAGGATACGTATTCGCTATATCCTGCTATTGCCAGTGGACATATCCATCGCATCAAATAAAATACTGCTTTTGTCCTTTGTAATAAAAGGAAAAAAAATAAAGCCCAATCAAGAGCCCATAGGCCCCATACCATACGGCCGTATATCCTTTCCTAAGCGAAGCCTACCTCGTTTTTTAATTAATTTTAAAAAACAAAACCGGGTGGGTCCCAAAACGCAGATTCTTCTCTTTACTCTTCGGAGTTCGGAGTTCGGAGTCGCGAAACGATCCAACCAACTCGCTACATCCACTTCCCTCCACTATGCTCACCAGCTCGGTTTTATTTATAGAAGCCTGAATTTGTTGTTTTTTCACCCAGAAAAAAAGTGCTCACTCGATCATACAGCATGTCATCACTCAATCTTGTTCATCTGCTACTGTTCCTCTTTCTATTCCCCGTTCTCATCAGTTCCTACCCACAATTTCTTGGCCGATTCTCCCACCGCAAATTTAAGAACAGCAATTATAGTTCCAATTCCAATTCTTATTCCTACGAGACGAGTTATTACACGCAGCAGTTGGACCACTTCAGTTTCATCGGAGACACTCAGGGTCAGGGTGATTCGACCTTTCAGCAGAGGTACCTGTTGGGGTCCACTGACAAGTGGGCCCGACCTCGCGGTCCCATATTCTTCTACTGTGGGAATGAAGGGGATATCGTGTGGTTCGCTGAGAACACCGGCTTCATTTGGGAGATCGCTCCGCGGTTCAATGCTCTTGTCGTTTTCGCCGAGGTAAGTCTACCTTTACCAGAAAATTTTACGGTATTTTACGTCGTTGTTGGTGGTAACTGGTAAGTATGCATTCATTCATTCATTGTCAGTTCGGTTCTCTGTGTTAACATGGGCAAGCGCAAGCAAGCTTTAAAATTTGAAGAAACTAGTAACTAGGACACGCTCTGCTGCGTCTCTGGTTGTCGATTGTTTTTTATTACGCTGGACAGCTACTTTTAACCTGAATTAGAAGTCGATAAAAACAAAATATTAAGCAAATAGACTATAATAGAAGTAATTATGTTTACAAGTTGAAATCCACATGTTTAGAACAGCAGATTGCCACTTTGCCAGATTGGTAATAACTACAATATTTTTTTTTTGCTAAAGCCAGGCTCGTCAAATATAATACTTTAGCCCTTTAAGCTGAGTCATGCACCTGTCAAGTAATAAAATGATAAAAGAATGGCACAAAGTATTCCTTGTAAGGATTAAATGATCCTTCAAGTTTCATAAAGGCAATACGAGTGGCTTCTCATCAGTACTATATTTTTCAATTGGCATTGTATAGAACCGGCATATTCAGGGCTCAATAAGGATGGTACCAGCTTGTACCAATCCTCTACTGATAACAATCAAGTGATTTATCTACTACCTTGTTAATTTCACATGCATGTTCCAGAGTATCAAAATGATGCTTAGGTCGAAATCGTGTTCTTCTGCAAAACAGATGACTCAATTTTTCTGAAATATAGTCCCATACAATGATGCGCAAAGTACCATCCAATTCTCATTTTGTCCTGAAAAAAAAAATTCAAACTCTTATTGTTAACCCTAAATATTTAAACTTTCACCGTTTGGCTGTATGAGACATGTTACACACGAAATTTATGACTGAATGTAAGTTCACTTCCAGAATATATGAAAAACCAAGGCATATCATGTACAAATTTGTATCTATAGACTGGTCCCTATTTGAAAAAAGAACAGTTTGATAGTCCCGACTGGACAAATCAAAGTCTACCAAGTACTATTTGAAATATGGGGTATAATGAGTTTCTGGTGAAATGTACCTTCAAGTTGGTATAAATTGTGAACTGAAGTCGTCACTGGAATTTGGGGTTATAAATGATCCCTCGTGAACTGCCGTCAGTATTTTATCCTATTTATAGTAACATCAAACAATTCTCAAAACTGCGTAGAAACCAGAACACTTTTTTGTCAATACCACCACCAACTAAAAAAGGATTGGATATTGTATATAACAGTTCGGTCCAAACTTCTTTATGCTATTTTTTTTTTGTTTTACTGCTCGTAGCACCGATACTATGGCGAGTCAATGCCATACGGTAGCAAAGAAGCTGCATATAGCGGTGCAAAGTCATTAGCCTACCTCACTGCTGAGCAAGCACTAGCAGATTATGCAACTCTGCTCATTGACCTAAAACGCAACATGTCATCAGAAGATAGTCCTGTTGTACTCTTCGGTGGCTCCTATGCTGGAAGTAAGAATAAAGATAACTACTTACATTTTTGGAAGGCAATTTTCAGTATGGACCTGAAAATTGTGTTTAGATAATGTATATTGGCATAAATGGGTAGAATGATTTGGATCAGATTTCATTGCAAATAGCATCCACATGTTACATATTTGTGTACACAACCTGATATTCCTCACATTTGCTACTAACAGGCACTAATTTGCTACTGATACCTGACATTTGGTTAAGTGTGGTGGTTTTGCCAGATAAGCAAATGTAGTTATTGTTCCCCATTACTCTTCTGATGAAACTTAATCAATGCAAAGCATGTGTTTGAAATGCTGGTTCCAAGTTTATAGTACTTCTTTGAATGGTTAATTTACGTAATAGGGGATTTGGTCCTTTCTTGCTTAAGTTTACTTTGGTTCAATGATTACCAACAAATTACAATTGATGGTAAATGTGAACGACAGTAATGTTGGATGCTGCTAGCACATATGCTATAATTTTGGTCTGGTTTTCAAGAAAACTTTTTTTCCTTGTATGACATGTTGTTGATCTTTGTAGTGTTGGCTGCTTGGATGAGGCTGAAGTATCCACATATTGCCATTGGAGCTCTTGCATCTTCAGCTCCAATTCTTCAATTCGATGATATTGTTCCCGCCGACACGTTCTACAACATCGTGTCAAATGATTTTAAAGTTAGTATTGCAAAACTTTATATAGAAAAAAAATGTGGATACAAACTATTCTCTAGAAGAACTCAATTGATGAAGAAAGCAATAGTATAATCTGTACTTTTGCTTCTTTAAGTATACTTGAAGGAAAATTTCGCCTTTCATGTATTGGCATCAAGTCAAAAGGACATATAAATGTTATTTTTGTGACTATTGTCTTGGATAAGCTGACTCATTTGGTTTCTGTAAGAGAGAAAGCGAGAGCTGCTTCGACTCCATAAAGAAATCTTGGGACGTGTTGGAAGCTGAAGGAAATGACCAAAATGGTCTTCTCAAGTTAACCAAAACCTTCCGAATTTGCCAGTATGTTTTTTTTATACTTTTCTTTGTTTGTTACTTTCTATACTTTCGTACTTCACTTTGTTATGTACTAAGTGGTATGTTATGGTACATACAGTACTCTGAATAATACAGGAGACCTTCTTGATTGGATAGATTCTGCGTACAGCTACCTTGGTATGGTGGATTATCCATACCCATCGGACTTTTTGATGCCTTTGCCCGCCAACCCAATAAAGGAGGTTTGTTCCTTTCATTATTTTTGTATTATTTTTGACACTATACAATCTTGTCTTTATTAATCTCCTTGATAATATATTTTGGTCCTTTTGAACAATATAATATTACAAGGTAAAAGTCTATTTCACTGACAAGACGAGTTATATCTTTTCTCCCTTCTCTCATTTTGAAACCAATAGATTTATCCTGTGTATTTTTGGTAGGTTTGTAGACACATTGACGATGATTCTGATGGCAAAACTCTGGCAGAGCGTATATATGCAGGAGTAAACGTATACTACAATTATACTGGAAATTATACTTGTTTCGATTTGGATGATGATCCCCATGGCATGAATGGTTGGCAATGGCAGGTTTGGCTTTGCAGCCTTTTCTCTAATATGAAGTGAATTTGCAATATAGTCCTTGCAAATGGTAACTTGTTCAAATTAGTCCCTAAGCTCTTATGATTGTTTGATCTAGTTGGCTCCATATGAGCCAAGCCCTAACATCTATCAGGCAAAAAAGATGGCTTAGATTAAACAATCTGTAAACAGTAATGGTTTAGGTAAAAATGTCACATTTTAACCTTCCATTTACTACAATACTTTTTGCCCCCATTAATACGATTGTTACAAAATGACCTTTACCACTTGACAAAATCTTGCTGGTTAATTGGCTTAACAATTTTATTCTTTCTAACAATAAACAATCTTAGATGAAAAAACACTAAGACTCTCAATTAGATTTTACCATATATAATGTGAATGACTGCAAAGTCTGTGTTTCCTTAGCATTGCCCTATTTTTTCTTTGATGAAGACATTATGTTATTTTTGTATCTATACCTGGTACAAGCAAATTGACATGTTCATACTATCTATTCCTCGTACAACTATATGTGATATGTTCTTCCTTCAATCTATACTAAAAAAATTGTACCTAATAAGTTCAGCATGCATCAACAGGCGTGCACAGAGATGATCATGCCTTTTGCATCCAACCCAAAAACAAGCATGTTTCCTCCATATGATTTCAGTTTGGCTGATCGGGAAAATGAATGTCGTATGACTTATAATGTGTCAATAAGGCCTCGTTGGATTACTACGGAGTTCGGTGGCCATGTATGTGATTCATTTATTTCTTCCTTTTAATTATATGCTATTTTTCTAGCAAATAACATCAATATTTTTTCCTATATGTAAATGACACCCCACTTGTTCATGACAATGAGATAAACTTTCCCTGCATTGTAATGTGTTCTCATCAGACAATATTGATGCACTTATTAGTAAGCCTTTATTCCTAAAGCAATAGCTGAACTGAATAAAGCCAATTGATTGGTGTTATTTTAAAAAGTTAATATGAACTAGCCTTGAAGGTGCTTGGTTTAATTAAGATGAAATAATGATGTTAGGGGCAACTGAGTCATTTTTCTTTACTTGATCTTTGTTACATTATGGGTGTTATGTTCTAATATCCAAAATGATAGTACTTGTTAATTACGCAACAGATGTCAGGTGCTATTTGCAAAAATTGGTAGCATATTGTGGTGTGTGAAAGGCCTACATTTTTCAATCTCAGACCTCTTTTCTTCTGATTTTTTGGGTGCTTTCTCCATTCTGGATGTTTAATTCTTGAATTTCTTCTTTTTTTCTCAGAATATTAGTACAGTCTTGAAGAAATTCGGCAGTAATATCATTTTCTCAAATGGGCTCCTGGATCCTTGGAGCGGCGGGGGGTAGATCACTTTAATCTGAACTTGTGCTTTGGACTATATGTTGTTTATGAAATATTTATTTATTTAGTTCTTTTTACCTTTATGCAGTGTCCTGAAGAACATATCTGATAGCATAATTGCGCTTGTTGCTCCACTGGGTAGTATTTAAATTCTAATTACAACAGTAATATTAGATTATTTTCAACTTCTGACTTCAAATTGGATTTCTGAGAACACCCATGTTTGAAGCGAAGTATAAAACCATTATAGGAGGTCAACCTCCTATTTTGAAAAAAAAGGAAATCTAATTTTTTTCTGTGCCTCCTTATGCAGTCCTCTCAAATTCCATGTATATACTTAGTATGCACCTTCCTCAATCTAGTATGCTTTTTTGACCTGATAAGCTGTTACGGTTTTCTTGCCTCTCACAACTGTAGCAATGTGATGATTCTAGTAGGCGGCGCACTAGTTCTTACAATATGAAAGTATAAATTTATTATAAATACTATGCTGCAGGTTAACTGTATAATCTGTTGTTATTGACAGGAGCCCATCACATTGATTTGCGACCATCAACTGATGAGGATCCTGATTGGTTGGTAAACTTCAGAGAAACTGAAATTAATATAATTAAAGGCTGGTTATCTGATTATTACAATGCAATTGGTACATCTTTCTCGGTAATTTCTGATAGATCAGAGCAAAATGGCCTCAGCAGCATATAAAGGAGCATCATGGTCATTATTTTCATAATTAAATTAGACTTGTGAATAATCTAGAGGAACTTTCAATACGAGGAAATAATGGGAATTTAACTATGTCACCCATTTTACTACAATGTACTCGTAACTTTTGTTTTTATATGAGACATAACCATCATACTTCTTGTGGTTTCCTTCATAGTGTGATTCCAGTAGAATTATGTAATTTGTGGTACCCAGTCCAAAAATGTACGTTTGCACCGTAATAAAAACAGAGGTGATGACTGTTTGATTTGTATTGTGGCACGAAGAGACCAAAAGTTCCAATTTGTACACATAACACATTGTGAATACAAATTCACACTATACCTTTTGGTTTTGCAAAAGGTTGATTTAATTTTGTTTGAGTTTCGTGATTCAAATTTTGTTTTGACTCGGGAACTTATTGGAATCTCCTATTACTAAGCATATCATGTTTTAAATGCATTTTCACGGTATATATTTGCATAAGAGGTGATGATGTCTTTTTAAATTAACACAAATCAATTTATTATGCTAGTTGATGACATCTCGACAAAATCTTGTCAGTTTTTTTGTGATCGTATAGACTTAATGAAGTTTTTATATACGAACCATTAGTTGGCAATTCTATAATATGCCCAGATCATATTTGGTTTAATCTATCTATATATCTAATCTTTGATAGGAGCTGTACTGTTTATCTACGATACAATATGACTGACAGGTGGGTCCCACCTTTTGGTGAGTCTGCATCGTCTGCATTAACTCAAAAGAGCATCTTTTGAGTTAACGCATCTCGGCCGTCTGATTTTAAACGGAGCCAATCCGGCCACAGCCTATAATTCAGGGACCCTTCAATATTAGTGTAGATATAGTCTGCACGAATCTTGAAATGAATCGGACGGTCCAGATACATTAACTCAGAAGAGGCTGTAGATCTAGTCTGCACGAATATTAGTGTAGATCCAGTTCGGACGAATTTTAGTCCTCTCTCTACTCTCCGTATCCTCCACCTAGAGTGGGAAAAATGGCACGTCGGAGCCAGCACGGCACGCGTGACCGTCGCGTGCCGTGACTCGCGTGTCCCGTGCCGTGACCATTCACGTGCCGTGACCAATTGTTGGCAAAGAAGACACGACACGGCACGGTACGGGACACGTGAGTCACGGAACGGTAGACACGCCAGTCACGACAATCACGAGGCAATACACTAATTTTATTTTAATTAAAATATTTACATTTAAATTTCAATTAAAACATTTGAATTTTAAAGAATTGTTTTATTTTTTTTTAAAACGTTAAATGCGATCAAACGTGACTAACGCATGTTTGATCACGGCACGTTTGGTCACGGCACGCGAGTCACGACATAACTCGCGTGTCATGACCATTTGCGTACCGTGACCCCTCCTTGTAATTTTTATCACGCCACGGGACGTTAAAAATTTACTTGTCACGGCAGACGGCACGTTTTTCCCGCTCTACCTCCACCTCTCCGACTGCGTTAAAATTTCCTCACTCCATTTCTCTTCCTCTCGCGCCCTTCTCCTCTCCGTCACCTCAAAAATTGTTCTCTCTCTCCCTCTCTCCCTCTCTCTCTCTCTCTCTCTCACACACACGCACGCACGCACGCACAATTTCTGCTCTCCACCGGGACAGAAGACTCCGCCCACTCTTACAAATTTCATTTCCCTCTCTCGGTCTCTGCTCTCTACATCTCGCACGATAGAGAACCCACTTCTTTGCCACAATTTCCCCTGACAATGGTCTGAGGTAAGATTTCAAACTGTTTTCATTTTCTTTTTTCGCTTTTTAGAGATTTTCCTGCTAATACTACTGAAAAAAACTTGATTTCAGTGTTCGATTTTAAGATTTAGGGTTTATAATTGTGTTTCAATTTTATCGTGTAGGATTTTGAGGTAA
Source organism: Carex kokanica (assembly GCA_025461125.1). Lineage (NCBI taxonomy): Eukaryota > Viridiplantae > Streptophyta > Magnoliopsida > Poales > Cyperaceae > Carex > Carex kokanica. The sequence continues at coordinate 593,726 of JAJGRX010000922.1, forward strand.
TGTTTGTGTCAGTGATTGTTTCCAGGTTTGTAGTTTATGATTCTGAAAAGATGAACAATTTTAGGATTTAGGGTTTATGATTCTATTCGTAGTTGTTTTAGGGTTTAGAGCTCAAAATTGTGGTTGAATCTTCTCTTTAGGTAGGACGATATGGCACACTTTAGGGCTTATGATTCTTTCTTTATTTACTATTTATGTTTAATCTAACTATAAGCATAGTCTTTATATATATGATAGAGTCCATTCCTATTGCAAGTTAAAAAAATTCATTTGATTGATTTTGTTTGAGTCAGAATTTCAATCTCAGAGTTATTATCAATTTCAAAAAATTTCTACTTTGATATTTGAAACCGAGTTCAACAGAGCAGTAAGGCTACTGCTAATTAGTGACTTATTTTAGTGGTGAAAAACTTAAAATAAAAGCTACTTTCGGAAGCTGACAGTAGCCTGAACACTTAAATATGTCAAAATTTTGAGTATACCATCATAAATTTGAAAACTGACACTGAAATTTGACTATTCCTATCGAATAAAAGTAGTTCAAGAATATTTAATTTTTTTGAATCTGATGACTGGTAAATTATCCTTATGTAGCACAATCACAATTAAATCGTATAAAGCATGGTCAGCTGGTAACATCTGGTAGAATATGCTATACATCACTAATGTTTAACTATAATCCTTTTGTTTGAAACCTATGGCACCAAATCTGCATTCCATTTTGAATATTGATTGATATTTTTCTGTTTTCAGAATGCTAATATCAGTCCTAATTAAGAAGAGCTACATTTATATAAGCTGTGATTTCATATGCTGTGAATACTTTTACTGGACATAACATGAGTCGAACAAGCTGCTTCTCAGAGAAAGAATTAACCGTCTAATTGATTCGGGCTCATCTTTTCTTCAACTTGCTCAGGTACATTGATTTATTATGAGATTGGGTATTGTGCCATTGTGCTTTTGAGTTTTGATAAAATCAGGGCATGGGACGTAATTCCTATTGTGTCTTGGGGTATTTTATGACGGGTACAGTATCAGCCCAGTACATTGCCAATACCATCCTGAAACACAACATTGCAAACTTTGATTCTTTTTCAACAATTTGTACATCGTTAAGAACATAAGCCTTCTGTACTGTCTTAACATATTCTATATTTTTTAAATTAGTGGTCCATCATGATACCACAATACCCAGTCAAAAGTTTCCAGTTTATTTCTTGTGAACTGAATTATTTATTTGGTTTATTTTACTTTTCAACTTATCTGCGGCCGACGCTGCACAACTGCATGCATGTTTAAAGAAATTGGTGTAAAATGTGTCCCAATTTTGACACTCGTCAAATTCAATGCGTTACAATGCAAAACCTGACTCTTCGGTCCAGTAAGCCCAAAAGTTTCTTCCTCAGCGCTGTTTTAAAAAAAAATTAACGGGCCCTGACTTTCTCTTAGCCCAAACCAAATACGGGCTGCCAAGCCCAAAACCAAATCACCCCTCTCCGCACAGCTTTCTCTTTGACTCGGTCAATTGCGCAAAAAGCAATCGCCCCTGCCAGCAGGCTCTCCGCTTTGAGTCTGAAGCAAGAAGTCCAATCTCTTACAGTATCGCTCTTCTCTCTGTTAGCGACGCACCGACTGGTCTCTCTTCTACTTCGTTCAACAGGTGAATTTATTAATGTGCTTGTCTGTATATTTCTATAATTAGTATAGTTTAGAAGCTTAGTGCAAGGATGCATCTAGGTATGGGCTTTCTCTCTGTTTTTATTTTATGTAGTTGAATTTGAGCCAGCTATGCCTGTGTTATGAGCCTTCAAAAAACAATGGAAGCTGGTTAGTTAGTAGGATTTGCTTTAACAAAAGAAAATGAATGTTAAGTATTGGTGTCGCCTCTAATCTTGAATTGTACTATTTAATCATGTAAATTCCTATCTAATTAAGTATTGAACTCCTATCTAGTTAGGTTGGTCTGAAAATTGGATTTAGTTCAACCCAAATCATGTTGGTCTTAGTTTAAGGCTCGCATTAAAGTATAATAAGATGTGGATTGGAGACTGTCTTATCTTGAAGCTCTGATCTAATATAAAATAGAGTAGGGTTAAAATGCCCCTTTGGTTTTGTGCCCCATCATGCCCAACATCGTTATCTCTATTTTCAAAGTTTAAACTGTCGATCGGAACCGCTCAATATGATCTTCATATTAAAATGTGCTTGGATACAAAATTTTATATTTTTTGAAAGTTTTTTGCTATTTTTTAAGATAGGTACAAAATCACTGTTTTTAGAAGATCTTGGACCATTCAAAAATAGCGATTTTGTACCTCTCTAAACAATTAGTAAAAAAAATTTAAAAATTTGTTATCCAAGCACATTTTAGCATGAAGATCATGTTGAACAGTTTGGATCGATTATTTTGACTTTGAAAATAGAGATAATGATGTTGGGGCATGATGGGGCACAAAACCAATGGGGCATTTTAACTATACTCTATAAAATAATATATGTAGGTTTATCATATTCATATATTTTTTTTAAATGTTGTATCATTGGATAAGTATCATATTGGATATGTGTTTGAATTAGTTCAACATAATGGGTGTTTGCTCTTTCCTGTCCATTTTGTCATCTTCCATTGGAAGTTAGCATTTTTTTTTTGTTGAATTTTGGTGTTCATCTTTTTTCTTTGCTAAATGAGGTTGCCATGAGGATGAATTTTATATGGACTAGAGTTTCTGATTTGGGTTCCTACCCATTAGTTGAAGACTCATCCTTGGCTGTTCCGAAATTTTTGATTGTAGCACAAAAAAAAAAAAAAAAAAAAAAACCAAAAAGACACTAAATCTGAAAAATTTCAGAAGTAGTACGGCTGCAGATTGGCTGAGCGGCTCCATTTACTGGGGACCGCATTTTGGCTGATCTGGGGCCGCATTTCGGCTGAGCGGACCCAATTTTCCCAAATTTGCATGGCATCTATTCTCTGTCACTTAAGTGAGAGTGACATGTTAGACCTCATGGATTCAGTATATTTTGCATGGACCAATCTTACATTTAAATATTTGGACACCAGAGTAAAAACATCATGCATCCATTTTGTACAATATACTAATTTTGTATTGGAATTATCAGTTAATCATAGACCATGTTCATACTTTGACGAAGTCTATGAAGCACATAGCTGCTGTAAATTGGTGACATGACAATACGTGAAGCTCACCCATTATGCCAAGTTAAAGGCTATGTTATCACTGGAGATGAAAAAAAATAGGGTCCGCTCAGCCGAAATGCGGCCTCAGAAATGGGGCCGCTCAGCCAAAATGCGATCCCCAGTAAATGAGGCCGCTCAGCCAATCTGCGGCCGTGCTACTTCTGGAATTTTTCAGATTTGGTGCCTTTTTGGTTTATTTTTTTTTTATTGGTGCTACATTTAAAAATTTCGGTTGGCTGTCTGAGCACCTCTCTCATTCAGTCATTCTTAGTGTTCTATAGTTTTCAATTGATTTATTACTAAATACATCTACTCTACATTACCAATTAATTATGTTTTTTTGGAACACATCAATTAACCTTGCTTAACAATTAATTACGTTTTATAATTTCTTCTGTTTGAAATATTAATTTTATATGTGAGTTTTTTAACAAAACAAGTTGAAAAATTCCATTCTAAATTTCTTCTTTTTTGATGAATTATTGTAGCTTGATCATCATAATGATCGGTTGAAAAACTTGGCGTCCAATACCAATTCTGGGGGATAAATTAATTTCCCTTGGTATAATGGCTCGGGTGCTACATTGAATTCTTTTGTGGTGATCCTGACCTTTGGAGTATTTTTGTGCCATCTGGTCCCGGAAACGCCACAAATATTTTTGAATTTGCACTGTTATTTACAAAAAGGAAAGATTTCAATACTAGTTCTTATGATTGGAAGTGTACAACATTGATTGTTATTTTTAATTATTGTTAGTCTGTCAGACCATAAACTAGTTCTGCACATTGAGAGAGTAAGTTTGGTTTGAAGTGACTTGTTATTCTTTTTAATTAACTTTATTGTGAAAATTGCAGTTTAAAATATGGAATTATCTGGGCCAAGATGGAAATGCAAGAATTTTTCGCAAATAGCCAACTCCAACCCCATGTCAGAAATTATAACCCAACTCAAAGTTTGTCTATCAAAATCTGAATTGACAGCTCTTCTTATTGGTACTGACTTTCTACTGGAAGCTGCACCAGAACTTACTGACCTATTAAACCGGACTTCATTTGGCCGGCAGCTCAAAACTTCTAATGATGCCAAACATTACTTTCAACTAAGTCCTGAAGAAACCTTTTATTTACACCATTATCTTGAGTGCCTTAAAGTATCAATCGACAATGCTACCTCAATCAATAGTAATGAGTTGTGGAATTACATGAGAACTAGAAATGAACTGTTCCCCATTTACTACAAGGCATACATGCATTTGAGGTCCAAAAATTGGGTTGTGAAATCAGGGACAAGAAATGGGGTTGATTATGTGGTGTACCGACACCATCCAGCACTGGTACATTCTGAGTATGCAGTTATTGTAGATTGGGAAAAGGAAAACGACGAGAAAAAAGGTGACAGGTTGAAGGTTTGGTCGGACTTCCATTGTGCAATTAGGGCTTGCAATGGTGTGGCCAAGGCAGTGTTGCTTCTTAATGTAATGGGTTGTGATGTAAATTTCAGTTTGCCGGAATTTCTGGAGAAGACAACTGTGGATGAAAGACAGATCACACGATGGATACCGTCTCAATGTCGTGATGATTGCAAATTGGTGGAAAGGAAAGGAGAATGTGATTGAGTGTGCATGTTAGTTTTCTTTTTTCTCATTCTTTTGATTTTATGAATCTTTTTTACTTTATAAATATCTTGGTTATTATATTAACTTTAGATGGACTATGGCAAAAAAAAAAAAAAAAGTACTGCTTTTGATATTGCTATCAATTTAATGGAAATATTATTATCTGAATGTTATTTTGTAAATTTGATTTAATGCGAGAAAGTTGCGTAGCAGCAAGCTTGTCAAACTTGATTTGTAAAAGACGGGTGAGAATATTGACAGGGCGATTATGGCTTGAAAAAAATATGCGCAACTTACATTTGCTTGTTTTATCTCTTCCTAATTCAGAACAAATGATTGAATGACACTGAAATGGGAATGTTGTAGATTTGTTGCATAATGCTTTTGTAAGCGCCAAGGTGTCACATATTTAATTTATTATGCGGTCCGCATAGTCGTTTTTTATGCGGTTGCTGACTGCATATGCGGCTGCATAAATCGTATTTTATTACGCATTTTATTACACTGCTCATAGTGACAAACAAATAGTTTGGGTTTGGTTTGGCGGGACCAAAATTTGTAATTCGAGTAATTTGATACAACAAGTAAAAAAAAAACCCAAAAAAACCCTCCAAAAATACAATTTAAAAAAAATAAAAAAATTATTTTCGCATTTTTGTTGTGAATAATTCCTGATTCGCGTTTTATTTGCGAATAAAGCGTATTATATGTTTTTTTTTGCGTTTTATTTGTAATTTGGTTCGAAAACGTAAAAAAAAAATGCGAATTATTCGCGAATTTCTCGCGTATATTGTTACTATGCATCACTGCTACATGAAATGTTATACATCATCCTCTCAATCCGTTTTATTTTTTAAGTCGTAATTACAAAAAAAATTATACATAGAATGATTATAATATTATTTATATTTAAATTTATATATCCTCCGTTGTAAATGTCGTATTGGAATAAGTTTACTTTCAAATTGTTGGTTTCAAATGTACGAACATAACGAGTCCAATATTGAATGTAATTTTATTACATTTTGACATCAATTTTGGATATTTTGTGTGTGCTCTTTTATTATTTACTCCTCTAAAATATGAAGTCAGGTGATAAAAGTGAAACATATAATCGAAAGGTTATTTTTTTTTATTGCTTCTTGCATTTTCTAAACTAAAATGTTTCATTTTAATTTGAAAGAATGAAACATCGTTGATGAGCAATGCGAGTCAAAATCAAGTGTTTGATTCAAATGATAAAATTTAGTAAAATTAAAAAATCAGACTTCAAATTTTTAGGCATAGTCAAAATTACAGTCGAACTTTTAAAATACGTTTTAAATCCCGAATTTTAATTTAGGTTCTAAAATGACAGCTCAAACTATCTAATTATCAAATTTTATAATCTTCAATTTGCTGTTGCTGATTCGAAGACTTCATCCCGGCATGAAAATATTTCCCTTCGTGCACCGACA